>OU343048.1:53387634-53987634 GCA_910593695.2 Ocypus olens
CAGACCTCAAAATTCAGCGAAACTAGAACATTTTATAAGAGATGAAATATGCAGAATTAGCCAGGAAAATATTCAAAATGTTCAAGAATTTCTACATGGGCTTGTGTATTGTCAACAAGTTGATGGATGGCAGTTCGAACAATTAATTTAATAAGTGCATTTTCTTAGCAAAGGAGTTTTTATTTATTTTGTGTTGACCATATAATTTGTAGGTTCTCACTTTCAATTATCATTTACTCGAAAAATGTCTAATGTAAGACGGCAACATTTTTATAGTATCAGTTGGACAAAGAAAAGATCTCTCAAAATCAAGAACAAAAATAGAGGGTTGTCATTTAACCTTCCAGGCGGGGCGCCCTAAATCTTGACACTATAGCGGTCGCTGAGTCTCAGAGATTTAAGCAGAAAAACAATCCCCTGCATAAAATTTGACTAAATTTTATTTTTTTATTTCAAATAACTAAAATATCATTCAAACTCTTCGCTTTCCAAACGTGAACTAAAGACGAAATTAGTAAGGTACAGTCAGAGAAAATCCAAATGCGAAACTCGCTCGGTGAGGGAATGCATGTCGGTGCTTGGTTCGGTCGAAACCAGTCAGTCCCTGACTAAAATCCATTTATGAGGTAATAAAATGGTATCCCGAGATAAGATGGTCAAAATGACACCCAAACCAGATTTTTAAATAAATATGAAACTATCATAAGTTGTTAACCAAAGTAGCCGTAAGCCGTATATCAAAAAACCCCCGATATAACCCAGGATACCCCAAAATAAGATTTTTTCAAATATAATTTTTTTAACCACTAAAAAAATATTTTAAAAATCACTTATTTTATTGACCCAAATACCAAATTAAGTGATTTTTTCAAGGTCATTGAACGTTATTTAGAGTATGTTTAAAAAAAATATTTGAGAATAAAAAAAAAAAAATTGCCCACTAGTTTAAAATTTTATTTCGTCATATGAATGCTACTAATACATACCATCTATGTGACTTTTTTCATCTTTCAACGTTTGGCGCGACATCTTGAAAAATTCGAATAACTAATATTTTTACGATATTTCGATATTTTTTATAAATTTATCAACAATTGATTTTATGTAAAATTATTATTAGTATTTTAGTATTAGTGATTTTTTATCAGTTTCGTATAAACAACCCCATTTTTTGTCAAGGTATGACCATGAAACCCTCGAAAACTAGGTTTTTGTTTTTTAACCACCATAAAAATCTGAAAAAATTCATATACATTTTTGTCCAAATACAAAATTAAGTAAACTTTTTCAAGGTCATTGAAGGTCATTTAGGGTATATAAATTTGTTTCGAAAGTTTAACTTTTTTTTCGCCCCTAAGCGATCGAGTGACAACCTAAAATAAAACAATCGTAATTCTTCATTACATTCCTGAAAAATAATCTCAAAGGTAGGTAAATTAAGTTTAAATACGTAGTTTTTTTAAGTTTATTAGCAATTTAGTTTCAACAGGGTAATATGAGCATTAAATACTATCGTTACCTTATATTCACAAACACGTGGTAAGGTATAAAATCTCTGAAAATCACCAATGCCTACATGAAGAATTGAATGGAGGTAGTTTCGACTTCCGGAAGTAACCGAAAGTGGGCGTAACTAAACTCAACTTTAGAATTTCAAATGGGAACCTATAGGTTGAGTGGGGTATCGTTGGATCGTTTGCTTGAAAAATTTATTTCTAAATGATATGCGTAATGAAATAAAAATTAGTGTTTCAAATAACCAGTCCTCGGCAGGTTGGCCAGATTTTACAATGCTTTATCAATTGTTTCTTTGTCAATTTGGCCATGGTAATTTTCTAAAATTGGCTTGTTAAAAAAAAATAAAAAGACGTGCACATATCACGAAAACATCTGATGTTTAGGGAGTTTTAACTTTATTTTCTTATAAACAAACCGACACTTACCTATAGCCAGTTCATAATTTTCTTCTCGTCGACCAGGTCTTGTTTTAGTATTTTGGTTTTGAGCAAGTTTAAGCTTTTAATGTTTAATTCTTTTATTTGCAAAAAAAATGTTATCTGTTTATCTTTGAAATACGCCAAAGCCAAAGATACCATACATGACCTACGTTCGCATTTAAAATATTTAAATTGCGCCTATTTACAGTTACATACGGAGGTCGAAACTACTTCCATTGAATTATTTAGGTAGGCTTATGACATGTAATTTTGTTTTTCGAAGCTCTATGACTTATTACTTTTGACAAAATGGCCCTTGACTGATTATTTCCAACATTAATTTTTATTTCATTACGCATATCATTTAGAAATAAATTTTTCAAACAAAAGTTGTTTCTTTTTCAAATACCTATCCAACAGTACCCCACTCAACCTAGGTTCCCATTTGAAATTCTAAAGTTGAGTGTAGTTACGCCCACTTCCGGTAACTTCCGGAAGTCGAAACTACCTCGATTAAATTCTTCAATGAGATTTTTCCCGAAAGAATCATCAAATTTGGTTGACAAGTAGCTGAGTTTTGTGCGAAAAACCTCAAAATGCACTTTTTTTCAAACACCCATAACTTGGTGCCAAATCGACGTAGGAACTTCTTTCTTCGAGTCCTGCAGAGGAAATTTATCAGATTTTAATGCGTTTACGGTGGATTGAGTAGACAATTTTTTTCAACTCCGTACACAAAGTTGGACATGGTTTCCTGAAAAAACTTTTTTTTTCGGAGGGGTGCTAGAGAGGGGCGGAAGGGTTTACGCTTAAGTTCGTATGCATGACTTTAAAGAACACACTTCAAAGTTTTTTGCCGTTAAATATTCATCAAAATCGATAAAAAATACGCCGAGTTATGGCGGTTTGAAAATGTTCACAATTTAACGAATTTCAACGGTTTCATTTTTTTGCTTCAGTGTAGATCATAGAACTGAATATTTATAGAACTCAATGAAATTGAAATATATGATAATACATTGATAATTTAAATGTATTTCATTCCAATATCTCCATATTTTTTGAGCCAATTACTACATGAATTTTTAGGGCATTTTTACTTATAATTAAAAAAAAAATTAAATTATCCAATGATATTTCAAAAATGTGAAGACCGCTAGGGTTTTTTCATAATTTGTTCACTTATAGTCAGGAAAATAAATACGGCGTTTAAAAGCTAAAGAAAGTAGCGTTAAACTCTTTATTATAACATTACAATATTTTACTTAATTTCCAAATCATAAGTATAAAATTATATATTATCTTGTTATGTTATTTTACATTTTTTTTATTTCAAATTGTATTGTAATATCTCATATATTATTAGTTAAAAATTAATAATAATGTATAATAATTATGTGTATAGATATAAGGTATTTGAAATTAAAAAAAATAATCTAAACTAAACATAAATATACTGTTACTCATTTATTAATATGATAACATTTTGCTGCTCAATTGTTGATAAATATATAAAAAATATCAAAATATCGTAAAAAGGTTAGTTATTCAAATTTTTCAAGATGACGCACCAAACATTGAAAGATATTAATTTTAAAAATAAAATTTTCCGTCACTTGATCGCTAAAGGGGCGAAAGAAAAGGTTAAACTTGAAAAAAATGAATACCTTAAATAACCTTTTATTTAGGTAAGAAAAATATGTAAATTTTTCAGATTATTATAATAATTTTTACTGGTTAAAAAAAATAAAATCTTATTTTTCGAGAGTTTCAAGATCAGATCTTGGCAAAAATGGGGTTATTTATACGAAACTGAAAAGAAAATTATGAATAATAAAATATTAGCAATAATTTTATTTAAAATTACTCTTCAATTGATAAATAAATAAAAAAGTATCAAAATAACGTAAACTAAATTTTAGTTATTCGAATTTTTGAAGATGGCGCACCAAAAATTGGAAGATGAAAATATCAGAAATATGGAATCCGTCACTCGATCACTTAAAGGCGAGAAGGAACCTAGGCTTGTAAATTTTATTACCTCATAATTGTATCTTAAGCAGGGGCGATTTTCAACCGAACTAGTATTTTCTCTGACTGTACTTGGCAAGACAGCTTGAAAAAACAGTAAGCTGAAAATTGACGAACGTTTATTCACGCACCGGGTCTTACTTGACTTGGCGTCCGGCCCGGAAGATTAAAAAAAAAATATGGATGAGGCCATTGCTTCAAAAAGAAATCGACTTTCATGTAAAAATGTGTATTTTAATCAAATAAAATCGACCTGTTCGAGGATTTGTTCGGTTTTACTGAATTTACTCCATACTTTAGGCGCGCACTGTATACAATAAAAAATATTCATCAACTATTTTCCACCAATTCAATTCATATTCATTACACGATCACAAAACCCTCAATCACTGTCCTCTAATCTCTTCCCATTAAATCGAACAGGAGGTCCCAACGAAAAAAATAGACTACTGTAATCTCTTTCGATTCGATCCTAACCCAAAAACACACATTACTCGCCCTCGTTTTAATAGAAATTAATCAAGATTACCCCAAATTAATTCACACCACCTTCTTCTCGATCAAATATGGTCTATCAGCAATTTCACCCTTTCAAATTAAACCCACCGGAGACGGTCGAAATGGTTCAATCAAGTGATTAGAAATCAGTTCACCATTTAACGAACCGAAAGGTGTTGATGATGAAAAAATAAGTCCATTATGGTACCATTGAGTGTAATTAAGCATTTTGAGATATGATCTTCTTCGAGGTGGTAGGGGTTTAATTCAGATTTCTCTACCGCAGTGAGTTTTTTTTTGCCTTTGAGAGTTTATCAGATTCGTTTACAGGAATGATTATTATGAATGAAAATATAAATAAGATCGGTGGACAAAATAAGAAGAATAATAATGTTAATCAATTTTGTTTTGATTTGAAAATTATTTTATGAATTTATTAATGATTCCAGCTAATGTTCCTTACAAATGATGAACTATTTTTAATTTTTTTTAACGTGTATGTGCCGTAATTCTTGTGTATTTTAATTTATTTATTGTTATTTTAAATCATGAGTTACGTCGCGTACGTAAATTTTATTTATTTATTTTATTATTTTTATTTTTAATTTGTTCATAACTTCGTTCCTTTTATTATTTTATTATTAAAATCCAAGATGACGATCACATCCGCAAATACTGTATCTATACATTAATAATTTATTGTAAATATATGTATTATGGTGGCCTAAGTGAAATGAATTGATTGATTGATTGATTGATTGATTGATGTATGAATTAAAACACTATCTCTGTAGCAAGCTTTACAGGGCCTGATAGGCAACTACATAGATCTATTTTTAAATTTCTTAAGCACACCTCATCCTCAAATTAAATTTGCAATAGAAACAGAACAAAACAAAAGTTTAAAATTTTTTGACACAAGCGACATCTCAAAATTAACCTTTGAAATAATAAAAAAATCAAAAATACTTGGCAGCCCTTAAAACATAAGATAACTAACAGAAGTTCAGTGGCATTACCAATAATGGGTATTTTGGCATGGAAAACTCTGAAATTTCAATAAAACGGTTAGAAAACAAATCTTAAATGTATTATTAATAGTCATGATCAGTTCTGAAACTAATTGCTAATATTTAAAATATGCAAAATCGGCAGATACAAAAAACAAAACTATTTTTAAAACAAGTAACCTTAAAAAAGCCACAAGATGTCAAACAATCCATTGGAGAATTCCAGGCAGCCAATATTATTTTACTTGAATTAATATAGAGATTTTCAGAAAATGTGGTGCCAACTATTTTCGACTTTTTGATCTCACGGTAGAAAACCCACATTCACAAATTCACTAATTATGACAAAAAAAAAATCAAGGGAGATGATCAATTCACAAAAAATGAAAGATACTTTCAAATTAATTGATTAATGAAATTCATAATTCTCCATTAAATCTGACTTTCCTAAAACTTATAAACATTCTATAATTAACTCAAAAAAAGAAGCAAATTCAAATTTTATTAACTCTGCGCCTAACAAACCAAAAGCACTAGGGAAAACTAAAAATCCAAATAGGCAGCAGCAAACTGTGATATTTCCTGTGATGAATTCAATTCATTTGCAAATACTATTACCAAAGATCAACCTCCTACAATGTAATATCTGTAATATTAATATCTAATTTATTTTAAAAAGATTAGTCAAATTAAAATAAAAATGATGCCATAAATAGCACGAAGAACAGCGAAAACAAAGCAATATCAACTAAAGTAATAAAATCAGTTAAGAACATTTTTATATTTAAACTTACCTTACTGTGTCTTACAGTGTCTGCAGGCAGTGCCGGCGCTAGGATTTACGTCACTGAAGGCAAAATATATTTTGCCGTCCTAACCTAAATAATGTTTTCCCGAAAACGTATTATAACTTTCTTAGGGGGGATGATGTAAAAAACTAAATATAGGAAATTTTTTGCAATTTTTTTCCGTAATACAAGCTATGAATATTTTTGGTATTTTAGGGGTATTTTGTACTATGCAGGTTGTTGAAAATTCGATGCATTAGCATTGCTATTTCGGTAACTATAAGGGAAAGATCGTTAGTTCCATGAAGGCAAAGTTGCGCATGTGAATGCTAAATAATTTGTTAAAAATAAATTTAAAATATTCCGCCTACTTCGATAATAACCGACCATTTTTGGTTTTTATTTTTGTACGACTTTATTACTGGCTATTTCCTGGTCATTTTGCGTATCTCGGTTCCTGGAAGTCCAACAATGTTTTTTTTGTAGACAAATAGTGTTCAGAGTAAGCTCTTAAACTTGAAAAAAAACAATAAAAACGTTTTCGGCATTTCGAACTACTGTGCGATGGTAAAGAACGATCAGGGCCCATTTCTGGTAGATTTTGAGATATTGGTGACATATTGTAGCTTATTACAGACAGAATCAATGTATGATTCACTTCGTCCAAGAAAGATCATAGTATACGAGAAAATAAAAGAGAAATATACAAAGTGCCGCTTAACAACGATCAAAGTCCAACAGGTACATCGCTGACAGGTACAAAAAATCAGAGCCCAAAAAATCCCCTTCTCTCCGGAATTTTAATTTAGGTATTCTTTGGTTTTCCTTGTAAATGTAGTGCTTGTGACATATTTGAAAGCTGAAATTGCGGTTATGGAAGGCAATATAGCTAAATGTGAGAATGATGAAACTAAGAAAATATCATTGAATGAATCAATACAGAAGAAAAATAATGACAAGAATGTATTGGGCTTCAAAGTACGGCATCTAATAATTTTTTGTGACTCCTGCGCTGGGCAAAATTTCACAGTAATTTGCTTTCAGCATTACATGGTGCACACGTTGAGCAGTTTTGATAATATAAAAGTTATATTTCCTATCCGTTGATACTCCTACCTGGAATATGATAATGATATGAGCTTTGTTAACTCAAAATCGTATACTGAGATACCGAGATACCAGAGGACTGGAGGGATGTCCAAAGAAATAGCAGAATCAATCCATTACCCATCAGAGCTGCAAAGTTAAGGGACCTTTTACACCTGATTAAATCTTTCTATCAAGCATTGGTTTCTGACAACATCATAACATGAAACTGAACCAAATTCGGCGATGACCCACCTATTGATGAGGGTCTTTAAAATGAAAACAAAACGATCAATATCCACTCTTTCTTTCCAAAAAAAACTGTCTTTTTTTTAAATTTAATTTAAAATTCATTTTCGTAATAAAATGTTTTGTACACTGGAGGAAAAAAATGAAACACTTGAAATTCGTGAAATTTTGACCATTTTCAAACCGCCATAACTTGGCGTATTTTCAATCGATTTTGATGAATCTTGAAGGGCGAAAAGCTTTGAAGTGTCTTCTTTAAAGTCATGCATATGAACTTAAGCATAACCCCTTCCGCCCCTCTCTAGCACTCCTGTGGAAAAAAATGTTTTTTCAGGAAACCATTTTCAAGTTTGACAATGGCTATAGAGTTGGAAAAATTTTGTCGACTCGATCCACCATAAAGGCATTAAAATCTGATCCCTATGCAGGACTCGAAGAACGAAGTTCCTACGACGATTTGGCACCAAGTTATGGCTGTTTGAAAATAAAGTGCATTTTGTGGTTTTTCGCACATAATTCAGCGACTCCCTTAAAGTAGAGCCAAAATGGCTCTAAAAATTTTTTTCCTGAAAGAATCATCAAATTTGGTTGAAAAGTCACTGAGTTATGTGCGAAAAACCTGAAAATGCACTTTTTTTCAAACACCCATAACTTGGTGCCAAATTGTCGTAAGAACTTCGTTCTTTGAGTCCTACAAAGGGAATTGATCAAATTTTAATGCCTTTATGGTGGATTGAGTCCACAAAATTTTTCCAACTCCGTAGACATCGTCAAAGTTGGACATGGTTTCCAGAAAAAAAAATTTTTTTCACAGGTTCGCTATAGGGGGCGGAAGGGGTTACGCTTAATTTAGCGTGCATGACTTTAAAGGAGACACTTCAAAGTTTTTCGCCCTTAGAGATTCATCAAAATCGATTGAAAATACGCCGAGTTCCTTCAGTATATATTAAGTGAGTACCAGTCTTGATTTTTTTTCTTCATTTGAATCTAGCATAATCGACTTTAAACAATCAATTGAACTATTGAACAATAGAAAAATTTGACCCTGATAGTTTTTCGCCGTCATCGTTTTTATATATGTTTTCGACTCAAAATTGATTACAATTTTCTATAAATTTATAGTGTGTTTGCATGATATATCGCAAAAGCTATTGACATAATTATTTATAATTTTTCAAAATATCAATCTTAAATTAATTTTTATTTTAATTTAAGTTATTTAAGCCATTTAATATTTAGTGATACTGGAAAGTTTCAAGTATATAGCAATTGTGTTTATATTTTTTCCAGTCAACAAAATTATTACAATTTTTAGTAAATCTACGATGTGTTTGTATGAAATTTCCCAAGAGCTATTAACGAAATGAATTTTAATTTTTTACAGGATCAATGTTGATATTGGGAAGTTTCAAGTGGATAGCAATTGTTTTTATATTTTTTCCGCGTCAACAAGGTTATTACAGCTTTTTTGTAAATTATTATTAATGTAATGTATTGTATTTCTTCTTACCAAATCATTTTTGAATGAATGTTGAATGATTTTGAGAAGTTTCAAGTGGATAGTAATTGTTTTCATTTTTTTTTCGAGTCAACAATTTTTTTATAGCCTACGTCTGTTTCGACTTTTTTTTTAAATTCGACGTTAAATATTTATACTTATTTTTCTATATTTTTAATTGTATGTTCTCTCTTTTATGATGTATAAAATGGTGATGTGGCCATCATGTAACTTTCTCCGGTTGGATAGTATACGAGTTATTTATATTTATATGTCATATACTTGTTTCTCATTGATCACTTAGTGAAACATTATGTTAGGTTTAAAAATTAAAATTCACTTGGTTTGTTTCACGATTCAATTATTTTATTATCAACTAGTGAATGATGATCGATCTTGAAAATGGCACTAAGCCGAAACTAGTTGATAATAAAACAATTTAATCGTGAAACAAACCAAGTGAATTTTAATTGTTTTATTTTTAATTTAAATGATATTTTAATTGTACATCAAGCGTATTGAAGGGTCGAATGAAAGTGACGTTTGAAAAATTATGAAAAATGAAAATGACAAATTATAAAAACTAAAGAGATATCGAAAAAACTACATATAAATTTGATGTAACTATTATCGTTTCCTAATAATAAACCAAAAATGACAAAAATTAATACAACCATTTTTTTTTTTAAAAAACAAACATTTTATGAGAAATATTTCCAACGAAAGATAATTATTTCTTGTTGTCTTCAAGATTTGTTTTAATAGTTTTGTAGTATTTTTTATATTTAAACAATTATTGAAAAAAAAAATGGTTAAGGTAAACACCAACTTCCGGTGTACGAACTTTTATCAAAAGCTTTTCAGTTCTTCCGATTGTCAAATAAGAGTGTCAAATAAGATATAGCGCGCACAAACAGACACACACCCAAAGACACATTTTTTCTACCAGAAATCATTGAAACCGCCTCTAGGGACCTCAAAACGGTTATCGCCTCACAGATTTTTTTACTTTCTCCGTTACGAAGTACGAGAAAGTATTGTGATCGTGATTTTTTTTTCAAATTTTTTTTTTACGGAAATATCCGTTTTAGGGTCCCTAGATGCCATTTCAACAATTTCTGGAAAAAAAAAATTGTGTCTGTGTGTATTTCTGTGTGTGGCTGTGTGTGTCTGTGTGTGTGTGTCTGTCTGTGCGCGCTGTATCTCAAAAACTAATAGAGCGATTGATATGAAATTTTGAACATACGTCTTATTTGATAATCCGAAGAATTGAAAAGCTTTTGGTAAAATTTCGTACACCGGAAGTGGGCGTTTACCTTAACTGTTTTTTGTTTTTGTCAATATTTTCTTAAATATGAAAAATATCAAAAAATCATTTAAACAAACTTTAAAAACAACAAAGAAATGAACATCTTTTGCTTGAAAACATTTTTCATAAAATCATTTTTATTCGAGAAAAAAATTTATTATTATTTTTTTAATTTTTGGTTTATAATTATAAACGATAATAGTTACAGCAAATTTATGTTAACAATAATTGTAGAGAATGCTAAAATGAACAACTTATAAAGAATAAGTTTTTTTTCGAAATCCCTTTAGTTTTTGAGTAAATTGAGTTTTTGAATTTGAAGTATAATTTTTCCATCTTTTATAATTTTGACGTTTTAAACGTGAGTTTCATGCGAGTCATCAAAACGCTCGATGTACATTTAAAATATGATTTAAATAGAAAATAAACCATGAAAGTGTGAATATAAATGATGATACCATCGGAGAAAGTAACATGTTGGCCACATCACCATTTTTTCATTAGTATTAATTATTTCAAACAAAACATTTTGAACAAAATATTAATTTATTGCCATCGACTTGAAATTTCACAATCTCATTCGAATGGAGAGTGAAATTGTCGGAACATACAAAAATACCCAAGTCTTAAAAAAATATAAAAACAGTTGCCATGGACTTGAAATTTTGCAAATTTATTAAAAAAAACATTCGGGATTGTACCGGGTGTGGCACTTAAGACGCCTCGGACCATAGCTCCTTTACGATAAAAGCTATCGAAAAAAATCTAAGAACAAAGTGGTGCATAGTTACCGTCGCTATGTTTTAAAAATATTTCTAATCATCAGTGGCGTGCCGTACTCCAGTGGCGTACCAAACTTATGTTTTTATAAATGGAATGCCCTATTTTTTATTGCAGATTTGGAAAGTGCTCGATGAGTACTTATTTTTTTATCTAACATGTTATACCCTTCACTTTAGCGGTTTCGCTGTTATAACCCCTTCTTTCAAAATTGCGCCCCATTTTTGAGATTTTTTTGTAGAGAAACTAATTGACGCCGGCGCCTAAATTTTGAATTGAGGTACAGGTTAAGACCTCGTATACCTTCACATAATTTTTTTTCGGGTAATTTATGGCAAAAAAATAATTTTTGATTGATCTTCGCATGTTGTCATTTTTTCCGAAAATTTCAAATGGCACCCCCCTAAAAAAATTACGGCGTTGTACAGCCAAAACTCTAAATTTTTCATTGGTGTAAAAAAAATTACACATTGCATAACAAAATTTCGGAGAAAAAAGGAATTTCATCGCAAATGTCGGGAAACGTTTTCCGTTCCCAAGTGTGCCATGAGAAAACAAAAGATTGGTAATTGTCAAAGTACCAAAACAAATACACAAATACGGTCAACATAATAGTATGTACCTATTTATTCAACATGATATGAAAAATGCAAAAAATTGGTAATTGTCAAAGTAAATTATTAGACGTCAGTAGCAGCCATAAGTCATTTTTGATAAACGTTCTAAAAATGTTCCGAACTCAAGAGGAAATGGTTGACATGATATTTATTCTTGGAGAATGTAACAAGAATTGTTTCTTGGCATCACGAGTGTACGCTGCGAGATATCCGCACAGGGCACATCCAAATGAACGTGCGTTTCAAAAAGTGTTGGAGAGATTTACTACTACGGGAAGTGTAAAACGGCCAAGGAGAGTTAGAAAGAAGGCAGTTATTACCGAAAATAATGAACTGCGGTATATCACCAGAAGTTGCGGTTATGCCTCCAGCAGGAAGGTCGTCATTTCGAACATCTAGTTTAAGTTGTTAAATTTTCTTTATCTGCATTTTTCATATCATGTTGAATAAATAGGTACATACTATTATGTTGACCGTATTTGTGTATTTGTTTTGGTACTTTGACAATTACCAATCTTTTGTTTTCTCATGGCACACTTGGGAACGGAAAACGTTTCCCGACATTTGCGATGAAATTCCTTTTTTCTCCGAAATTTTGTTATGCAATGTGTAATTTTTTTTACACCAATGAAAAATTTAGAGTTTTGGCTGTACAACGCCGTAATTTTTTTAGGGGGGTGCCATTTGAAATTTTCGGAAAAAATGACAACATGCGAAGATCAATCAAAAATTATTTTTTTGCCATAAATTACCCGAAAAAAAATTATGTGAAGGTATACGAGGTCTTAACCTGTACCTCAATTCAAAATTTAGGCGCCGGCGTCAATTAGTTTCTCTACAAAAAAATCTCAAAAATGGGGCGCAATTTTGAAAGAAGGGGTTATAACAGCGAAACCGCTAAAGTGAAGGGTATAACATGTTAGATAAAAAAATAAGTACTCGTCGAGCACTTTCCAAATCTGCAATAAAAAATAGGGCATTCCATTTAAAAAAACATAAGTTTGGTACGCCACTGGAGTACGGCACGCCACTGATGATTAGAAATATTTTTAAAACATAGCGACGGTAACTATGCACCACTTTGTTCTTAGATTTTTTTCGATAGCTTTTATCGTAAAGGAGCTATGGTCCGAGGCGTCTTAAGTGCCACACCCGGTATATACATGGAAATTTGTACACTCCATTACAAAATTTCAAAATAATCTCATTCGAACGAAACGTGACATTGTTGGAAAATACAAAAATTTCCGAGTTTTTAAAAGAAATATAAAAACAATTGCCATCGACTTGAAATTTTGAAAATTTATTAAACATTCGAGATTACATGTACATGAACATTTGTAAACACTCCATCCCAAAATTTCTAAATAATCTCATTCGAACGGAACGTAAAGTTGTCGGAAAATACAAAAATTTTCGTGTCTTGAAAAAAACATAAAAACAATTGCCATCTATTTGATATTTCGCAAATTTATTCAAAACCCATTCGGGATTATAATTCCATTAAAATCTGTAAACACCCCATTCTTAAGTTCTGTATTTTAATAAATAAAAAGCGATCTGTCCGAGGAATATTTAAAGTAAGCAATTTTTAATTGTTTCATGAATTTATTCCGGACTTTATACAAATCTTAATTGATAGAATTCTTTGTGTAAATTATCGTAAGGCATAACACTATGTTGTCTATAACATTCTGTATTATCTGTAAAAGGGCTATAGAACTGATGATCATTCCACTCATTCTTTATTTCTGTTGAGAGATATTAAACTGAATTGAAAAATACATTCAATAAAATTAAACCTTTGACTTACCGACAGTCCATCTTCATAACTGATAATTAAAATCCAATTTTCCACAATCTACACACTAAAACACCTTAACACTCAGTCGCCCGAAGATAAACTGTCCGACTTTCAATGAAAACAGGTGTACTGCATCTTTGTCTATCTTGTGTGCAGATTGAATAGAATTTGATTTGAATAGAAGTTGCGTAGAACAGCACTGATAACAGGCGAAGAAGAATGTGGTCTCGCGATATCTCCGCCGGACGTGAATTGGCCCCGGGGCAAAAGATGATAAGGCTGTAAGCACCTGACAAAATTTTCCAGTTTCGTGTGCGAGTTCGGTGTTAAAAGAGTTTAATAATGTGGTGGAGTGTTGTTTTTGGATTATAATTTTTGAGTCAAATTGGAGGAGGATTGATGAGGGACAGTTGTCGTCTGATAGACATTATTTGATAAAGGTAAGTGCACAGAGCTGGGTAATTGGAAATGTTCTTAAACAATTAATAATCGAACAATAATCAGTTTACTCAAAAACCAAAGCGAATCGAAGAAAAATAAAAAAACGTCTAAGGTAAACATCCACTTCAGGTGTACGAAATTTTATCAAAATCTTTTCAGTTCTTCAGATTATCAAATAGGGCTTATGTTCAAAGTTTCATATTCGTTCATTTAGTAATTTTTGAGATACAGGGCGCACTGGCAGGCACATACATCTTTATAGGAATGCATATTGAAATAATGGCGATGTGGCCATCATGTTATTTTCTCTGATCGAATTCTAATACTCAGTTTACTCAAAAACTAAAGACATTTCGAAAGAACTTATTGTTTATAAGTTGTTCATTATGGCATTCTCTGCAATTTTGATATATCTAGAAAAGTTAATAAACAATATGATTTTGATTAATTAAAACACTTGGTTTTGTTTCACTATTTTTATTTGTCTCTCCGACTAGTTTAGACCTTTGGTCATTCTCAAGGAGATATGTACATAATATTAACAGGGACTGGTATTTGTACAAGAATTATTACATTTAAAAATATATGTAATAAGTGCCTTAGAAATTCCAGATTTCTGCGATGTTATTAACCCTTTGGCCTACTTTCCTTACGTCCGAATGCGTGCACTTTTAATAGCGCTCCAGTTGCGACGTACGTGGACCGATTCAACCCATGCAGACGCGACGGAATATCAGCAGAAACAAGTGCCACTGAGGCATGCCCAATTGTTTGGGCACAAATTCATGCTTTTTCATGGCACAACTGAAAACGTAAAATATTGACTTCAAAAAATTCTGTTTCGCAAGAAAATGCATTCATTGTGCAGCACTACCAACGCAAGCGCTGCGCCACGAGTTGAGCTCGTGCTCGATGTGTTTGGCCCAAGCAGCGCGCCACGAGATATGCTCGTGTTCGTTGTGTTTGGCCCGAACATTTAAACACGAGGAGTACTCGTGGTTGTAGGTCAAAGGGTTAAGCGTGATTTTTCCACGTTTTATTGCATTGTTAATTTCGAGACCCTCTCGCAGATTCAAATCACGTCCCTTTAATTTTATATACATATCTCCTTGAGAATGACCAAAGGACGAAACTAGTCGGAAAGACGAATAAAAATAGTGTTTTAATTAATCAAAATTATATAATAATGTTTCACCACGGATTAAGTGAGAAATTAGTTAATTATTTAATAATGTTTCACCACGGTTAAGTGAGAAATTAATTAATCATAAACAAGAAGGTTTGATTTTTTATAATAAAAAAGCTCAATTATGTGTCAATAATGTTGTTATAGTTCTAAGTCTGCATTTGAGTCATATTTTGAAAAATCAGCTTTTTCTAAGTTTGAGCGTTCAAAATATGGAAATTGTTGGGTTTGATTTGATTTGATTATCTACAAAACTTAATAATTAATGGGCTTTGATTTTCCTAGAATCTTAAAGCCCGATAATTTCACAATAATGCTGACCAAATTAGAAGTCTGTATTTAAGTCTGTTTTTTTGAAAAACTAATACTTTTTCGATTTTTGAGTTTAAAAATAGTCATGCTAAGGTTTAATTCTGATTATTTAGAAAACTAAATAATTAACATGCTTTTATTTTTTTATAATATTAAAGCCCGATGATTTCCCAATAATGTTGTTCAAGTTGTAAGTCTGCATTCAAGTCAGTTTTTTTTTAAATCAATACTTTAAAATATTTGAGCATGGAAAATCGCAACTGTTGGGTTTTTGATGGTAATCATCAAGAAAATTAAATAATTAAAGTTCTTTGATTTAAAAAAAAATTAAAGTCGAATTATAAGCCAATAGTGCAGTTGGAAGTTTGTATCTAAGACAGTTTTTGAAAAACATTTTATTTTTTATTTTTGAAAGTTGAAACTTGTAAATTTTGGGTTTGATGACGATTACCTGAAAAACTAGGTGTTTAACGGGCATGGTTATTTTATATTAAACCCTTATTATTGATTACCAATTTTGTGAAAGTTTGAACTCTGCATTTGTTTCTTGTTTTGAATAATGCTTTTTTGATTTTCAAACGCCTAAAAAAACCATTCTTGGCTTGATTGTGATTATCTGGAAAACGAAATATTTAATATGCTTTGATTTTTCAATAACATTAAAGCCAAGTTATTCCAAAATGCTGTAAAAGTCTGCATTTATTTTAGTTTTTTGAAAAATCAACGCTTTTTCGATTTTTGAGCAGATATTCTTGAGTTTGATTTAGAAAACTAAATAATGAACATGGCTTGACTTTTTGAAATATTAAACCCCAATTATTCCCCAATAATGCTATTAAAATCAATAGTTTGAATTTAAGTCAGGTTTTGAAAAATCAATATTTTTTCGATGTTTTAGAGTTGAAATTTGTAAATTTTGAGTTTGATTATCTGAAAAACTAGGTCCTTAACTGGCATGAATATGTTTTATATTAAAGCCTTATCATTGATTACCAATTTTGTTAGTTTGAACTCTGTATTTGTTTCTGGTTTTGAATAAACAAAGCTTTTTCGATTTTCAATCGGTAAAACTTGCCATTCTTGGATCGATCGTGATTATCTGGAAAATGAAACGGTTGACATGCTTTTATTTTTTAACAGTTTTAAAGTCAATTTATTTCAGAATAATGCTGTAGGATTTGGGAGTCTGCATTTCTATTTGGTTTTGAAAAATCAATGCTGTATCGATTTTTGAGCGTTAAAAATGCCCATTTTCGTGTTTAATGGTGATTTAATGAAAAACTAAGTAAATAAAGTTCATTGACTTGGCTTGAAAATTCAAGCCTGATGATTTCGGAATTAATCTGTTCAAATTAAAAGTCTGTAAATGTTTTCAGATTTAAAAAATCAATGATTCTTTAATATTCGAAAATTATCTGGAGAAAATTAAATGGATTTTTCTAGAATTTCGAATCTCAATTATAAATCAATCGTCTTTATTCAGACAATACAATACATACATGTCGGATGAATATACATAAACAAAAAAGTTTGAACTCTGCATTTGTTTCTTGTTTTGAATAATCCTTTTTCGATTTTCAAAAATTCTAAAAATAGCCATTCTTAGCTTGATCGTGATTACCTGAAAAACGAAATGTTTAACATGCTTTGATTTTTCAATAACATTAAAGCCAAGTTATTCCCAATGCAGTAAAAATCTACATTTCTTTTTTTTTAATCAACGCTTTTTCGATTTTTGAGCGTTGAAAATGGATATTCTTGAGTTTGATTTAGAATACTAAATAATTAACATGGCTTGACTTTTCTGAATATTAAAGCCCAATTATTCCCCAATAATGCTATTAAAATCAAAAGTTTGAATTTAAGTCAGTTTTAGAAAAATCAATATTTTTTCGATGTTTTAGATTTGAAAATTGTAAATTTTCAGTTCGATTATCTGAAAAAATAGGTCCTTAACTGGCATAAATATGTTTTATATTAAAGCCAATTTTGTCAAAGTTTGAACTCTGTATTTGTTTCTGGTTTTGAATAATCAAATTTTTTTCGATTTTCAATCGGCAAAACTTGCCATTCTTGGATCGATCGTGATTATCTGGAAAATGAAACGGTTGACATGCTTTTATTTTTTAACAGTTTTAAAGTCAATTTATCTCGGAATAATGCTGTAGGATTTCGAAGTCTGCATTTCTATTGGGTTTTGAAAAATCAATGTTTTTTCGATTTTTGAGCGTTAAAAATGCCAATTGTCGTGTTTAATGGTGATTTAATGAAAAACTAAGTAAATACAGTTCATTGATTCAAGCCTGATGATTTCGGAATTAATCTGTTCAAATTAAAAGTCTGTAAATGTTTTCAGATTTAAAAAATCAATGATTCTTTAATATTCGAAAATTATCCGGAAAACTAAATGGATTTTTTTTAGAATTTCGAATCTCAATTATGAATCAATCGTCTTAATTCAGACTTTATCCAGACAATACAATACATACATGTCGGATGAATATACATAAACAAAAAAGGGTGTTAGTCCGTCTGGGCTATCGACGTACAATCTCAATTATTTTTGAATAATGCTGAAAAAGTTGGGTAGGTTTTGAAAAATCAAAGCTTCTTCGATTGCCTCGAAAAATACCTAAACCTAATCATTTTTAAATAATTTTTTTAAAGTTAGATGTTTGCATTTGTTTATTGTAATTTAATTGTTTTTTGTTGAAAAATGAATTTTTTTTAGAAAATTATTACGAACAAAATATGTTTATTTGTTTGTTGCCTTATTGACACGCACTGATTTTTCCACAAAATTGATCCTAATCATTTTTGAATAATTCTTTAAATGTTAGATGTCTGCATTTGTTTATTGTAATTTAATAATTAAAAAAAATTATTTTATGGACTTTAATGTTAGTTTAAATAATTTTGTGATATTTTTCATATTCAAACAAATATTGGAAAAAACAAAAAACAGTTAATTGAAACACCCACTTCCGGTGTACGAAATTTTACCGAAAGCTTTTCAGTTCGTCGAATTATCAACTAAGACTTATGTTCAAAGTTTTATATCAATTGCTCTATTCGTTTTTGAGATACAGCGCGCATGGACACATATAGACAAACATACATACACAATTTTTTTTATTGTTGAAATGGCAGCCAGGGACCCCAAAAGCGAAATTTTCGTAAAAAAATTTGAAAAAATTTTCACGATTATAATACTACTTCGTAACGGAGAAAGTAATAAGTTCATGAAAATCAACTCGTGGGTCATTTAAAATGTCTTCGAGGGTCAGTGTGTGACCAGTGGGTCATAGGTTCGCCACCATTTCTTTAGAATGTTCCTGTTGATAATATTATTCCAAGCAAGTGTCGACGTATTAGTAGAAAACATGATTTTAATTATTTATTGATAATTTAAAAGACAATTGTAATGAAAATCAATTAATCAGAATGAAATAAAATAACCCGATAGAATTTCAATATTAATTTGCTTCTGTTTTATATGGTCCACGATGATTCACTTTTGATTTCGATTTATTTTTGTACCATGCCGAGTGTGCGTTTGTGATTTAACACGTGCGGGTGGACAGGTGCTGACCAGTCCGACCAATCAATCCGACGGTAAGTCGACCATTCATCCATATCCACAACGCTGATCTCGAGGATTGGGGCCTTGCACAGCTGACCAATTCCACCGTAAATTCGAAACATCAATGCGAGATCTACAGATCGTACATTTGATATCAACACAAAACTGACCACAGATTACGAGTTTAAGATATGTTGGAAATTCCAGGAAATTTACAATTTGTTTTCGAAAAATTCTTTTATTGAAAGTTTTTCGTCATTTTGATTTTCGTCAATTATAAGAATTGTCTTGCCAGAAAACAGATCGCACTATGAATTTTCAATTAATTATATGAGTTCTATATTTTTAAATTTTCTTTGTTAAAAAATCGCTTGGAATTTTGTGCTGATTGATAAGACTGATATATCATTTTACTTATTAATTATTAATAGCTATTATTACAACTAGGGAAATATGAATAGTATATTTCCCGAGGTTGGCTAGTTACATCCCGAGGGCGGAGCTTTTTTCTGATTGAAAGAATATTGTTCTGTAAATGGGAAAATATTGGATTGTAAATTTTTGAATTTATCGGATTGGTAACGTTGCTAAGGGCCTTGTTTGTAAATATCATAGTTGACTGGTTTGATTTTTGCGTTGTTTCGTAAATTGGTGAAAAGTCAAACTATGTGTTAACGCAAGCGACGAAAGACCGTGAATGTTTGGTTCCGGTAAAATCCAAAGCTGTAAAATCCATAAAGGATACCTTCCTAAGAAATCGGAGGTGTTGTCCCGAGAGCAATTAAAATAATTCTTGCGAGAAGCTCCTGATGACATTTTTTTATGTTTATATTTTCATAGGGAAATATAAGTGTGTTATGACATATCGTAACCAAGGCAATATGACTCAATATTGTTTCAATCAGAAAAAAAATAGTTATTACCATTTTAACCCCCCCCCCCCCCCCGTTTATGACTTTTCTATAACACAACACACTTTCAATAATACACCCATTCCAACCAGAATGATTTTTTCCTTTTAAAATGAACAAACACAATGAATGCCATACATACATCACTAACCGATGACAATCCTTATCTACAGCAAGATAGTGAACTCGATTCGAAGATAGATCCACGAAAGGATCGTTAAATTCCTGAAATAATGAAACCCATCGATTTTTGTTTTAATTAAACCAATTAAAAGACTCGATCGAATCGATTAGAACCAATTGTTAATTGATCAAAATACATTGTTCGGCGCGTGTGTGGTCCTCGAAATAATCGAGAAAAAACGTCACGGTTTTCAAGGAATTGTCCCAAATCCATACTAAGTGACTTTAAAATAAATTCGGTATTTAAGTTCTCATTGCGTGAACAGAAGTAATTAATATACACGTGTAGCCATCGATAATCGATTTTCGCCTTTATTGATCGCCGTGATCGAAAGATAGCTTAACCATGGTATTTTTTTTGTTTTCTTTGGATAGCGAGCTTCTGCCTTCTGATTTAATCGGTATTAACTTTACAAGCACGCCATTATTATAATTTTCAAAATTATCTCCGGAGATTATCTTAATTGGATTAAACGGTTTTGCTCGAGAAATGTCAATTAGATTTTTTCTTTCAAATTATTATTATTAATAATAATAAATTTGCTGGATGATTTTATTGCTTTTTCCTAATTGATATTAACTTCTCATTATTACGTGGTGACAATGGAATGTAACAGCAGGTTTCACATTATGCACAAGTTTACCAATCATGTAATGTGAAATGAAACGACGTTTTATACCATTATTCAGTGGTCTGAAGTTATTTTATTTCCAATTACCCGAAAATTGACTGCAATACACAGAGCGATCTGAAATAAATAACCGCGTGCCGCGTCATACTTATGGGCATGCGCCGCTCTATAGACAGTGGCATCCAAGTGCTTACTTAACTCAAAGTATGGTCGCAACCATCATTTAATAAATGATAAATTGTTAATTGTTACCTCACATTAAGTCAATTATTATCAGCTCGTGGATCTTCCTAGAGGAGAATAAGATAAGATGCCGCTCATGCTGCACTCTCAACAAATATTCCGCTTCTGTCTTACACATTTTTTTTCCATAGCCCCCTCCGCAAGACAAATATATTAAATATTTGATTTATTGTTTGTTTTTGCATCGCTAATCAATTTTACGACTGAATACACAATTCCTAACTCTTCATTAGTAAAAATTGTATTGGTATTAATTTTAAGTCTAAAAGTCGATTTTTTACAGGAAAAATCGGTGCGTTTGAACTGGAGATTTATTTCCCGGCTAATAAAAATTCATGAGCTCGCATTTCGAGAACATCCCGGGAAGCAGTTAAAACAATGAGTGCCGCAGACGTAAAATCGACAGGCGAAGGAAAAACCCTTAATTGAAAATTAACCTTCGCTCCGCATAAATAAATAACATTAAAGTTACGACCCTGAGTGCCGAAAAACCGACAGTTACGGTTTTTGATTCTGTTAAAGACTTTCGAATCGACTTTTGTGCCGTGGGGACGCTTTGTGGCCATTGTGCCGTTTTCACACTCGAATTGCACAAAACACCATGGGATACGGGGACATTTATTTCGTGTTCCTTTCCCATTTTGTCTCGCCCTTGGCGGTGCATTTAAATTTTTAAATGGACAATCAGCTGATGCTGAAAGGGATGGATCGATATTTTTGGTTCTTTTTGTTGGAGGGAATTTCAAGGAATTTTTGTTGATAGGCTTTCAGGTTAACGAAACGCGGATAATAGAAATTTCAGTCACGACCGATTTGTATTTCATAATTCATTTATATAAATGAAAATGGGATCAACACTGGAACACTATGCCATTCGTTACAAATTTGTTTAAATTTAATTTAAATATAAACAAAAAACTGACAACCAAAAGCTCACTTATGATACATCTAAAAACTCAGAATTTAAAGACAAATTAAATTATGTAAAAATATACAGGACGGTCCATTTGAAATAGAAAAGTTAAGGTAATTTTCGCTTAAACCGGAAATTGATTTTTTACATAATTTAGCCGTCTCTAAATTCAAAGTTCATAAATGTATCATAAGGGAAATTTAAATAAAAAAAACTAACAACCAAAAGGTCACTTATACATCCAAAACACAGAACTTAGAGGGGAATTAATTAATGTACAAATATACAGGGTGTTCTATTTGAAATAGAAAAGTTAAGGTAATTTCTAGTTAATCCGGAAATAGAGTTTTTGCATAATTAAATTCTGCTTTAAATTCAGAGTTCATAGATAGTAATAATAATAATAATATGTTTATTTCTCAACAAATCTTGCATCTTATTACAGGGAAGAAATATAAAGTAAGTAGCTTAAAAGAAAAAAAGAAAACAAGAAAAAAGAAATGAAGAAAGATGTATCATAAGCGACCCTTTGGATATTAGTTTTTTGTTTAAATGAAATTTAAATTTGTTTTTTTTGTTTAATTAAAATTTATACAAAAAACTAACAACCAAAAGGTCAATTATGATATATCTAAAAACTAAGAATTTAGAGGCGAATTAGAATATGTACAAATACCGGGTGGACCATTTAATGTGTTTTCAGGAAATATCTTCGAAACAAGAAACTTTAAAAAAAAATGACCCAAACAAAAAATGATTGTATTGAAGGGGGGCATAATAACATAATTTTGTTTTTTTCATAGATGGCGCTGTTGTCGCTAAATCGAGGTCAACTTAGTTTTTTTTAATGGAAACCCCTACTTTTTATTACAGAATCAGAGTTCTTGTTAAAAAATGAGAAGAATTCACTCAGCTAACTTTTTCGTCAGAGTGATAGATGGCGCTGTAATCGCGAAAAGAAGTTGTTGCATTTGGACGCTTGCGTATTCGAATTCGCGCGCATGTGTGTGTGTGTGTGTGTGTGTGTGTGTGTGTATGTGCGCACTCGCGAACATGGGCGTATAAAATCACCAATAATGTTCGTTACATTATTTTGTTATTAATTTTGTAAAGGATATGAATGTGACGTAAACTTAACCAGTATTTTATTCAAGAGTGTAATTGTATGATCGACCGACTTGGAAATACAAAATAAATAATTTTGATCCATTTCCAAGTTGATATTTCAAAATTTATAATAATTTCAAATTAAACAAATAACTTCAATTTTGCTTTTTATATTCTGGGCTGAGCGTGAGCGCTGCTGACAGCTTTGACAGCCCCATGTCGCTCTGCAGGTTGATGTTGTCGATGTTCGGCTGGAGCGTAATTTGTAGGAAGCTGAAAAGAAATGGCAGGTTAGAAGAAGTCGATTGGGTCGAAGTGTATGTAGACGCGCACTTGTGTTTAACTTACTTAAAATCATCTCTAGAGCAGGTGCTCAAAATGATGGCCGTTCATCTCGAGACATTTTGCGATCCTTGTTTGAAACGATCTCTGAACTTCTCGTAGGGTGTCTCTGTTGATGTTCGCACAAGCATTGCGAATACGCTCCTTCATGTTATCAGGCGTCGTCGGTATGTCGGCATAGCATTTGTCCTTCAGAAATCCCCACAGGAAAAAGTCCGGCGCTGTCAAGTCCGGCGAACGTGCCGGCCAAGGCACCGGACCTCCACGACCAATCCACTTATTCGGAAATTGGCGGTTCAAAATATCTCGGACGACACGGGCAAAATGTGCAGGCCAGCCATCGTGCTGATACCACAGTCTCAATCGGGTCAGCAGAGAGACGTCTTCGAGTAAAGCAGGAAGATGAGCCGTCAGAATTTCACTCTATTTTTCAGCATTCAGATTTCCGTCGATGAAGTATGGGCCAATGACGTGATCTCCCAGAACTCCGCACCAAACGTTGACGCTCCATGCTCGTTGATGGTCCACTTGTCGGATCCAAAGTGGATTCTCCTCCGCCCAATAATGCATGTTATGCCGGTTGATTTGGCCACTATTCGTGAAACTTGCTTCATCCGAGAATAGGATCATGGAAACGAAGTTCCGGTTGTTGCGTATTTGCTGCTGAGCCCAATTGCAGAACTGCACTCGATGTTGGCAGTCGCCGCCATGAAGTTCTTGATGCAACGATACGTGGTAAGGATGAAATTTATGCCGATGAAGAACTCGCAGAACACTCGTTTTGGAGATGCCTGAACTCCGCGCCAGTTGACGAGAACTTATGTTGGGTTTGACTGCAACTGCAGCTAAAATATCAACTTCGGCATTCTCCTGGGTTACGGTGCGTCTTCGATGTCTGGTTCGTTTTAGGCTGCCGGTATCCACAAATGAGTTGACGATCCGAAGAAAAGTCATGTGACTCGGATGATCTCGATCAGGATACCTTTCCGCGTACAAGCCACACGCATCAAGTGCATTGCGTCTAGCTTCACCATACACGAAAATCATGTCGACCTTTTCCGAGATAGTATACCGCACCATTTTAACGTTTTCCCCGTCAATGCAGAAGACCGACTGATTACCAAACTAAATTTTCTTTTGTTCAGTCAAAGAAAGCATCAAAATCCAGCTATTTCCAGCTATTTTTCAATTTAAAATTGTAATTCATGGAAATACGGCCGACGTCATGTTTTGACACACACACACACTCACATGCGCGCGAAGTTCGAATACGCAAGCGTCCAAATGCAACAACTTCTTTTCGCGATTACAGCGCCATCTATCACTCTGACGAAAAAGTTAGCTGAGTGAATTCTTCTCATTTTTTAACAAGGACTCTGATTCTGTAATAAAAAGTAGGGGTTTCCATTTAAAAAAACCAAGTTGACCTCGATTTAGCGACAACAGCGCCATCTATGAAAAAAACAAAATTATGTTATTATGGCCCCTTTCAATACAATCATTTTTTGTATGGGTCATTTTTTTTTAAAGTTTCTTGTTTCGAAGATATTTCCTGAAAACACATTAAATGGTCCACCCGGTATACAAGGCGTTCCTGTTGAAATAGAAAAGTTAGGGTAATTTTCGGTTAAACCAGAAGTGGAATTTTTATTATAATTGCACATATCGACACACTTTATTCCCTAATAACATCATACTAAATTTCATAAAGATACTTAACTATATATTTATGGAGAGAATGCTGTTTTTCCCTCGGAGTATATCTCACGGGCTTTCGCTCTCTGGAAACAAATTTGCACCTGAAGAAAAATCTCGCAATTTGTCGTGCGTAATCTGTAATACCGTTCTTCGTCGTTAAAAAGAAAACGTTAATCAATAAAACGACGAATTTTATTTTGTATCCTTATCTGCATCTCCTTAATGAGTACTGAAAGAATTTGCAAAATCTGTCCTTTCGTTGAAGAGTTATCCTAAAAAAGAATAGAACAATTGAACTACAAATTTAGTCATTTATTCGATGAGCACAATACTTTGCTAAAAGAATTTTACCATTTGACCTTCCGTCCAAAAGTTATACTCAAAAAGAAACAATTGAAGACGAATTATTTTTTAGATCCTATCCACATTTATTCGATGAGTACAATACTCTTCAGGAAGAATGTTCAGGAATTATGTTCTCAAAACCATGGAATAATTCAGTGAGTACAATACTTTGCTGGAAGAATTTTTATCAGGATATCGGCTCATGCGTTGAACGACGCATTTAATGTTCTATTCGACGGGTAGAAAACTGTTTAAAATCGTATTATCCTTTTTTGTATTATAAATAATTTTTGGAAGTTATTGAATGTTGTTCAGCCTCAAAAGATACTATAAACTTGCGAATATCATTAATTTATAAAAATATCCACATTGTACGTATGCGATATAATATCGCAACACTTTGCATTCATCAAACTAATCATCTACTCCGTGTGTACAATACTTTACTGGAAAAATTATCAAAACCTGATTATCCGTTCAAGAGTTATCATCAGGAACGAAGAAACAATTGAAGGAAAATTTCTTTTTTGGTCTTATCTGCATCTACAACACTTTGCTGTAAGAATTTGCCATATTTGGTCATCCGTTCAAATTATCCTCAAAAAACAAAAACTATTGAAAACGAATTAATTGTTCGGTCCTATCTATTCGATGGGTATAACACTTTTCTGGAAGAAATTTTAAAATCTGCAATTTTGTTCAAGAGTTATCTTCTCAAAACCACGGAACTAATTTAATGTTTCATCTTATCTACATCAATTCAGTGAGTACAATACTTTGCTGGAACAATGTAATTATTTGAATTAATTTGTACGTCGCACAGTGGTTCAGAATTCGAAAAAGCTGGCCAAAAGTCTAAATCTTGATAAATTTTGACATGAATAGGTACTAATCGCAGATTATGAATTTTATGTCAAAATTGAAAAATTAAAAATGGCGGATCCAATATAGCGGACATAAGTGATAAAATTATTATTGTCCGCACTAGAGAAATCCAATATTTTAGAATAACAATAATCCCAGCTCTCCGGTGATTATGTTAGTCAGGGTGTGCACATTTTTTTTTGTACCAAATAAATTTTGAGTAAATGTTGAAAATTTTAAGTTGGTAACAATGGTTTTAATATTTTTTGGTGGCACTGAAGTAATGCGCAATCTCAGTATTACAATTAACTCAGTTCTCGGGTGATTATTTTTAAATTTAGTAAAGATGTGTTTGATATTATTTTTTAACCATTAGGAAGAATCAATTTTTAGTAAATTTTGAAAATTTCAAATTTGTCTCATTTGTTTTTACATTTATTTGGCTACACTGGAGAAATTCGCAACTTCAGTATAACAATTTACTCGGTTATCACATGATTATTTCCAAAGTTAGTGAAAGGACTTGTTAGATGTTTCTTAAATCATAAAGCAGAATCAATTTTAAGCACATTTTAAAAATTTCAAGTTGGTGACAATTGTTTTAACATTTATTTGGCCAAACTGAAGAAATTCGCAACTTTAAGAACAATTTAATTATTTCGAAATTAGTGAAAAACTTCCGTTCTTATTTATACCTATTACCATGTTTACGTACAGAATAAACGTGTCATGTAAATTACGATTATTTCTATTTTCTCGCATAAATTGTATTTTGAATTTTCTATAAATTAAAACTTAATAATAATAAAAATATGTACCAAATCATTAACAAGGCCGTAAAATGGGTTTTGGCCCTCGGCTTCGAGTCAGTGAGCACCCTCGGGCCAAAACCATAACCATAACTTATACTATACAGGGTGTGTATAAATTGACGGGAAATTATTGTGATCGTAAAAAATTTTCAAACATTTCTTGTTGCGGAAATATCCATTTCGTCGATTCCGACAATTTTAATTAAAAAACCTGTATGTCTGCTTTTGTGTCTGTCTGTCTGTCATACTGTTTTTTTACTTTCTCCGTACAAACTACGGGAAAGTGTTCTAATTGTAAAAAAAATTCAAACTTTTTTTTTACGGAAATATCGATAATTTTTGTTAAAAAAATATGTGTCTGTCTTCGTGTGCCTGTCTGTTATATTGATTTTTACTTTCTCCGTACAAACTACGAGAAAGTGTTGTGATTGTAAAAAAACTCCTAATATTTTTTTGCGGAAATATATATTTTTTCGATTCTAACAATTTTTGTAAAAGATATACGTGTCTGCCTTTGTGTCTGTCGGTCTGTCATATTTAGTTTCTACTTTCTCCGTACAAATTACGGGAAAATATAGCGTTCGTAAAAAAATTTTTTTGCGGAACAGCCCTTTCGTTGATTCCGACAATTTTTTGTGAAAACGAAAGTGTCTGTGTGTCCGCCTTTCTGTCTGTCTGTCATATTTATTTTTTATTTTCTCCTTACAAACTAAGGGAAAATATTGTGATCGTAACAAATTTCCAAATATTTTTTTTGCGAAATGTGTCTGTGTGTCTGCCTGTCATATTTATTTTTACTTTCTCCTTACAAACTAAGGGAAAATATTGTGATCGTAAAAAAATCCAAACTTTTTTTTGTGGCAAAATCAATTTCCGTCGATTCCGACAATTTTTGCAAAAAATGTGTGTCTGTGTGTCTGTGTATCTGCCTGTCTGTTATATTTATTTTTTCCTTTCTCCGTGCAAACTACTACGAGAAAGTATGGTGATTGAAAAGAATTTCCAAACATTTTTTTTGCGGAATTTTTGTTGAAAAAAGTCTGAATGAGTGTCTACCTTTGTGTCTGTCTGTCTGTCGTTTGTATGTTTTAGTTTGTCCGTACAAACTTCTTTCAAATTCCTTATTTGTTCTTTTTTTATTAATTTGACTTCTTTCTTTCCTCTAAAATGATCAGGGAAGATAATATTTCGATATAAACAAATTAACAATGGAAATCCTATGTTCCGTTTTGTTCATGTACACCCTGTATATATATATACACATCATAAATACAAGATATTCAATAAAATATAAAGTCGAATTTTTCAACGATATTGCACATCAGCAATAAAAATAATCATACACTGAGGAATGCAAGTGAATGCAGCTAATTCTTGTTTATCACGTTAAAAGACACTATAATAAGTATTTATATTGCTATAGGAACACAGGCATACATAGGCAAAAAAATTTTTTCCATTAATGTTTAAAATGTATCTACCGATTTTTAACGCAAATTGCTATAATTGCTAACAAAAATTGTGTATGCATATTAAATGTAATAACCATTAATTTACCTTCGGGAAGATCCATAATAACAAGGAAAAAAATCCCAGCACATAAAGATTAGTATTTATATTGAAAAACCGACGCCAAATTTCACCTCGTCCGAACGTCTCCCATGTGTCTAACAAAATAACAAGTTTGAACGCGGATTACGAGGCATTTTGTGGTACATACAATCATATTCTTCCATTGTGGTATCCAGTGGAGCCCTCTGAACACGACTATATTGCACTAAACTCAAAATATTGACTTTCATTTTTCGACTTTTGGCCAGCCTTTTCGAATTCTGAACCACTGTGCGTCGGTGTGATTCATAATCTTAAGTTTATTTGAAATCCCAATTATTTTTCGATTTCTACATAACCCATCATAGCAAGAACAATTTTCATTTTCATATCACTTTTGCCGTCATAGTTCTATTCTATAGCTTTCTATTCTGTAGGTATCCTTTATTTTATCTTTTTATATGCCATAATTTTAGGTAGTTGTTTGCTCCTTTCTTCTTAAGTATCAAACCGGACTGGTAATGATTTAAAGTAGTCGATTAGAGATTCAAAAATTGCAGTCGTTGATAAATCAATATCCACGGTTTGTAAAGTCTTAGTGGCTTTATCACATTTCTCTAAAACATCTGACCAAAACGATGTCATTGACAAGAGCGCTTTTTCGAGAAAAATTGACACAAAATTTGTAACGCCAACTTTCTTGCTATTTGAGCTAGCTCAAAATTTAAAACATCAGTCGATTTGCCTCGCTATTTTGATGAAAAAGAAACTTCTCCCAATGTTCTACGATGAATAATAAAAAAGCAAATTGACATGAGCGCTTCTAACAAATTTAATTCAGCTAACAATGTCGTAGCTTCGGCTGTTTTTTTTTTGCTGTAGGCTATTTCTTCTATGGTTTCCGAAATGTGTTATATGAGAAAGGTAAAACTTTAAAAGCATCAGCGTGAGCCGACCAGCATGTGGTAGACAGATATTTGAGTACACATCTCCATTCAAATTAGTTTTTATCTGCCACTAGAGGCAGAAAAAAGTTGAATATTTGAGTACACATCATGAACATAAAATATTCAGTTGCCAAATAGAAGGATTCTTCTGATACAGTTCCAACTAAATTTTTAAGGGTACAAATAAGGCAATATCGCTACGTTTTCTTTACCTGAGCCTGAAGTCCACTATATAAACCTGCCATATTAAAAGCATTGTTGAATGACTGACCTCAGCAATTCTTAATATGTACTTTCGATTCACTAAGCATTTCGAGTACACATTTTTTCACATCAGCACTTTTATGCCCGCAATTGCCAATCAATGTTACAAATCTGCTATAAGATGGGTTGTTACCTAGAAGTCCACTGATTTGTAATTCACCTTCAATTATCAATGTCACAGTTTTAGAAGTGGAAGTGGAAGCAGTTTCAATTTCTAGATCTTCTCCATTTTCTTCTGACGATGCAGTTTGCGTCTTTTGCGGTGATTCTTCTGATGCAGCTCCAACAAAACTTAAGGAATGTGCAGCATAGGGTACAAATAAGGCAAGATCGCTACGTTTTTTTTTTTAATGTGAGCCTAAAGTCCACTATATAAACCTGCCATATTAGAAGCATTGTTGTATGGTCAGTCGACCTGTCAGCAATTCTTAAAATCTACTTTCGATTCACTAAGCATGTCGAGTACACATTTTCCATATCAGCACTTTTATGCCTGCAATTGCCAATAAATGTTACAAATCTGCTATAAGTTGGGTCGTTACCTAGAAGTCCACTGATTTGTAATTCACTTTCAATTATCAATGTCACAGTTTTAGAAGTGGAAGTGGAAGCAGTAGCAATTTCTAGATCTTCTCCATTTTCTTCTGACGATGCAGTTTGCGTCTTTTGCATTGATAATAAGCTTGACTCTTGATTAACAATTATATTTGTCGTTTTAGTATCAGCGTCACTAGCATCAGCAGTTGAAGTTGAGACCTGAGAAGGGTAACTCTTGAGTGAGTCGAGTTAGTGAAGTGAGTGGGCGAGTCAAGTTACTCAATAAAAAATATGAAGGTCTTGTAGAGTTAGGACTCATTGTCAGTCCCGAGTTTTGTTTTGAAAGGACGTATAAAGTGAGGATCTTTGGCACTTTCATTGAGGTGACTTACTGATACGATGAGTGAACTCTCTGAAAGATTGATATTGGTGAAATTATGGTCTGTTTTTTTTTGCTTTTCGCCTTCTTGTAAGTCGACTGAGTCAGATCTGGTGAAGCAGGTCACAGAAATAAGTCATTTTGCCCATCTCTAATAAAGACCCGTTCTTCGATAGAAGATTCCTCTGAGGATTTCTCCGCTACAGTTAAAAAATATAACAATACAAGGAAAATTATTTTAAAGGTTTTATAATACACCTTCTTCTGTACAAAAAAGTTGTCTATTATTTTGCAATACATGTTCATGTTGTTTTTCTTCTTCTCGATTTTTCTCCTTTTGGCACCACTTTGTTTTGTATTCATTTTCAGTCACTATACAACTAGACTACTTACAAACTAAAAGCAGCTAGTTTCTCAAAGCAATAAAATATCGACTTTTAATTTCGACACCTTCCTAAAAGAACAGCAAAATCACCTTTTCGATCCGAATCTGTAAAATATCTTTTTATTTTTTGTTGATAATTTTCAATAATAAAAATTTGTTCGTCATCGGCGCCTCTAGGCAACTGCCTATAATATCTTTTGGATAATCCGGCCTGCTTGCATACTCTCGATTTTTTTTTTTTTTTTTTAAGGAAGGATGGTTGATGGGATTTCGGGTTAAGGAGAGTGAATGATATTAGGGAAATTGGCGTAAGCTACTTGGCTATTCTGCCACAACCGATTCTTTGTAATAAATTCATTTGATAATGAATGGGACATACACTAGACATCCATGGACCCGCACGGCCACTTCTTCACTCCGAAAAAGTGACCGCACGGATGGGATTTGAACCCACGACCACGAGGCCCAGAAGCAGGAACGCTACCCACTAGGCCACCGCGGCCACATCCTCTGGATTTAATTCTTTAAACATATGTTCATATGATTGTTTTCTTAGGTCTAAACAGGGTTTTTTCAACGAAAAGGCAGAAGGGCCTGCATTCAGTTAATCTTTAGCTCACTGTAATGCGATATGCAACCGTTGTTGCAGTTTCATTAATCCATTTTTCCTACTCACTAGAAGTAAAAAAAAAGTGAATAAAAACAACACAAATCTCAGTTTTTATAAAATATATTACAGACAATAAATGAATACGCTAGGAAATCTTTACTTGGGCCATTGGTGTTCCAGATTCTGGGTATATTTCTTCAGTATTGGAGAGCATTCCCTCAGTTTTGGAAGTTTTTGTTTCAACGATTGAATCGTTCTCAAATTTTGTGAGGGTCTTCTAACGTCTGAAATGATGTCAGGAACCTTGAATTGGTTTCTACAGCCCGAAGAAGTAGTCAGCGGAATGACGGTGTTTTGCTTCACTAGAAAAACTTCATCTAGAAAATATGTTATAGGCTCTGTAGTTGCAGCAACCACTCGTATTTGGTTAATTCAATGTGAAATCATCCAATGGCTGTTGCGCGTATGTCACAGATTTTTGTATTTTTTTGTCAGTAAATATATTACGAAAAATGTAACAAAATGTAACACAAAAGTGTAAGATACAAAAAAGAATTTGTAAAATGCTGGATATTTACAAATAACCTTTACAAATGTGCAATAAAATAAAATAAAATAATAATCATTAGGTCCTGATGGAAGCATTCACCTTGTTCGTCACTTACGACCCCAAAATTTTGTGGGAATTTATCAAGGCGACTGTTCAAGAAATGGACCTTGATACTCATGTTGCACTCCAGCTATCGGAAAGACAACAACTTCCAGTTAACAGAAGCTCGTAGTTTATACACGTTTAATGATCGTTTTTATTTCGGCGCGTTCGAGAAGAAACGTGTGTTTTCGGGGCGAAGAAGATAACTAATTTCGGGATATTTACGCGGCAACTAATGATGCGCCCGAATAGGCTAGCTCGACACCTATTCAAAATATCAACAGAAGGAAAACACCAGGTTATTTGTGAGGTTTCTTGCTACAAAAGTATGCTGAACTAAATTTAAATAAAAAAGAAAATTTTAGATGTCGAAATTGGCCGAACGCGTGCGATTGGACAGCTATTCTATTTTGATATCAATAAAAAAACTATGGATCCCTTTTAGTTCCACTATAAAATAAGAAGGAAGTTGTGAAACGTCGTTTCATCGGCACAAAACATCTGAAATCTTAATCCCCTATTGATCGAAAATTGGTTCTCATGAGAGCAATAATATGTAGTTTTTAGCGACCGCCAAGTGCCACGAAAAAGGCCGAAAATCAAATAATACCTGTCCATCACAACCCTTTTTTCCCACAGCACAAAGCCAAATTTCGGCCCTTTGTGAGATCCGTTTCGCCACACCTGAAAAAAAACGAGTGAAAGAAACCACGCGATAAATAAGGAAAGAAAGATACAGAGTGATATAAATGTAGAAATTAGAGCGCCCTTAACGGTCGAGGCGCCTACGAAATTATTTCCCTTCACGCATTATTATCATCATCATCATCATCGGTATTCGAAAATGCATGATTATTTAATGTGACCGTTTAGGCCGGCCATGCATAATGTAAATAATTTCCCGTAAATATTTTTGATGGTAATTTTACTCTAATTTTAGTTATTATAAAATGAATTTCAATAGAATAATCAATACGAGATCGTAATCTGGTGCACACGCGCTTATCAAAATTGATCTTTTTTTGAAAGTCATGGGAGCGGTGGGTCGGGCAGGAAGTGACCGTTTTCGGACACTGGGGATTTCTACAACTCAATTTCGGGCTTGTCAAAATTTTCTATTTTCGCAATTACGCGCACCGGTGCACGCGTTAGACCACGCTCAGACACCTTTGATGAAAATGTTTTTGAAAAGATTGAAAATGTCAGTTTTAGAAATTACAGCACGCTACAGTGAGATTGAAATGATATATTTTAGGCCGATTTAAATTTCGATGGTGAATGGGTTTATAAAAGTAGCAATATGAAAAATTTGCTGGGATATTGTAATACGAGGAATTGAAGAAGCAATGCAAGCAAACTATAGTTGCTATCGTCATGTATTTCAAAAATAAATTAATCGAAATCGTCAATGGATTGAAACCTGCATGTCCCGATCAATGCTTCGTGCACTAAGGTCAACATTCTTTAAACAAAAATATTCAAAAAAATATTGAAGATATTAGCATTTCAATTCATGGGCAACTGCGTTTTATTTTATTTGTGAAGCACATTGTACTTTTTTGGAAGTAAAATGAGCAACAATAATTGCAATCTTATTGTATTTATAAATTGGTGAGTTTAATTACATGACCATTTTCTTAGAACGATGCAGTTGATCTGATTACGTCCATTGCAAACTACAAAAGCCCACAGTGAGGGGCGAATAAGCGTGTGTGTGTTCCCAAAATTTTGACATATTTTGGCACATCCCATTCACCCGCACAGTGTGATCCAGATAGTTCCGGGGGAGCGTATTGTCGATGGACAATTACGGAAAACCACACGAGCGTTACTGTCCAGTGGCCATTGAGATAGTTAACATCTCTATATTTCCTAAACGACTTCTGCAATGTGGGTGGTTTCAGTAACCAACAAAATGTTTACACTAAACAAACCACAAAAATCTTAAGTAAAAATCCCCGATAATCCGATAAACTTTCCCGCTCAAAACATATTGAAAAACGGTGCAATTTTAGTGATTTAAAAGTGTCATTTGATTGATAAAACTTGCGATTTTATAGGGTGGTTTTGGTGTCGCTGAAGACCACCTAGAACATGGGGGAGTGATCCAAGGCGGACAATACAAACCGCAGTTGCCACAAAGTCTGTGTTTACTCCGGTCATTATTGCACTATTTGTATACAGGAGGGCATTGTGTTTCGTTCTAAATACCTGCACTTCTTTTCCACCTTTCAGTTTATCGAGAAACCGCCCCGAAATGTTTTCTGACATGTGCCTCAAGCCCACGCACGATTCTATTCAACTACTGTAACGAATTTTTATACTCGGGGTCTTTAAAACTCTATTATGAGTGTTATTATTGAAGATTCTATTCTCACACCCAAGGATATTATTTATATTAAATACATTTTTAAAATAAACAATATAACCTTTTTTTTTATGTTTATACTCGGTCTAAATAAGGAAACACACAGTGGCGGCTCGTGGAACATGTTAATGGTAAAGCCACTTATACAATATACTTCCCTTCCCCCTCCTTCTTTGAAGAAAGAAAGAACGATTTATCTTCCTACACCAAAGTAACTGGCGAAAAAGTGTTAATTAAAAATTCTTGCTGAGATTGAATCTACATGCAGTGCCATGACTCCTTGGCTCTATACAGGGTGTATTTGAAATAACGAACAGGTTCGTAACCACAGAGAGATTATATTATTTTTAAACATTATTCGCAATTATTTTGCTTATAACTGTAACAAAAAGCCCTCAATTCATAATTAAAGTTAATGAGTGAAAATACGCAACATGTTTGGGGGCAGTGGTAATGTGACCTAATTTTTAAACGGCATTGGCTTTAGATATCGAATTACAACAAGCGTGTAGGAAATATCTGAGTGCGTCAATAAACTTGAGGACTGTTTATCTTTTATAAAAAAAAAAAAACGTTGCGATAACACTTCAAATTTCGGAGGCAAGAAATCGTATCTCGCGTTTTAAATAAACAAACACACATTCCATGCAGATCTAATTAAATGAGAAAAGCATCGATTCTCAAAATGTTTAAAAAACCTCGAAAAATTAGGAAAATAAAAAAAAAATTCGAATAAGTTTTGACGGAATTGGGTTCACAAATATTTTGTGTGTGTGCCCTTAAATGCCTGTTCGTTATTTCAAATACACCCTGTATAACGAGCCGCTCATGCTTCGACAGCAAAATATACTACTTTCGACAGCTGAAAAATACAATTTTTGACAATTCAAAAATGTCGAAAAAAACTATTTTTTTTTAGCTGAAAAATACTGTTTTTGGCAGCTGAAACATAGCATATTTGGTAGCTGAAGAATTCCATTTTCTACAACTGTAAAATACAACTTCAGACAGCTGAAAAATACTATTTTCAACAGCTGGAGATTACCATTCTTGGCAGTCGAAAAATACCATTCCCGATAGCTGAAACATACCGTTATCGGCAGCTAAAAAATACAATTTTTGACAACAAAAAAAAATCAATTTTTAACAAGATATACAAGTTTTGATAGCTGAAAAATGGCATTTTTGCCAGTTAAAAAATGTCAAAAAATGCTGCTTTTGATAGCTGAAAAATAACATTTATATAGGTGGGAAATGCCGTTTTTGGCAGCTGAAAAATATCATTTTTGGCAGCTGAAAAATTACATTTTTGACAGCTGAATAATACAATTCTTAATAGCTGAAAAATACCATGCTTGATAACAGCAACATACTATTATTGACAACTGTATCATACCATTATTGTCAGCTGAAAAATACAATTCTTGAAAGCTGAACAATTAAAATAATCTCGGAAAATGCTGCTTTGATAGCTAAAAAATACCATTTTTATAAGTTGACAGCTGAAAAATATAATTTTTGACAGCTGAAAAATATAATATTTGACAGCTGAAAATTATCATTTTTGACAGCTGAAAAATATCGTTTTTGACAGCTGAAAAATATTATTTTTGACAGTTGAAAAATATCATTTTTGACAGTTGAAATATATTATTTTTGACAGTTGAATAATAAACTTTTTAACAGCTGAAAAATGCCATTTCAAACAGCTGAAACATACCATTCTTAACAACTGCAACATACCATTCTTGTCAGCTAAAAAATTTTGACAACAAAAAGTACAAGTTTTTACATTTTTCAGCATGCCATTTTGACAATAAAAAATGACAAAAAATGTTGCCTTTGATAGTTGAAAAATGCCATTTTTATAGGTAAAAAATATAAAAATGGCATTTTTCAGCTATCAAAAGCAACATTTTTTGTCATTTTTTTATTGTCAAAATGGTATGCTGAAAAATGTAAAAACTTGTACCTTTTTAACAGCTGAAAAATAACATTTTTGATAACTGAAAAATATAATTTTCGACAGTTGAATAATACATTTCTTAACAGCTCTGAAAATTACAATTTTTAACAGCTGAAAAATACCATTTTTGACAACTGCAGCAAACCATTATTAACAATTGTAACATACCATTATTGTCAGCTAGAAAATACAATTTTCGACAACACAAAAAATATAATTTTTGACAACTGTAAAATGCCATTTTTGACAATTAAAAAATGTAAAAAATGCTACTTTTAATAGCTGAACAATACCATTTTTATAGGTGAGAAATACCTTTTGGACAGCTCAAAAATACCATTTTTGACAACTGAAAAATATTATTTTTAACAGTTGAATAATACCCTTCTTAACAGCTGAAAAATACCATTCTTGATAACTGAAACAAACCATTATTGACAAGTGTAACAAACCATTACTGTTAGCTAAAAAATACAATTTTTGACAACACAAAAAATACAATTCAATTTCAATTCAATTCAATTTATTACACGTAAGCCACCATACACAAAAAATACATTAGCTAAACAGATATACATAATTTGTAGTGGATGTGAAGTGTCAGTGAAAATAAACAAATCAATAAATAAATAAATAAATAAAATATAACCCTAGTCTAGTTATTAAATTTAAAATTGCTAATTATAAGTAATAATTTAATAATAAAAATAGTCAAATATATTTAAAACTTAAGATTAAAACTATACAAATACAATACACATTAAAACATTACCGATATAGGCTGTAAAATCTGAGATCAGAGATTTATAAAATCTGAGTAAGTGTAAAAACAGTTTTCAATGAGAAATTTTTTAAGTTTTGTTTTAAATTGCATAAAGCTGTTACAACATTTTATTTCATTTGGTAATTTGTTAAGTACCGCCGTGCACATGTACATTGCTGATTTCTCATAGAGTGTCGTTTTGTGAGAAGTAACTCGTATATTTGAGCCATGCCTTGTATTGTAATTGTGTGTACTATTATTTTTTACAAACATGTTTTCATTTCTGTAGGCATATATCGCGCATTTGTATATATAAACACATGCTACAGTTAGAATGTGGTTACTTATAAAAATATTTCTACATGTTTCGGTTTTCCGCAGCCCAAATATGAGCCTTAAAATACGTTTTTGCGCTACAAATACACGGGTTATATCTCCTCTCCCCCATGCTAATATGTTGAAGGATATATGTGAGTGTGCCATTGCGTGGTACGTTTCCAACAATGAACTGTAATTGATTTTGTTTTTTAACTTTAGTATAGCATAGTACGCGCTGCTTAACTTGGAGGCAACATAATCAATTTGCGCACCCCAACGCAAGTTTTTCTCTATATAGGATCCAAGGTATTTGACACTTGAGGATCCACTTTCTATTGCGATATCTGGTGGTTTCCTGTTATGAAATTGTATTGTTTTCGTTTTGTCGGTGTTAAGTAAAAGACTGTTTCTGCTACACCAGTCATACATTTCTTCGTTCGTCCTCGTAATTTTAAGCTGCAACTCCTCATGGTTATTAGCGGATACTATAATTGCTGTATCATCGGCAAAGTTTATCATACGGCCTCTGGTAATATGTTCGGCTAGATCATTGATGAACAATAAAAATAGTAGTGGGCCTAATGTTGATCCTTGCACAACGCCTGTATTGATATCATGTTTGGTAGAAGCACTTACACCGATTTGAACAAATAGTTTTCGATTTTTTAGGAACGATACGATGAGATCCGATGCATTACCGCGAATACCTAATGCATTTAATTTATCACTTACAAATCTTGGATTGATTGTATCGAATGCACTTGAAAAGTCATAGAACAGTCCAGCGACGTGTTTCCCCCGGTCTATGTTTCTTGACACTTCCTCCAAAAGAACGACATGAGCCGTTTCGGTTGATCGCTGTTTTCTAAATCCGTGTTGGGCATTATTCATTAGTTTGAATTTTTCAATATAGTTAGTTATCCTTGTCACTATAATTTTCTCAAATATTTTCGAAAAGGAATCGAGAATCGCAATTGGTCGGAAATTGTTGATTGTTAACTATACAATATATAGTTATACCATTTTTGACAATTTAAAAAAATGTCGAAAAATGCTGTTTTTGATAGCTGAAAAATAACATTTTAATAGGTGAGAAATACCTTTTTTGGCATTAAAGAAAACATTTTTGACAACTGCAAAATATCATTTTTGACTGTTGATAATACACTTCTTAACAGCTGAAAAATATCATTTTTAAGAGCTGAAAAATATTGTTTTTGACAGCTGAAAAATATTGTTTTTGACAGCTGAAAAATATTGTTTTTGACAGCTGAAAAATATCATTTTGACAGTTGAAAATATCATTTTTGACAGTTGAATAATACACTTTTTAACAGCTGAAAAATGCCATTTTTAACAGCTGAAACATACCATTCTTAACAACTGCAACAAACCATTATTGACAACTGTAACATACCATTATTGTTAGCTGAAAAATACAATTTTTGACAACAAAAAGTACAAGTTTTTACAACTGAAAAATGCCATTTTGACAATAAAACAATGACAAAAAATGTTGCCTTTGATAGCTGAAAAATGCCATTTTTATAGGTGAGAAATACCTTTTTTAACAGCTGAAAAATAAAATTTTTGACAACTGAAAAATATAATTTTCGACAGTTGAATAATACATTTCTTAACAGCTGAAAATTACCATTTTTAATAGCTGAAAAATACCATTTTTGACAACTGCAATAAACCATTATTAACAATTGTAACATACCATTATTGTCAGCAAGAAAATACAATTTTCGACAACACAAAAAATATAATATTTGACAGCTCTAAAATGCCATTTTTGACAATTAAAAAATGTTACTTTTAATAGCTGAACAATACCATTTGTATAGATGAGAAATACCTTTTTGACAGCTGAAAAATAACATTTTTGACAACTGAAAAATATTATTTTCGACAGTTAAATAATACATTTCTTAACAGCTGAAACATATCATTTTTGACAGCTGAAAAATATCATATTTGACAGCTGAAAAATATCATTATTGACAGCTGAAAAATATCGTTTTTGACAGCTGAAAAATATTGTTTTTGACAGCTGAAAAATATCATTTTTGACAGTTGAGAAATATCATTTTTGACAGTTGAAAAATATCATTTTTGACAGTTGAATAATACACTTTTTAACAGCTGAAACATGCCATTTTTAACAGCTGAAACATACCATTCTTAACAACTGCAACAAACCATTATTGACAACTGTAACATACCATTATTGTCAGCTAAAAAATACAATTTTTGACAACAAAAAGTACAAGTTTTTACAGCTGAAAAATGCCATTTTGACAATAAAACAATGACAAAAAATGTTACCTTTGATAGCTGAAAAATGCCATTTTTATAGGTGAGAAATACCTTTTTAACAGCTGAAAAATAACATTTTTGACAACTGAAAAATATAATTTTCGACAGTTGAATAATACATTTCTTAACAGCTGAAAACTACCATTTTTAACAGCTGAAAAATACCATTTTTGACAACTGCAACAAACCATTATTAACAATTGTAACATACCATTATTGTCAGCCAGAAAATACACAAAAATATAATTTTTGACAGCCGTAAAATGTCATTTTTGACAATTACAAAATGTAAAAAATGCTACTTTTAATAGCTGAACAATACCATTTTTATAGGTGAGAAATACCTTTTTGACAGCTGAAAAATACCGTTTTTGACAACTGAAAAATATTATTTTTAACAGTTGAATAATACCCTTCTTAACAGCTGAAAAATACCATTGTTGACAACTGAAGAAACAAACTATTATTGACAACTGAAACAAACCATTATTGTTAGCTAAAAAATACAATTTTTGACAACACAAAAAATACAAGTTTTAATAGTTGAAAAATGCCATTTTTGACAATTTAAAAAAAGTCGAAGATTGCTGTTTTTGATAGCTGAAAAATAACATTTTAATAGGTGAGAAATACCTTTTTCGGCATTAAAAAAAACATTTTTGATAACTGAAAAATATCATTTTTGACAGTTGATAATACACTTTTTAACAGCTGAAAAATGCCACGCTTGACAATTACAACCAACCATTATTGACAACTGTAACAAACCATTATTGTCAGCTTTAAAATATAATTTTTGACAACAAAAAGTACAATTTTTGACAGCTGAAAATGCCATTTTTGACAAATAAAAAATGTCGAAAAATACTCTTTTTGATAGCTGAAAAATACCATTTTAATAGGTGAGAAATACCTTTTTTGACAGCTGAAAAATAACATTTTTGACAACTGAAAAATATAATTTTCGACAGTTAAATAAAACATTTCTTAACAGCTGAAAACTGCCATTTTATAGCTGAAACATACCATTCCTGTCAACTGCAACAAACCATAATTTTTAGCTAAAAATACAATTTTCTACAACAAAAAGTACAATTTTGGAAAAAAAAAAGGTTATTTTTGACAATTATAAAATCGAAAAATGCTGCCTTCGACAGTTGAATCAATTCTTAACAGGTAAAAATACCATTATTGACAACTGCAACAAACCATTATTGACAACTGTAACTAACCATTATTGTCAGCTAAAAAATACTATTTTTGACAACAAAAGAAAGAAAGAACTATTTATAATAAAATACACAAAAAATATAATTTTTTACAGCTGTAAAATGCCATTTTTGACAATTAAAAAATGTAAAAAATGCTACTTTTAATAGCTGAACAATACCATTTTTTATAGGTAAGAAATACCTTTTTGACAACTAAAAAATATTATTTTTAACAGTTGAATAATATCCTTCTCAACAGCTGAAAAAATACTATTCTTGACAACTGAAACAAACCATTATTGACAACTGTAACAAACCATTATTGTTAGCTAAAAAAACAATTTTTGACAAGACAAAAAATACAAGTTTTGATGGTTGAAAAATGCCATTTCTGACAATTAATAAAAATGTCGAAAAATGCTGTTTTTGGTAGCTGAAAAATAACATTTTAATAGGTGAGAAATACCTTTTTTGACAATAAAAAAAACATTTTGGACAACTGAAAAATATCATTTTTACAGTTAATAATACACTTCTTAACAGCTGAAAAATACCATTTTTAGAGCTGAAAAATGCAACGCTTGACAATTACAACCAACCATTATTGACAACTATAACAAACCATTATTGTCGGCTAAAAAAATTAATTTTTGACAGTTTTTGACAAACAAAAAAGGTCGAAAAATACTCTTTTTGATAGATGAAAAATACCATTTTAATAGGTGAGAAATACCTTTTTTGACAGCTGAAAAATAATATTTTTGACGACTGAAAAATATAATTTTCGACAGTTAAATAATACATTTCTTAGCTGAAAACTGCCATTTTATAGCTGAAACATACCATTCCTGTCAACTGCAACAAACCATTATTTCTAGCTAAAAATACAATTTTCTACAACAAAAAGTACAATTTTGGCAGCTAAAAAAGGGCATTTTTGACAATTAAAAAATCGAAAATGCTGCCTTCGACAGCTGAATCAATTCTTAACAGGTAAAAATACCATTCTTGACAACTACAACTAACCATTATTGACAACTGTAACAAACCATTATTGTCAGCTAAAAAATACAATTTTTGACAACAAAAGAAAGAAATAACTATTTATATTTCTAGACCAAAGTAATTGGCGAAAAAGTGTTTTAAGAGTTCATTAAAAATTCTTGCTGAGCTTGAAACTACAGGTAGAGCTCTATTTAACGAGCCGCCCCTGGAACCACAGTGCTCTTGCCGAGTTCTAAAAAATAAAAATCCATAATCACAGGACCGAATTAACAAATAGACAAGTAAAATGTCTAGTGCGGTCAGGTCCGGCTTCAGTACAGGAAAAAATCCGTTGCACATCTTAGTTCTCACTCGCTACATTTCGAAAAGTAGTTGAAACTCTTTAACCACAACTAGAAAACGAATTCACAATAGCAAAAGTAAAAATTAATATTATTTTTGTGGAGGGTGCGTTGAAACCTTCCTCGGATTGAGGCGCCAGAACCACTAGATCCGGCGCTGCCTAAATTCAATTTTAAGGTGAACTGCTTACGACGAGAACCAGGAATTGTTAATCCATGAGAAGTCGTTAACAATATATCATAAGGAATTTATATATCTTGAGCCGATAATTAATTGCAATGTTGGATTTTTGCGGCCGCCGTTAAAATCAATTTTGATTGATTTTATTCCCCGTTTATTACTTCGTAAAGTAGCGTTTCGTGATGACCAACCATCGCCATTACTTCGACCACGTGAGGTGCAGACGAAACCAACAGCGGGGCGTGTGAGAAATCAACCGCAATTTGTACATTTTTTTTTTATTTGACAAAACGCTTTCGGGAAAAATTGATTACGACATGAAAGAAAGTCCGGCACCCTTTCCACCTCTAGATTAAAGAACCATTGAAATAAACGCCATAATTAGCCCGGGCGCACGTAGTTCGGTATCGATAAAAAAATAACTCTCTCTCTCACAAAACGATCTTCTTTTAATGGGTGCACCGAATTGCAGCACCCATAAAGGTTCCCCTTTATTGGTTCCATAATGAAAATTTCACCTTTGGAGAACACGTGAGCGGGTATCGGATCTACTGGTGAGAAGATTTATCGGCGTTTGTGGCGGCGCTAACGAATCCCCAAGAAATTTGTGTTTCGATTAGATTCATCTCTTGATTAGATTACACTTTATGAGTTCAGATAAGTTCCAAGTATTCCAGTATTTCCGCTACGGACTAATGAATTTCAAATGTGTACTCTTAATTTGAGCTTTATCTAAATATTTCGAGGAAGAACAAGGATGAACAGTTATTATTTTAATTAAATTCCAATCGACATTTTCATCACACTAAATTTAAATATAGTTACTAATAGGCGAGTTTGTTTAAATTTATTCAGGAAAGGGGGAGATTAGCATTACCATTTGGGCCATTCTGATACAACCGATTTGTAAATATTTATGTAAAAAGATGGTGCCGACCGTTACTATGTGGTACTTAATATTTACGGATAAATGTAACACAATTTTTTATGTTTTATATCACTTTATAATAGTATATTATGCAACAAGTGTTATAAACGGCACTTTATTCACGAGTTAATTAGGCACGAGCGGTGCGTAGCGGAGCGAGTGTTTAATAACGAGTGTCCAGAGAAGTTTATAACACGAATTGCATACTATACTTTTTCTACGACTAAATTGGTAAAATTTTGAAATTATTTTATTTTATCTTAAATGAACAATAGCATTCTTTAGCAATACAATTGCTAAAGGAAATCATTGATTCTCCTAAATTTCTTTGATGTTGTGTATTATTTATTTGACTTAAGTTGAAAGTATTCCTTGTTTCATTTATTTATTTTTTATTTTGATAAGTGGCAACTTACTTGATTTTAAGTTTCAATTGATTTTAGCGATTTAAAAATCTGGAGCTAACTTGAGTCCATGACTAAAATGCACAAAGTCACAGTTTGTTAAGGTGTATTTAAAGAATCACTTAGCGTCCTGGAAACATATGCGATAAATGACATTTAGAGGTGGGAGTAGAAAAAAATATCTACTTGATAATGAATCGAAAGAGTTGAAACTATAGTCGAATGTGATGAAAATTTAAACATGAAGTGGCACAGCCTTCCTCTTTGTAATAAAATGAGGGCTTGTTTAAACTCACTACCCACTTTGATAGTTATTGTTATACCTCCTATTTTATAAACTTTAAACTTAATAAATTAGTATAATTCAAAGACAAAGCTTTTTAATGAAACATTCATTATTAGCCATAATTCTAGGGACCTAAATTATTTGCAGGTAATCACGTTTGTACATTTGATGTTGCTAATTAATTCTGTAAAGCAAAACTGTATAAACAATCAAATTTGAAAGACACACCCCTTTCAGTAATTAAACTTTAGTTTCCCCCATTCAACCCAAAATTTAACAACCCTCATTTACAGTCCTATATATCAATGTACAATAAAAAAAGTTTTATTCCCAGTTACAAAAATTCCTACCGTATTCCAAACTTTTATAGTTTTCCAAAACACCTATTATTCCATCTAAACATTTGTTACTTTTATTTTTTACTAATTGGACCCGACTCCGATAACACGCACCACCACAATAAATCACCGCGACTTTAATCGCCACTAATACTCGATGATGGATCGTGGCATTAATGTCTGCTATCCTAATTAAGTGCGCGAATGATTTTTTTTTAAATTAATATTTTGCCACAATGTGGAGTGTATTTATTTTTCGAAACTTTCCTGTAATTGGGACAAGTTGAAAAATTGTTTGCGGGCTTGTTGCACGCGTTGTTAATGGTGGTTGACAGTGAGTTCATGTAAATACATAAATTAAGTTAATTGGTGTTAATAAATTGCTTATTACGTTCGCGTTCTATTGTGTTGGAAGAAATAGTCAGTTTACTCTCGACAACTAATATTTTAAGTATTTAAATTAATACGAAACGTTTTATTTTTAATTTTCACTTTTGGAACTTATTAACTCCATCAAAAGGAGCATTTAATACATTTTTATATTAACATCTGAATAACATGGTAACGATTGGGTTTCAACCCCTACAAAAGTATACCATTTTAATTCTGCAGTAAAACAAAATCCAGAAATAACCAATTTAAATTTTAAAATCTCACATTGATTAATTTTAAACATGAGATACGTTGTAAGTTGATGAGGAATGAGTTTTAAATATGCCAGCATATATTGAAACAAATTTTTAAGCATGTACAATGCATTCGCTTTTAAACAGTGCCATATATTTTTTAAATAAAACAATTTTTTTTTTAATATTAATTTGAATTTAATTGATATAGTAGGTTAAGTGGAAGAGTAGTAATAGTTGAATAAACTAACTGAACTTCGCCTAGTGTTGTAAATTTAATATTTGTGATTACCTTTGCATTAATAAGGACAATTTATTATTCTTATTATTATTAAATGAATTTATATAGGGTGTTCCACTGTAAAATAACATATGTTTGGTCAATATCTTTGATATGAATCACCCTCTATAAATTTAACTATGTTTTTTAAGTGCACTCATTATTGCATAAAACACTGTTTGATATTTTGTTTAAAAACAGCGGCGGATCGTGTAATTCCGTAGAGAAAGCTAAGACAGAGATGCTTCTCGTGATGCATTACTTACTTTTCTGGAGGAAGCAATTTTTTTGCTGCTTTTGAGTCAAATTTTCTTCCGTAGCCTCTTTGCCAAACATCCACGAGCCGCCGCTGGTTAAAATCTCCTTTTCCAGAGCATTGAAATGCCCTATATGTTCACATCATGAACTGTCAACTGTAAAATTATATACTCTCGGGATCCAAGGTCTATTATTTCATTATTTAAAGTGTAACATGCATCCGACAGGCATCTGATCTACTACCGCAACCTCCAGTTTGCTAGGCCAGGCGCTACCATTTGCGCCAATTTATACGAATTTCTCTATTATTTGCATTTGCAAATATATTAATTGAAATTATATTCAAACTTCATAAAAAGAGTGAATCATACATATTATTTAAAATGTTTGGGATTAACCCTGTCTTTCCCGAATTATTTCACCCGGTCACGTGCACCTGTTCCTGGAATCATTTGAATTTCAATAATAAACGGACTCAAAGACAAAGGCATAGTTCCACATAAAAAAAATCATTTATGTTGTGATGCCATAAGGCATCACTATGAAAGAAAAGGTTAAGTTCGTTTAAATTTAGATTAAACTATGACTTTGATTTAACAGTGAGTTTAATTTTGAATTCAGATTAATATTGAAGTTTCCTCTGTAGAAAATCCATAATTCAAGGTCAACCTGTCGAACTCTGTTTGCATCTATCCTTCCTACTGTAAGGGTGTGCTGCTGAAGGTGCCTTTTCTCCCTTCTCGTGGGAACAAATTAAATATTCAGAAACAAAAATCCAAAGAAAATCCCATCTCTCAAATGGGGTCGGTGGGTAAGCCAACTAAAACATATTCCTAAACTAATTGGTGGTATAGTCGCCAAAATTCTACTTGTTAAGAGGTACGATGGCATAAACTTCGTCAAGGTCAACCCGTTTGCCATTTCTAAAGACCTATACGGTGTTGTTAGAAATTAGAGATTAGACTATTATGCTCAAACAATTTGGTCAAGTATTCAAATTACAGAAGTAATATTATATTGTAGACGAAAGTCTCCATAAGACACTAAATTACTGCATACGTATTATAATACTACTTAGTTAATTGTATTTAGTGACTTGGAAGAACGAAATGTATTAGAAATTAGACGTAACAAACCAAAAAAAAAACATAGAACTGGCACCAGCAATTACAAATTACATTTGTCAAAATTCATGGATTGTCCTTCACTACGCTTTAAATAATACTAGCCGGCAAAAAAGAAAAACATTTCTAGCCCTGATACCATTCCTGCTGATTCTTATGTAAAATTACTTCCTCAATCCGAATATGACCCCGTTTTCACCCAACACCCACCATTTTTGGGGGAAGACCCCAACCCATTTTGATCATTTTTCGATCATTTGGAGGGATCAAGAGGATTATTTTAACATTAAATATTGTTCCCCCATCAGAATACCTACAGACCGGTTTCGACCTTTCATGTCTCATCAGTGTAGTTAGTTGCTGATGGGGAAACAGAGATTACTATTGGAATATAAGTACTCCAAACACCGTTAAAGGTAGAAACGCCAAAGTGGCGGAATCTATTGCCTAAATGCTGTACTGAACCAAATCCGGGTGGCTTTAACACCGACAAAATGTGGACATTGCCAGCGGCGGTAAATATAACAATTTTATTTTAACCTTTACATTACTTCTGAGTCAGGAGGTTGATTTAGGGGGATTTGCCCCCTTAGATTGTAGAAATATCATTAAAAACGATCGATTTTTCCGATTATTTTGCAATCTTTTGATTTACGCGTAACTTTCAGCCGTTTAGTCAAGCTATTGTAAAAAATAGCAGAGCAACCTGTTTGCCCAGTTTTTGTCCTGATCGCGAATTTATAAGCAGGTTTAGAAGTGGAGAAAGGGATTTTCTTTGCGCTTTTACAGTCAATTCCCCGCAAACATAGCAGAAGCTATGTATGTAACTTCACTGATTCCATAAAGTTCTGTAATTATTATAATACGTAATGCAATGTTTCACTTATATATGCATCTGTATTTAATTTTATTTCATTTGTAACTTCAATTGCTATTATATTACCCTGTTAATGGATCTTGATATCTGTTGGGAAATAAATATTATTATTATTATTATTATTATTCCACTCGTATGGCATATAATTAAACAGTAAATAAATGCTCGGTTTCACTCAGTAAAAAAATTTCTACCATTTTACACAATTTAAACAAATTGGAAACAGAATCCCCGCCTAGAGCACCAAGTTGACTCTAAGATGGTTAGAGATCTACTGAGGAAAGATGAGGATTACAGTGCAGGACTATAGTAACAAGAGAGATGCAAGTTTAAACTTGTCAAAGCATAAAAAATTCCTGTGCAAACCTGTGCACGCGAGGTATTGAGAGCGCCAGCGTGGTACAGTAAATCTTCTTAACTGTTGCTATATATTTTTACTTTCGCCGTTACGAAGTACGAGAAAGTATTGTGGTCGTGATTTTTTTAAATTTTTTTTACGGAAATATCCGTTTTGAGGTCCCTAGATGCCAGTTCAACAATTTCTGGAAAAAAAAAAAGTGTCTGTATGTGTGGGTGTTTGTGTGTCTGTGCGCGCTGTATCTCAAAAACTAATAGAGCAATTGATATAAAACTATGAACATACGTCTTATTTGATAATCTGAAGAACTGAAAAGCTTTTGGTAAAATTTCGTACACCGGAAGTGGTTGTTTACCTTAATTGTTTTTTGCCAAAATGTTTCCTTAATATGAAAAATATCACAAAAACATTTAAACAGACATTGAAGACAACAAAGAAATGAACATCTTCTCCTTGAAAACATTTTTCATAAAATCATTTTCATTCGAGAAAAAAATGTATTATTATTTTTTTAATTTTTGGTTTATAATTATAAAACGATAATAGTTACAGCAAATTTTTGTTAATAATAATTGTAGAGAATGATAAAATAAACAACTTATAAAGAATAAGTTTTTTTTTAATCCCTTTAGATTTTCAGAAAACTGAGTTTTTGAATTTGAAGTATAATCTTTCATAATGTTGACGTTTTAAAAGTCAGTTTCATCCGTGTTTATACAATGCTCGAAGTACATTTAAAATATGATTTAAATTGAAAATAAACCACGAAAGCGTAAATATAAATGATACCATCAAGTCGGAGAAAGTAACATGATGGCCACATCACCATTTTTATTATTGTTTCTATATATTGTAACTATATTTTTATTATTGTTGCTGTATATTGTTCCTTCATATTTGTATTATTTAGGAGTATTAGGGGTCGGTTGAGAGGGTCTGGAAAGTTAAAACATTTAAAAGTAAATGTTCATTGCCCCAAGTGCACTAATGCAACAATTTATAATTTCCGCTGTGTTTATTATCCGATCTATTTCTGTATAATGGGGTGGTTCTCCATCATGTTGGAACCACATCCTAAGCCGTTGTTCATTCTGCAAAGTGGAAAATCTTAATAAAATTGCTTAAAATTAATGGAAATCTAATAAATTTTTAAAGATTTTATTTAGATCGAAAAATCTTTAAGATTAATAATAATAATAATAATAATACTTTTTTTATTTCTTCTCAAGTTACAGACATATATACAAAAACTAACAATGGAAAAGTAGACAACTACAGAAACAATATTATGCCACTGAGAAAAAATGAGATGTAGTTCAGATGTGTGCCAGAGCACACCCTGTTCTTCCACTACACCTCAGTAAATAATTTAAAATTAAACAGAGAAAATACAATAAGACTAGCATTATAAATAACATCATACAAGCGTGAATTATAGCTATGAAATACAGTATACACGAAAATGAAGATAGGAACGAAGTACATATTAGTTACCACTAAATGTGGGCAAAGATAAATTTGAACATTGTTTGCTAAATAGTCGTGAGAAAATATGTTTTTTGAAGGCACATTTAGAGCTGAAGTCGTTACAGGAGAGTGACAGGTTATTAAAAAGTTTTACTATTGTATAAAGGAACGATCTCTCGAATAAACTAGTACTATGAGCGGGCAGGGTTAATAGACCACGGCTCCTGATATTAATGTTATGAACGTCACATCTATAAGAAAGCTTCTCGAATAGGTAGGGAGGTGATTTGTGTTTAATAATGGTATAAAACAAAGAATATCATTGCAATAGGCGACGATTATCTCGATAACGGTAAGAAATCGGACATATGTTTATTTGAACTTTGCTCCTCATAATAACATTATCCACTTCCTGAATTCATTTGGCACCCTTGAAAGGAGACACTCTATACAGAGCTTTATAATCCAACTTTTTCAACTTGTGTGTCAGCAGATAGGCATGCAATTTGGCTATACGTATAATGATGTGCCACTTAGAAACCAAAAATTGGATTGACATTCCTGATTGGTTTATATTCGGCGCTAAATTTAAACACCCCGTTCGCTATTTAAATACTTCAATTCGATTGTTAACAAACTATTATGACATGCTGTGGTCGCTAATTGATACAGGTATACACATAGCTGTATACACTGTATAGTATAGGTATAGTTCTGCAAAATATAAAACTAAATGTTGCGTAAGTACAGCCTGTGTAACATAAGTTCCTATGCATGTCATAACTAGTAAAAATATACGAGAAAGTATTGTGATCGTGAAATTTGTTCAATTTTTTTTTTCGGAAATATCAGTTTTGGGGACACTAGATGCCATTTTAACAATTTCTGCAAAAAAAAAAATTGTGTCTGTGTGTGTGTGTGTGTGTGTCTGTCTGTGCGCGCTGTATCTCAAAAACTAATAGAGCAATTGATATGAAACTGTGAACATAAGTCTTATTTGATAATCCGAAGAACTGAGAAGCTTTTGGTAAAATTTCGTACACCGGAAGTGGGAGTTTACCTTTACTGTTTTTTTTTAACTAAACTGTATTAGTTGGTAAATAGATGTAAAAGTTACTGTTGGCATTTGTGAAACAATAGCGCAACGGTTTAAATATTTTTAGAACCTTTAAATTGTAGCTAAAATGTTAACCTTGAACAACTTTTAAAATTCATAACTTTTGTCGTATTCACTATTTTTCAAAAACTAAACTGTTTTAGTTGGTAAATAGTTGCAAAAGTCTATATTAGCATTTGAAACGTAAAAGCGCACCGTTTTCAATTTTTTTACACAACTTCTTATTTCCAGCTAAAATTACCGTAGAAACAAATTTGAAAATTCATAAGTGTGTGTATCACCCTCATGAACCAGACGTCTTTTGACGACAGCTTTTGAAACTGAGCATTTTCCTGTATTGTACCATTCGTTAGAACGTTACATTACATAGAAATGCTCGAGAAAATGCTCTAGTGCATATCCACCCTTAGTCGATTTTTTTTTGGAGAACTAAACTGTTTTAGTCAATAAATAGATGCAGACTTTTGTGTTAGCATTTCCAAAATAATAAAGCAATAGTTTCAATTTTTTACATTTTTTTTTAGTTCGGGATAAAGTTTTAATCAAACGGCTGGCGCAATCTTGTAAATTTATAACCTTTGTCTTAGTAAGAATTGTCAACTGTTTTAGTTAGTCAGTAGACGCAAAGGTATCAGCAGTATTTACAAAACAGTGAAAATTTTTTTTACCATTTTTAACTTTTTTTGAAAATTCATAAGTTTTAACTTAATAGATATTTCTGAAATAAATTAGCTGTTTTAGTTAGTAATTGGAAGCAAAAATAATCTAATTGCGTTTTCATAACAATAATATACCGTTTTTAATTATTTTTTTAATTTTTATTCCGTCTTGAATTTTAACTTGGCTATAAAGACCACTTTAGAATCTGTATTAATTGCAAATAACCCAAAAATGATTTTATCAAAAAAAGTATTTCTCCAAAAAAATCTACGAATTAAAAAATATACAAGGTGTTCTATTTTACAAAGGTTATAAAATGTCTGTATTTAATCGGCAGCTAATATTTTATTTTTCATGTGTAACATCAAATAAAAATAAGAGTAATGACTTCATCATCTCCTTCGCCCTAAAATCTTTATCTACAGTGATGAAATCAGCCTGACAAATTGTTTGTCATTATCTGCTCCAGGAAACGACGGGTAATAGTCCAACAATTAGTCGAAATAGATTTGTTCCGTGTAATTGGAAGAGAGGCGATGGAGGTAATAAATATCTGTCACAAAATGGCTTTCCGAAGTTTGTAAAAAGAAAAGCCAGCTTGAAAACGGCGACATGTGCCTAATGTGTCGAGGGTTTAAGATTAAACGTTCAAGATTTCGTGAGGAGAAAAAGGTGGTAACCGCGCTAAAGATTTCTCCCAGACAATGAGGAATTAAAGAGGTATAAATATTATCTGATGACAGGTACAATACAAATTTATTACTAACGTACATTTTTATAATCACCACAAAAAAATGTTCACTTTTATAATACCTCTAACAAAAAATACAATACAAAGAGTGGGGATAAAGTTCCGCACAAAATTCATTGAATGTTTTTAAAAAGTCGCTGATGTAGGTCAATTTATGTTCATTATTGCAAACTTTTTGGCGTGCTCAAAAATATTGTGATGTCATTAGTGTTTAAGGTGTTTTAAAAGGAATTGGATTTTGTCTGTTACACAACTTTTGTAGAGCTCTTAATTCTTAATTTTTTTAATGTGGCAAATTGTTTCAACCATTGGAGTGCGATGGCGAGCTTTAGCGCATCCTCTTGTATTATGCAAAAAATGCGTGATCGCGCTGCTGTTTGTTATTTTTTTGTGGTTTATGATAATATAAAAATTAAAAATTATTTTCATTTTTTTTTTAATCCGTTTTTATTTATAAGAAAAACTACGCATTTTAGCATATATACAAAACATCTTTAGCACTCAAACGGTTAAGCAAAAACAAAATAAAATTGCAGTTTTCAACCGATAAATAAGCCATCTTGAACGAGTGATGTATTTCGCATTATGTAGTATTCTTTGAGCAAGTTGTAGAAACGTTTGTGAAAGCATTTTAACAAAAGCACGTTGAGTATATTTCCGCCTGTCAAAAACACGTTTCGCAAAATACCAAGTTACTCACATGTCGAAAATTGCGATCAATCATTTCAAGCACTCCAAAACCTCAATCTTTTTGCATAACATGTCAATCACTCTCGCGGAACGATTCAATCCTCGGTCCTCACATGGTTACCCACACCTTCCAGGTACCACAAACAAGTGGGCATTTCTGACCCATTACCGCATTTTCTACTTAAATCCTTACGATAACCGCAAGATAACTCTTAACTCCTAACGCAAATTACATTTCACAGATCACCGATTCAACTCTTTTTTTTTCCTTTCTGGTTTTGTTCTTGAAACGCAGGTAGCCGTCCTTTGAACCACCCGCTTGTTTTATCTCCAAATTTATTTCCATACCATTTATCATCCGGCGCTTGTACAGATTTTTTTCTCAGATTTTATAAATGTAGATTTATTGCCCAATGTTACGGATTAATGCGGATGCAGCGTTAAAACAAACACTGGATTGAATATGTATGGCTTGAGGAAAAGGGAGAAAAAAGGAGTTGCGTCCAACTGATGTTAAATAAAACGGTTGTAAATCTTGCCTATCTCGATGATTTATGGCTTTGGATTTTGCATAAAATTGTCGGACATTTTGTTTTATCATTTTAGAAACATTTAATTTACCCATACAACATTTTATAGTGTATTACAGTACAAGTGATGATTGTAAGAATTTCGCTCACGCGTGGACCTGTTTACCGTAGGCGAGTATGCAATTGGCACACAAGTGAGCGAGGTTCGTTTCTTCACAAGAGTATAGCGAATAGTAATAATTGTGTAACCATTTGTCAAAACTTGACGTTAAATATCAGTTTATTTAAAGCTGTCCATAAAATTTGGATACAACACGATTAGAACACTTTTTTTTAATATATCTGACATAAGGGTGAGTGTAAATTACTTTGACTCACTCGTTTCCTTAGCAACTGATTGAGTGGATAAAAATTATGCTTTATTTTATCGTATCTACGAAAGAAAGTAAAAGTTTCAATGGCAGAATTAAACATAAATAATTAATAAAATTCGCTTTATAAAACGGTATGGTTCGCTGAACAATCGGGATAGAGCAATGATGTAGTAATTGTCTATAAATATATACAAATATATACTTATACATTTGTTAGCTGAATAGTAAAATTTATGCCAAGTAAGAACTTTATTAGTGTCGTAATATTTTGCTTAAAATGATTAGAGTTGTATAAATATTTAATTCATAATAATACTAGTTAACATTCATTATTTTATAGTTTCCCATGACACATAAAAATACAAAAATGTATCCTAAGTCAAGTTACATATGCAATTAAAAATAACACGAAAAAGAACGTAAATAGAAATACAACAACAGAGAAAATATAATTATATTAGAAACATATTTTATTAATAAAATAAGGCTTTGAATCGCACAAATAATTACATAATTGTTTTTAATTCAAGGTTTACATTCTTTTTTATAATTCCGTATTTTCTGCATGAATAAGATGCTCATTTCTCACATAAAGAAAGTCCGTGTTTTAGAATTAAAGCCCCATTAAAATCTCGTGGCACATTACGCAGTAACCATCTTAAATTTCAAGAGAAACTGATAATTATTCAATACGAGCCGGGTGAACATAATGTAAATATAGACACAGAGTCGTCGCGAAATGATAATTTATCTTCAATTCGGTGGTGCAGCCACGCGGAAATTTGTTCGCGTTCTCTCCGAATACTTTCTCACTCTGCGCAAACTTTACCCCCAGGTGACGCGAGATTGTAGTTGGGCTGCATGTATATATTAAATTGCCTAGTACTGTAATAACTTTTCAAAACTGTCAGAAAAGTAGAAGGGGTGCTTATTAAAGAATCTAAAACAGTATTACATAATAAATAGTGGGTACTGTTAATAGTGGTTCATCTTTAAATTTTTCACTGCATAATTAATTGTCTTTCATTTTTCTTAATGACTCTGAGAGCAGGTTTTTGAAGAAAAATGACTTTATCTAAATTTGGACATAATTTTTCCCCCCAAAAAATGATTGAATTCGCCCCTAGAGATCTCAAAACGGATATTTCCGATAATTTCAAAATATTATACCATATCCCTAGATGGAATATATACAGAGTGGTGATAAAGTTCCGCACAAAATTAATAATCGCTCTATTAAATGATTTAAAAAAAATCGCTCGGACAGGTCGATTTTTGTTCATTATTGCGCACTTTTTGGTTTGTTGACGTGTGCCATCATCGGCAATGGTTTTCAATAGATTTCAATTTTTTTTATTAACAACTTTTGTAGAGCTATTAATTCTTCTTAGTCACATAAATTTTTTGAAAAAAAATTCTTGTACCAATTTTTTATTAAGGTCAGGTTAATCTATCTATTATTATAAACTTCCAATCAGTTTTAAGAAATGAACAAAAATACCCAAATTAAACTGGTCTGAAATGTCATACCATTTATTTAAATTAAGTAGAGCTAGATTTTTTTAGACAGAAAAAATAATAAATAGTACTTTTAAAAACTCCACTTTCTAAAGGCAAAGAAATAGCTTTGTATTTTTGCAAAAAGAATTATGTGACTGTAAAGAGAATTAAGGGCTTTATAAAAGTTGTGAAATAATATGAATCGAATTTTATTTTAAAAATGCATATCTCTAGTGACGTCATACTTTTGAGCGCGACAAAAAGTATGATACAATGAACAAAAATCAACCTGTCGAAGCGAATTTTCTTAGAAACATTTAACAGAACAATTTTGAATTTTGTACGGAACTTCTATTACCACTCTGTATATTACTAAAGTGAAAAAAAATCTGCTTACATCGGGATTTTAATTTTTCATCAATATGCGCAATCAAGAGATATTCTTATTGTTAGATTTTTCCGATAAAAAATTCAGCGCGATAGAGCTCGCAACATTGCAATATGGCGCGTTGTACTTATAAAATCACTGTCGTTGCTATTTTCACGGTTTTCACTCATAATTATTGAAGAAACAATTTGATCAATGTCGCACAATAAACTGACGTTTACTTAAAAAATTTTAAACAAATGATGTTCATTTTTTTGTAGTCTTCAATATTTGGTTAAATATTTTTGTGATATTTTTCATATTTAGAAAAATATACAATAACACGACAAAAGTTATGAATTTTAAAAGTTGTTCCTGCGATAAGATAAATATTTTAGCTAGAATTAAGAAAATGCAAAAAAAAATTAAACCGTTGCGATATTGTTTCACAAACGCTAACAGAAATGTTCCTATCTATTTACCAACTAAAACAGTATAGTTTTTCAAAAAGTAACCACGACAAAAGTTATGAATTTTAAAAGTTTTTCCTGCGGTAAGGTTAATATTTTAGCTGGAATTAAGAAATTTAAAAAAAAAAATCCGTTGCGCTATTACGTTCCAAATACTATTAGAGAGTTTTGCATCTATTTACAAACCAAAACAGTTTAGTTACTATGAATTTTCAAAGTTGTTGCTCTTTGGTTAACATTTTTGCTGTAATTAAGAAGTTGTCAAAAAATTGAAACCGATGCGCTATTACTTTACCAATGCTAACAGAGACTATTGCATCTGCATATTTACAAATAAAAACAGTTCTCCGAAAAATTTTGACTAATACAAAACTTATGTTTTCAAATTTGTCCCTGCCGTACGGTTAACACGTTGGAATTAAGAAATAAAAATGGTGATGTGGCCATCATGTTACTTTCTCCGATTTGATGGTATTTTAACGAATATTAAAAATCACAAAGAAATGAACATCTTTTGTTTAAAAATATTTTTCATAAAATTATTTTTTTTCGAAATTTTATTTTATTCTTCTGAAAAATGTAATTTTATGAAAAATATTTTTAGAGAAAAGATGTTCATTTCTTTGTCCTATAATATTTGTTAAGATATTTTTGTAATATTTTTTTTATATTTAAAAAATTATCGTGAAGAAACAAAAAACGGTTAAGGTAAACATCCATTTCCTGTGTACGAAATGTTGCCAAAAGCTTTTCTTTTCTTAGGATTATCAAATAAGACTTATTTTCAAAGTTTCATGTTAATTCCTGTATTAGTTTTTTTAGATAAAGCGACCAATTCATAATTATAATCTAAAAATGAAAAATAAATTAATAAATTTTTTTCTCGAAAACCAATAATTTTATGAAAAATATTTTCAAATAAAAGATGTTCATTTCTTTGTTGTCTTCAATATTTATTTTAATGTTTTTGTGATATTTTTCATATTTAAAACAATATTGCAAAAAAACAAAAAACGGTTAAGGTAAACACCCACTTCTGGTGTACGAAATTTTACCAAAAGCTTTTTAGTTCATCGGATTGTCAAATAAGTTTTATGTTCAAAGTTTCAATTGCGTGATTACTTTTTGAGATACAGCGCGCACAGACACACAGATACAGACACACACACACACACAGACACAAAATTTTTGTTTCCAGAAATTATTGAAATGGCATCTAGGGACCCCAAAACGGATATTTCCGTAAAAAAAATGTTTGAAATTTTTTTTACGATCACAATACTTTCTCGTACTTCGTAACGGAGAAAGTAAAAAACTTGGAAGCGTTGCGCTATTGCCTTACAAATGCGATCAAAGGCTTTTGCATCTAACTACAAACCAAAATAGCTTAGTTCTACAAAAAAAAAAAAATTTAATTGAGACAATGAATTTTTTAGTTGTTCCTGCGCTAATGTGAACATTCTAGCTAAATTTAAGAAATGATTTTGCAAATGCTAACAAATACATTTAATAACAGATTACCAGCTTTAAAAAGTCCTACTAAGACAAAAATTATGAATTTCCAAAATTATCCCTGCAATTAAGCTGTAATAAACAAACATTTGTGCATTTATTTAATAACTACAACAGTTTATTTTTCCAAGAAATTTCTAATACGACAAAAATTATACATTTTCAAAATCGCCTTTGCAGTGAGATTAAAATTTTAGTTGGAATTAAAATATCGCAAATAAAATGACAAAGTTAAATGATTGTTTTGGAAATTCTAAGAGATCATTTTTCTTCTTTTCACTAAATAAAACATTTAGACAAGCTATATATGGAGAAACTTCGTTTATTATTTATTCAATTTAGACAAAAGTTATGAATTTTAAAAATTGTCCCTGCAGTAAGCTTAAAATTCGAGCTTAAAAATGTAAACAATGTATCCATTGCCTTGTTGTTATGCAAATACGTCATTTCCAAGGCACTCTTTGCAAAAACAGAATTTTTGGCACATCCATTAAACCGCTGGACCAAACCGCAACACATGACACATCACCATTAAAAAAAAATTCTGTATTTGAAAATGTAAAAATACAAGATGGCGCCCATAAGAAAAAACAAAGTTGATGATGTTTCCCGAAAATCGAAACGTCGAATTTTTATTATTATATGGTAAATTTTCACGGCGTAAAGTTATCACCGTGATAAAAAACGAATAGGGCTCAATATGATTTTGTAATCTGGCGTTCGTAATAAAGGTTTATTAATATTATTATTATAAACGAGCTAAATGTCGTTGCGAGTTATCGAACGATTTTTTAAAAGTATTTTTGTACCGATAAATGATATAAAGAATACATTATATTCCCAAAAATATTTTGTTTTCCCAAATTGTAAGTTTGGTCGAGCGTTACCAAATCAAATGGCATTGTTAATTTATCGAACTAATTTTAAAAGTAACGTGGTTACGTAATCAAAATGTGGAGGATTTGTAAAATTTTAATGTCGGGTGTGTTAAAAGGTAGGAATGTGCGTTGCTGCCGAGGGTACCTACGTTTTATTTTCTTTTGTCTCGACGACTTGTCTTGCGCTGAGGACGTTTCAATCAAAGCTCATTATAAGCCATGATCATGTATAAAACAGGATGATCGATAATCTATTGTTGTTTATGGACAAATTATCCAAACACGTCGGGTTGAAATGACATCGAGTTAAGTCTTCGGATGTGCACGAAATTTTTTACATACCGATCCATTGTTTGTCTTGAAATTGCACGGATGGACAATTATCGGAATAGCGCATTCATTTTAACCGAGGCAAGAAAAACGGGTCGAATAATATTTCTACATAAAATTACACGGCCAATAACCACTAATATTTTGACCACAGGTAGATAATTGAATACTTTTTTTTCTCTCAAACACAAAGAACCATTTAGAACAAATGACTGTTTTTACAAACTCAAATTTAATAATAAAAATTGAATTCTTTTAGCTTTTTGTTTTCCGTAATTTTGCGAAGAAATAATTGAGCTTCAATTGAATTCCTTAAATTCTTATCGATTATTACTTTACTTATTAGCCAGGATGTAAAGAAACATCATGTAGATGGTTATGCCAATCACTGCATCAGGCCTGAGTAATTTTGCGCGGGGCCTTGATCTTCATTTTTTTATGCAGTATTTGGTGCAGCATATCATCGATACATATTATGTAAAATATGTATATATCATTTCAGTAACCTTAAAAAAAATAGTTCTTTTTAATAAAAAAAAAAATTCCTCCCCATGATGAATTCCTTAAATCCCCATCGATTATAATAATCGAGATTACTCCGCAGTCAAAACATGTAGCGAAGTGAATAAATCCTCAAACCCCGTAAATATTCAGAAGAGCAGAACAGATTTTACACTACATATATTATTAAAGAAAAAAAGGTTGCGTATAAAAAGGGCCAGTATTTCTGATTAGGCAGCGTATCCATCATTACCATTATTTTAAACTTAATCAAATCAGAGGAGCAACCGACTGCACCACCGAGGGTCGCCCGGGCCGCGTATACCTTTTGCATATTTATGTTATACCCTGTGGAAAATCCAGGTCACACCACCAAAAAATCTATTCAGACGCATCTTCATGCATCCCTTATTTCAAGAGAGAGCATTTTTATGGTTCAATAAACGCGGTCCCTTTTGTTTAAGTGGGCCTGGAAATGATTCAACGGCTCTTCTCTCGGGAGAAAAAATCCGAGGGAAAAAGTTACAATCGTAATAGAAAAAATTTTGTATCTAGAGACCACATTTTATTACACTAATGGCCGGTTTTACCAAAGTCAAATAATTAGAAAAATTCGTTGTTCGTTGTTCGTTGAATAAGGTTTGTTCTCAAGTTTCACCAAAACGTTTCCGACTCTAATTCAGGGGCGGCTCGTTATACAGGGTGCATTTGAAATAACGAACAGGCATTTAAGGGCACATACACAAAATATTTGTGAACCCATTTCCGTCAAAATTTATTCGAAAAAAAAATTGAATTTTCCTAATTTTTCGAGGTTTTTTAAACATTTTGAGAACCGATGCTTTTCTCATTTAATTAGGAATGCATGGAATGTGTGTTTGTTTATTTAAAACGCGAGATACGATTTCTTGCCTCCGAAGAATCGCAACGTTTTTTTTTTAATATAAAACAGAAAACAGTCCTCAAGTTCATTGACGCTTAAAGAGCACTCAGATATTTCCTACGCGCTTGTTGTAATTCGATATCTAAAGCCGATGCCGTTTAAAAATTAGGTCACATTACCACTGCCCCCAAACATGTTGCGTATTTTCACGCATTAAATTTAATAATTAATTGCGGGCTTTTTGTTACAGTTATAAACAAAATAATCGCGAATATTGTTTAAAAATAATATAATCTCTTTGTGGTTACGAGCCTGTTCGTTATTTCAAATACACCCTGTATAGAGCCAAGGAGCCATGGCACTATCTTTAGTTTTGAGCACAGCAAGATTTTTTATTAATTCTTAAAATTATTTTTGAATGATGGTGAGGTCACGTGGACGAAGAATGGTGCTATAGATTTAGTGCATGTTTGGGACCAAATGTAAACGCACGATAAATCGAAAGTACACATAAATCATATCTTCAGCTTGTTCGGCTGTTTGAAATTATGAACCTTTACTTTACAACTCAAAATAATCTTGGACTTTGAAGATTAATCGTTCTTTCTTTCTTCAAAAAAGGAGGCGAGGGCCTCCCCATATTGTAAAAGTACCATCAACATGTTCCACGAGCCGCTACTGAAGTTTTATTTGAATTATTCAAAATGTATTTACTAAATCTAAAGTTGTTGAAACTGCCGGCAGAAAAGGTGAAACAATAAGGTGATCCCAACGACAAAGTTAATGGTTTTATTTGAATTCTTCTTCAAATTAGTTTCACGATTAAAGCAACAATTTAAAAAAAATCCTATTAAAAAAAATTGAAAAATTATTTTGAACAATAGAGTGGTTTTTGAGAATAATTTAAACCATTTTCTTAATAGAATATTCTGCATTTTTTATTATTAAAACTGTATTTTCGATATTTTTTTTTCTAAATTCATGATCATTTGGCCTTAATATCTTTTATTTTGACCTAAATTTTCGATTTCATTGTTAAATTTTTCGACTTTGGTCCGCATTATTTATTTTTTCCGATGAATTTTAAGTTTTTAAATTATTCTTGACATGTATTTTCGATATTTTTGGTCAAAATATTTTAACTTGCTATTTAATTGTTTAAATTTTCAAATTTTTGGCCCACATTTTTTATGTTTCCGCCGAATTTTTAATTTTTAGATTTTTGACCTGTATTTTCAATTCTTTTGGGTATAAATTTTTGATCTGTTGACCTAAATATTCTTCGTTTTAACATACATTTTCGATTTACTTCTTTACTACTTGTCCTATTTTTTTTGGTCCTTATTTTTGATTTTTCGAGCCGAATTTTTAATTTTTAGATTTTTGACTTGTATTTTCGATTTCATTTATCTAAATTTTTAATCTTTTGCTCTAAATATTCTTTATTTTGACCTAAATTTTCGATTTAATTGTTAAAATTGTTTTTTTTTGGTCCGCATTTTTGATTTTTCAGGTCGAATTTTTAATTCTAGTTCCAAATTTTTTATTTAATTTTAGTTAAAATATCTATAACCTGAATTATTGATTTATGTGCGAGATTTTTTTATATTTTTTCCGGTATTTTCGAGTTTTGTTTGTTAAAATGTTCATTTTTTTAGTCTGCATTAAGGCCCGAGTTTTCGATGTACCGTCTAAATTTTTGACTTTATGGCCAACATTACAGATTTTTAATATTATTATTTTTAATCTTTTGACCTACATTTTTCTTTATGTTGACCTACATTTTTCTTTATGTTGACCTAACTTTTTTTTAATTTTATTGTTAAAATTTTCGATTTTTGATTTTTTGTTTATTATCTTTAGGGCCGAGTTTTCGATGCTTTGTCTAAATTTTCGACAAACATTGTGGATTCTTTTAAATCTTGTGCCCTACATTTTTCTTTATTATTTTTATTTGTCTGTTAAAATTTTGCTTTCCATGGTCCACTATTTTTATTTTTAAGCCAGAAATTTAGATTTTTGGTCTCAATTTGTATCGTATATTTTTAGATTTTTTGTATATTTTTTATCTTATATTTTAGATTTTTTAACTTGGATTGATTTTATTTCGTGAATTGCTTTATTTTTTTTTATTATTTTCGAATTTCTGTTCCATTCTCTTTATTTTTTTTTTATTTTGGCCAAAATATTCGATTGGTTTGTAGAAATTTTCGATTTTTTGTCTGCGATTTTTAACTTTACGCTCGTTTTCGATGTTTCGTCTAAATTTTTAGCGTTTTAGGACCTATTGCAGATTTTTACTTTTTTGGCCTATATTTTGTTCGATTATTTTGTTTACAATTTTTGGTCTTTTGGCCGAAATTTTCATTATTTCGACTTAAAATTTCGATTTATTTGTCTATATTAGCCACATTACATTATTTTTTATTGACGAGTGTAACTTTTGTTTAGCACAATAAACCATTATTATTATTATTCAAATTTTGATTTTTTATCTACCCCTTTGATTTTTGGGTACGAATTTAAGATTTTTGGTCTTAATTTTTTTATTTATGTTTCATATTTTAGATGTTCCTCTGAATTGTTGATACTATTATGCGAATTTCTTAAATTTGTATATTTGCTATTATTTTCGAATTTCTCATTGGAACTTATTTCAAGCTTAAAAGAGTTATTTTTGGGGCTGAAAATAGTAAATTATTTTGCCTTAGCTTGTATTTTCAATTTTTTGGTCTGCATTTTAATTTTTAAACCAGGATTTTTTTATTTTTTGGCTAATATTTTAGATCTTCGGCTGTTTCGTTCCAAATTTTTTATTTTTTTTGCCAAAATATTTGATTGGTCTAGGAAGATAAATGGTTATTTGTTTCTTCGAAGGGGGCGGGGGGTGTATTGTATAAGTGGCTCTACCATCAACATGTTCCACGAGCCGCCACTGCTCTAGTTCACAAAACTATGTAGAGGGCTTGAATTTTTTTCACATATGAAAACAAAATAATTTCTGAGATTTTGTAAAACATGAACGTCCTCACAAACTTACAAACTTATGCTTTTAAAATATCATTTTTTTATTTTTTATTTGTGGAACATGAAATTCCTTACTAGCTTAACACCTTGAAAAAATAATGCTTTTTTGAAATTTAAGCTCTAAGAACGCCCAATTTTTGGTTGATAATTATTTACAAAACCATGAAGTTAAAGTTCTTGATTTTTTTTTTAATATTAAAGCACAATACTTTCTGAAAGATTTTGCGAAACTAAGGAGCCCTGACAAGCTTAAGATCTTGAAAAATAAACGCATTTTTTGAAATTTAAGCGCTAAAAACGCCCAATTTTTGGTTTGATGGTGATCATTTATAAAACTATGTACTTTAATTTTTTTTCAATATAAAATCGCAATTATTTCTAGAAGGTTCTTGTGGAACATCAAAGTCCTCACCAGCTTAGAATCTTGAAAAATAAACGGCTTTTTTTTTATTTTAAGCGCTTAAATTGCCAAATTTTTGGTTTGATGGTATTTATTTTCAAACTATGTAATTAAGGTGCTTGAATTTGGTTGAAATTTAAAAGAACAATAACTTCTAGAAGAGTTTGTGAAACATAGAAGTCTTCACAAGCTTAAGATCTTGAAACAACAACGCTTTCTTGAAATTCAAGCGCTAAAAACGCCCAATTTTTGGTTTGTTGGTATTTATTTTCAAACTATGCAATTAAAGTGCTTGAAATTTTTAAAAATTTGAAAGCATAATAATTTCTGAAAAATTTTGTGGAACATGCAATTCTTTGCTAGCTTAAGATCTTGAAAAATTAATGCTTTTTTAAAATTTAAGCTCTAAGAACGCCCAATTTTTAGTTGATAAATATTTACAAAATCAAAGTTCTTGATTTTTTTTAAATATGAAAGCACAATAAGTTCTAAGATTTCGCGAAACTAAGGAGCCCTGACAAGCGTAAGATCTTGAAAAATAAACGCATTTTTTTAAATTTGAGCGCTAAAAACGCCCAATTTTTGGTTTGATGGTGATTATTTATAAAGCTATGTACTTCAAGTTTTTGTAAATATGAAAGCGCAATTATTTCTGGAAGGTTTTTGTGGAACATCAAAGTGCTCACCAGCTTAGGATCTTGAAAAATAAATGCATTTTTTGAAATTTAAGCGCTAAAAACGCCCAATTTTTGGTTTGTTGGTGATTATTTATAAAACTATTTTATGCGCTGCAAGGTTATGTATTTACCCCCCTCCCCACCCCCCTTCTTTATATTTTTATATTTTGTTTTTTATAATTTTTTTAAATTTTGTATCTTTGCAGTTTTTCTGCTAAAGATGGATTAATATCCGAAACTAGTTCAGAAAAATAAAATTTTAACTAAACACTGGGAAATACGTCATTTTATTACACCACTTATAAAACTATGTACTTCATTTTTTTTGGAAATATAAAAGCGCAGTTATTTCTGGAAGGTTCTTGTGGAACATCAAAGTCTTCACTAGCTTAGGATCTTGAAAGATAAACGCTTTTTTTAATTTAAGCGCTAAAATCGCCAAAGTTTTGGTTTGATGGTATTTATTTTCAAACTATGTAATTAAGGTGCTTGAAATTGGTTGAAATTATAAAGAACAATCATTTCTAGAAGATTTTGTGAAACATAGAAGTCCTCACAAGCTTAAGATCTTGAAACATCAACGCTTTCTTGAAATTCAAGCGCTAAAAATGCCCAATTTTTTGTTTGTTGGTATTTATTTTCAAACTATACAATTAAAGTGCTTGAAATTTTAGAAATTTGAAAGCACAATAATTTCTGGAAGATTTTGTAAAACATAGAATTTCTTACAAGGTTAAGATTAAAAAAAAAATGAACGTTTTTTTTTTAATTTTAGCGCTAAAAAACGTTCAATTTTTGGTTTGATGGTGATTATTTTCAAGAATATGTAGTTAATGTGCTTGATTATTTTTTAAATATGAAAGCACAATAATTTCAGAAATATTTTACGTAACATATAAGTCCTCACAAGCTTGAGAACGTTTCTTTTTTGCTTTATAATTTAATCAAAATCTCTAAACTGATTTCACTGTATTTTTTAAGTATAGCGATTGTTGCTATACCTTCAAATGGTAGGAAACTTCGACGTAGCTACGAGCTGTGTTCTCTTGTGATTATCTCGAACTTTAGTGAAGGGGTGTTTTTGGATTTGAATGAAAATGGATTGAAATATAAAGCTGAATCTATTTTGAGTAATTTTGGAAAGTTTCAAGTTAGTAATGATTGTTTCTATATTTTTTCAAACCATTAGTCAGTGAGCTTTAGCATTTCTGCAAGCTGCCTTTTCATGTGATTATCTGAAAATTTAGTAATTGATTGTTTTAAAAAACAAATTTTAATTTAAACCTTAGTTCGTTAAAGTCTAGGAGAATCGAACTTGATGTCTCTTTTTTTCACAGATTAATATCGGGTAATATTCAATGTTTTCAATTACTGAGTATGTTAAATTTTAACACAAACTCCTATTCAAGGAAATGTAGGAATAATATGTTGTTTCATGTTGGAATTTCTAGGAATAATTATTCATATCATGGTCCATTTAATCGAATTATGAGATCTATAAATGCCTACAATCAAATTAACCACTTTGATATTTTTGGGAGCGAACTTGGCAATTTTAAGCGTAAGTTAAAACATATTGTTTGATTTGAAATTTATTGGAATAGGTACATGTTATTTATAGTTTTCTTTAGGTTATAGCTTATACGCAGTTATGTTTACAAATATTATAGTTTAGTAATAGTATTACGTTGCGCAAGTATATACGTGCTGTTGTGTCATTATGACAATTTTATTTGTAATTTATCTGTAAACAGGTGTTTTCCGTATAATAAATATTATTATTATTATTATTATTATAGTAATGAAGCTTCATATATCGTAAATTTAGAAAGATTCAAGTCGTTGAGGATTTTTTAAATATTTTTGAAACCTTCAGAAAAGTGGCAACGATGACTTCAAACTCGCATGTGTTCTCTTGTGATTATCTCGAACTATAGTGAACGGGTGTTTTTGGTTATGATTTGAATTTAAAGTAGAATCTGCTTTGAATTAATTTAAAAAAAATTAAGATTTCAAAGCGATTGTTTTTATATTTTAAAATTTAACAAATCAATAAATCTAAGAATAAGAAGCAAATACAATTCAAAAACATAATTAAGCGGAATTACTAAAACGCTCTGTAATACAATGTATTGGTTATAATAAATTCACCTGAACAAACCTAACAACACGTTTGCGATAATAACATCAATTACGATGTTGTCACTGTTGTTAAAATATACCAATTTTGAAGTATCTCGCGAGTAATTGCAACCGCAATTTGGATGATGATTCAACAGAATTTACCAAGTGATGATAAAGAGTTGGCTATGAAACAAAACCTATACGTTAATTATTTTATCATGCACGATTACTGGTGTATCATTAAATGTCGGGAAGAATTGCACAGTCATTCATTAAAACTGACACTTTGTTCTTGAATTTTGCCTCCTTACGATGTAATTGCACGAGAATTAATTTTGTGGTTCTTGTCCTTCTATAAAACGCTTACATTCACCCGTAATTATTTGATATAAATACGTAAATGTGTTATGGGTTCATCTTAAAAGTAATATTTCGAAATGATTTTGTATAAAATAAATTAAATAAGTTGGGTAACTCATGAGTGAGTCGATTAAAATAGTCGACTCTTTGAAATGAGTCGAGGAGACGAGACGTGTAAATTTCTTGACTCATTCTTAGTCATAAAATTTAAGAAGTGAGAACCTTGGAAAAGGAGTACCTACCTGTTTTTTTTCTCCCCCTATGTTTTCTGGGTACATTGCAAAATTTTCAGACACGTATAAAGGTGGTCTGTGATTAATTTATTTTTAAATATATTTAGAATGATTATATCTATAGATTGTAGATTTGATAGAAAATTAAAATTTTTATAAATGTTTTAAAAAATCATATGCAATCAGTTAAAGTTATCAATGTTTGATTATTGCTCTGTGGTATGGGTATTGGTTCTCTACAACCCGCACGTAGTTTTTTTTTTGTATTATTTCTTAAAACTGGATCAGATTATTTCAAGTGTAGCAAACTCATAATTCTCCAACTTGATGAAACCGTCGGCGTCGTGCTCGTTCTCGTACCGGAGCAGAAAAAAGAGCGTGTACAAAGTAATTTACCACTTTTACATGCCTCTGAGCAGCAACGGCGGCACTAGCTTAAGTATCCCATGCGGGCGAATCAACCATGACCCGCAAGGTCGAGTCATTAAAGGCCTTCTTTTTGTCTTAGTGTCTCTCGCGGTCGCTATTTATTCCCAAGACACTTTCTTCGCGGTTTGCCTCCGGAAATGCTTGAGGAGTACGTGGCGCCCCCGGGGGCCGGTCGTACTTAATTTTGAGCGAGCAAATTTTGCCGCTTTTTAAGCAAATGACCCGATTGTGCAATGTGTCTGCGAAGTGGTTGGTCGGTCGGTCGGTCTTCCTGACAACTTTCCACGCAGGTGGACGTTTTTATGTAACTAACTTTAATTAACGTACTCCAATAATTTCTGAGAAGTGTTTTGTAAGGGTGACAACTATCTAGAATTTTAGATTTTATTTAATTATTATTGAACTATAGCACAAAATTATTTAATTTACTTCCTGGCGCAATTAAAGTTTTATATTTCAGGAAGTGCAAATCCGTCATTAAACATGTTTGATCAATAATGCATTTTATAGTATAAATGAATGATTATGAATGCTTATCAAGAAATTTACTAGGTGTTTTAATATGATTTTAAAGTGTACTTTTTAATTTTTCGTGATGATTTTTATGATTTTTACTTTTTTAGTGTATGAATAATTTTAAAGTGTCTTATATTATATTTTTTCTACGTCCGTTATAAAATTTACAGTTTTTTTCATTAATTTGGGTTCATAAAATATGTAATTCCTGAAACCTACAAACAGTATGAAAAAAAGTGCCATAACGGTTAATTTAAAAAAAAAGTGCCGTAGCGGTTCATTTTTTAACGCTACTATAAAAGAGTTTGCGCAAAGTGTGTCATGAACGCTTCGAAACACCCGCGAGTTCCGCCGATAAACGTCAAACATTCGTTTCCGATCAACAAAATTTGATGATTATTATTTTCTTCATTTAAAAAAAAAGTATAATTACTTATAAAAATTGATTAAGGTTTTATCGAATTTATTTAAAGTTACGGAAGTAGAAAAAAATTGTATGAAACTCGAGAGTGAAGCAACTTTTTTTCTCACTTGTTGCATAAATAACTATTTACAAATTTTAACTTATTATCCTGTATTTATAAATGTTATGATTTTAACTTTTTTTATATGGCTTTTAGAGCTAAAGTGGATCAAGTACATAAATTACAGATAATCAAGGTTAAAGTTTAATAATAATAACAATAAGTAATCTTTATTTTAATATAAATATACATACAAAAAATATACATAAATACTTAATAAAAGAAGAGGCGTCACAAGGTAATGAATATGCTCTAAGCAACAGGCACATTTCTTTAATTTAAATTAAATTCTAAGAACTCATTTAAATTGAAAAAATATCTTTCACTAATGTGTGTATTTTTGATTTACATGTTTTCAAACAACGCTCATTTTTTTATGTTTGCTGGCAGTTTGTTATAATTTAATGCAAGTGTAATTCACACCCTTTTCGGTAAGTGAGTACCTGTGTATTGGATAGTTTAGGTTGTCTTTATTTTGTGTGCTGTAAAGGTGTTTTTGTTTCCAAATAAAAATAAGGCATTCTGGTATATAGAAATTTTACATTCGGCGAGTGATTAATATCCCCTGACTTATTTAGTGTAAATATTTTGGTGACAGTTTTTTCAACTTTTAAACTTAACTTGTTGCATGCAAACCACTCTGCTGCTTTAGTCATCGCTGTATTGTTTAATACCTTGGCTTCTTCTAAGGTTTTCCGAGACACAATGAACGTTGTGTAATCAGCAAATTGAACAACATTAGTTTCTTTAATGTAATCAGGAAAATCATTAATAAATATAAGGAACAGTAATGGCCCTAACGTGGATACTTGCGGTACATCATATTCTACCGGTAGACAATCCGAAAAAGTATTATTGAAATGAACTACTTGCTTTCTTTTCTCCAGGTAGCTTGTAATTAATTGACAGCATCAAAATTATAAAGTTTTATCTTTTCAATTAGATTCCTATGTGTGACACAGTCAAATGCCTTCGTGAGGTCATATAAATTCCGGTAACGGTTAAAAAATTATTTGTAGCAAATGACCTTCAAGATGTATCGGTTTTTTGACCCAATATAATCCTGATGATTTGAAAATTTTATTTATCTGAGGCGAACTACCCCAGTGAATGATTCCATATTTGACTACAGGCTCGAAATTTGCAAAATATGAGAGTTTCAATATATCAAATGATAGATGTGGTTATAAGCTACGTATCATGAAGCAAGCTTTGATTAATTATCCTTGCAAATACTCAATATGGGAGTTCCATTTTAGCCTTCCATCAATGCTAATTCCCAAAAACATGGAAGATTGAGAAAACTTTATATTTAAATTACCAATGTAATCTTGTAACATTACATAGGATTGCAACCATTTCATTTTTCCTAAAAATAATACATTTAGTTTTATTATCATTCAGTAATAAATGATTATTTTTAAAATCACTGAATAAAACACTTACTATGTTTTTTTTTGTGGTAAAAAACATAGTAAGTGTTTTATTCAGTGATTTTATAATGAATTACCACGTAGTAACTGTGACCGTTGACCAGAAAAAAAATGCTAAAAAAACACTGTCCTATTTCTTTGAGGAGTGGTTTCACCCCCTCAGATTTGAATTAGGCAGAAACAGAAAATGGTTTTGTGCTAAGTATGAACTACTTTACTTCCACACAGTTTCAGATTTTTTTGAATTTACGGGTTCCCTATGTTCCCTTGTAAGTACTTAGAAGAAAGGGTATAGCGGAATAAGATGGTCAAAAGTGCCCCTAAACGAAATAAGCTGGGAGGTTAAAAATAATGTTTAGGATCAAAGAAAAGTCAGATTCGACAAAAAAGTAGACCCACACCCCCCTCTCATCCATTGCCATAGTCAAAAACGTGTTTTTTTGGTTTTTAATTTATCCTGTACATTCAACTAACTTTTGACTTTTGGTAGGTATCAGCACCTCAAGATAACAATATTATCTAATGCATTTTTATAAAACGGGAATTTTTGGCGGGAAATTCGAATTTTGACAATATAAAATATCACTAAATAGCGATTATTTCAGAGACGTTAGAAGTTGCACCTCTAGAAAAAATATTTAATAGGTGACTATTGTTTCTTAATATGTGTGATTTTTTTCAGAATTTTCCGAGTAGTAGAACATGGTCAAAATAATTAAAAACCGTTCTAATTTTAACCTTATTTATCACTTTCATTTTGCGGCATGTATTTTCAGAAATAAACTAATATATTAGTATCATTTATTTTGCGTAAATATTACTCACTTAACTTGTTATATTAATTCGGCAGTAGCACCTTTCGATTTTAACGAAAAAATTAATTTTGAATATTTTTTTTAGTTTCAGGTATTGGAATTTCTCACTAAATGAGCAAAACAAAATTGTCTAGCATACATCAATACAAGAAATGATATAAAATGTGCAAATAAAAAGTTTTACAATGTTTTTTTTTTCATTTGAAAGTGATAAGGTAAAAAGTAGTCAAAAATGCGGTTTTTAATTATTTTGGCCATGTTCTACCACTCAGAAAATTCTGAGAAAAATCACACATATTAAGAAACAATAGACACCCATTATATATTTTTGTAGAGGTGCACCTTTTTAACGTCTCTGAAATAATCGCCATTTACTGATATTTTAAATTGTCAAAATTCGAATTTCCCTCCAAAAATTTACGTTTTATAAAAACACATTAGAAAAAAATTATTATCTTAAGGTACTGATACCCATCGAAAGTCAAAAGTTAGTTGGATGCACAGGTAAATTAAAAACCAAAAATCACGTTTTGACTATATCAAGGAATGGGAGGGGCTGGGGAGCTACTTTTTTGTCGAATCTGACTTTTTTATTATCCTAAACATTATTTTTAACCTCCGAGCTCATTTCATTTGAGGGCACTTTTGACTATCTTATTTCGCTGTAGGTACCCTTTGCTAAAAAAAAATCTTTGATTAGTGGTTTCATCACCTCAGACTGGAATTCCGCAGAAACAGAAAATATTTTTTGTGCTACGGATAAACTACTTTACTTCCACACAATGTTTCAATTTTTTTTTAATTTATGGGTTCCCTATGTTCCCTTGTTAATCGGGATGAATTATAAAAGTCCACACATTCATCCGAGTCCATTATTTTGTTTTTTACCAACCAACACACTTGCACAAGTAGAAACAGAAATTACGGGCCGCGATTTTGGACTTAGTATGGATATTTTATGAGAGTTTTTCAGGGTTAAAGACAACTGCTGCCATCTGTTAGAGAAAATTGCAATAGCCGAGTTGACTATGGCTCTGAACATATGCACCATTAAACAAGTTTTAATGCGCAACAAACACATTTTGGACTTGATTAACTTTAGCTCTGAACGCTTCATATTTTATTATTTTAATGCATTCATTTATTTTTAATTTGTTTATTTATTTGTAATTGATTTAAAAATTCTGTATTGAACTCCTGTTTTTTTTTAAGTTGTTGAAGGATGCACATGAGATAGTTTGTATAGGATAGTGTTGAATTTATATGGTGAATATTCCATGAGATTTTGGTCCAGTATTAACTGTAACAGCGTACTTGCACTAATAAATTATTATTATTACAATTATAATAAATGAACAATTACGAACAGGTTGAATATTCGCACAGTGAGGCTACTTTTCGTCTTCATTTAATTTATTTTTCCGTCGCTCGTTGGATAATGACTAACTTTAATGTACCCAAATGTAACAAATATCGTTTATTAATGACCCCTATTAATGAACGACTTTTCATTAATAAACGATTTTTCATTAATGGACGATTTTTTATTAATAAAATATTTTTCATTAATGAACGATTTTTCATTAATAAACGATTTTCCATTAATAAACAATTTTTTATTAATCAACGATTTCTAGTTTAGCATTAAATAGCTAATTTATGAGTGGCGAATTACTTTTAATAACTGGAAATGTAACTGATAATAGTGAGAAAACGATCTATAATTTGTTTCACATGTAAATGCAAAAGTATATCAATTCTCTGTGCTAGAAACAAATTAGCGGTGAACTGCCTTCGATTTTGACATACCATTAAATGTGCGTGAATCGTCAAATTTATAAAACGCGTGTATCAAGTGAATGTTTGCTACTATGGATAGTGTTGAGTTTACATTAACACCGCCAAAAGTACTAGCCAATGCAAGTAATGTAACACTAAGTCTGCTTCCGGAAAAGAGTAAACAATTTTACGAAAAAACTTAGAATGAATTTCCTTCTGCGAGGACAAACGGGTAAGGCATCAGCGTCATTCGGAATCGGCGCTATTCGCATTTTTTGCCGATATTACTGCAAATGGCTTAATAGCAAATTTGTTTGTTTGTTTTGTTTGGATTTTCTCTAATCTAATTTTTATCTAAGTTACGATCAACGGAAAAATCTTGTAACCAACTCGTGTGTTAATTGACGATTAATGATCTCAACAATTAACGTCTAAATTGTCTCGATCATTAATCGTTATCATTAACACACTCGTTGGTTAAATAACAATTATACTTCTGCTACAAGTAGTGGTTTTCAATTTTAATTAGATTTAATTAGTAAAATATTACACATAGATACGTCTTGATATATCCTGTACATACGAAAAATACCCCGTAAGTGGATGATCATAGTTCTATCAATTTTTATGATGAAGGATTCTATTTCATTTTACATCTTATATAAATCAAAAAATGAATTTTGGTAAAAAAAATTATTTCAACAACGTGTTCCAGCCTCCAAAGTCTCCCTTATGTGCACCACTGCAATATTTAACTTGTGATTCATCGATTCATTGATTAATTGATACAGAATTGTAATAAAAAAATTGTAATTGTAAGATATCTGTCTTCTTATTGAGGATTAATGGCAGTTAATAATTAATTACATACTTTAATGCTTTAATAATTTGGTGTATTTTGTATGTGCGATTTGATACGTTCACTAAAATTTAAAAAGCCGGGTATTTTGAAATTGCACATTCTGGCCTTAATTACACGGTCATTCAGGAAACAACTAAATTTAATTACCCACTTGGAAACACGTTGCTCCGAACGTGGAGGATTTTAATCGGTGTAATTTTTAAACATTCAATTAAAATTCTGCGCGATCCTCATGCCGAAAGCCAAATTTCACGCACTTACCAGAATGCGAAAACAGTTTTAAGCCAAAACAAGTGTGCGAATAGCTATTTTATTTAATACATATATCAAGATCTTTATTCAAACAAATAATCATACATTTTAATACATAAATAACTGAAGGTTGTTAGTCTGTCTGGGCTATCGACCATCGATCTTTCTGCCTTTATTTAATATTATAATTGTTTAAAACAAATTCAAACTTAATTAGTACTTATATTAATTGTTTATTTTATCGAAATATTCGATTTTTGAAATGTTCAAATTTTGCCTTTAAATTAAAATGTTATAAAATTTTTCGTTTAAAATAATAAATAGTTTGATGATACATATTTAATTTTTTTTTACTTTCTCCATTACGAAGTACGAGTAAGTATTGTGATCGTGATTTTTTTTCAAAATTTTTTTTACGGAAATATCCGTTTTGGGGTCCCTAGATGCCATTTCAACAATTTCTGGAAAAAAAAAATTGTGTTTGTGTGTGTGTGTGTGCGCTGTATCTCAAAAACTAATAGAGCAATTGATATGAAACTTTGAACATCCGTCTTATTTGATAATCTGAAGAACCGAAAAGCTTTTGGTAAAATTTCGTACACCGGAAGTGGGCGTTTACCTTAACTGTTTTTTGTTTTTTGCCAATATTTTCTTAAATATGAAAAATATCACAAAAACATTTAAACAAACATTGAAGACAACAACGAAATTAATATCTTTTGCTTGAAAACATTTTTCATAAAATCATTTTTATTCGAGAAAAAAAAATATTTTTTTTTTTAATTTTTGGTTTATAATTATAAAACGATAATAGTTACAGAAAATTTATGTTAATAATAATTGTAGAGAATGCTAAACTGAACAGACTAAGTTTTTTTCGAAATCCCTTCAGTTTTTGGTAAACTGAGTTTTTGAATTTGAAGCATAATCTTTCATAATTTTGACGTTTTAAACGTCAGTTTCATCCGAGTTTACACAACGGTCGATGTACATTTAAAATATGATTTCAATTGAAAATAAACCATGAAAACGTAAATATAAATGATATGGTATGATACCATCAAGTCGGAGAAAGTAACATGATGGCCACATCACCATTTTTTCTCAAGTGGACATGCTAGGGCCGTTCCTGGTGGGAGCGTAAAAGTTTCATCCGCACTAGGGCAGCCAATACAATGGGCGGCAGCTTCGCCGCCCCGTTGCCGCCTCTGGGTTTAAGTCTGAGATTTCCAAAAGTGATACTTGTACATGCGATAAGAATGATTAGACTGAGTTAATAGTCATAGGTGTTTATCATATTATACAGGGTGTATTTGAAATAACGAACAGGCATTTAAGGGCACATACACAAAATATTTGTGAGCCCATTTCCGTCAAAATTTATTCGAAAATTTTTTTTTGAATTTTCCTAATGTTTCGAGGTTTTTTAAACATTTTGAGAACCAATGCTTTTCTCATTTAATTAGGTCTGCATGGAATGTGTGTTTGTTTATTTAAAACGCGAGATACGATTTCTTGCCTCCGAAATTTGAAGTGTTATCGCAACTTTTTTTTTGTGTAAAAGATAAACAGTTCTCAAGTTCATTGACGCTTAAAGAGCACTCAGATATTTCCTACGCGCTTGTTGTAATTCGATATCTGAAGCCGATGCCGTTTAAAAATTAGGTCAAATTACCACTGCCCCCTAACATGTTGCGTATTTTCACTCATTAACTTTAATAATTAATTGCGGGGTTTTTGTTACAGTTATAAACAAAATAATTGCGAATATTGTTTAAAAATAATATAATCTCTTTGTGGTTACGAGCCTGTTCGTTATTTCAAATACACCCTGTATTTAATCGAGGTAAGTTATGTCACAATCTTTTCAAGAATTTTGCGGTAATTAAGAAAATCATCTTACCCCTTAGAAGTCATAAAGAAAAATCAAAAGATAATCTGGTGCTCGCTGCCGAAAAATTAGAGAATTAACCCTTTGCACTCGGGGAATTTTTTGCTCGGGCGAACCAGCAACTCGAGACGAGTTGCTGGTTCGCCCGAGACGAGTTATAGCTACTTTAAAATCATTGGGTTAGGTTAGGTAGGGTTGATTAAGGTTGGGTTAGGTGAGGTTAGGATGCATCACATCTCCCGGGCGCCGTAGCAGCGCCCCTCGAGTGGACGCATCAAGCCGCCTGGGCGCCGCAGCGGCGAGTGCAAAGGGTTAAAAACAAAAGAAATAAATGAGCTAAGTGTTTGACAAAGTTTTTAGTTTCTACAAAAACTCGTGTGCTTCGGCTAGTTCCACTACTGAAAGTGTTCTTAATGCACCTGAAGCGTCACAAAAAAATTTAGAGTCACTTTCTTGTCCTGTAAACAACCAGCTGGCACATTATCTTATTTATCATTGGAATCGAAAACGAGGTGTTCTGGAGAAAAGGATTTTGTTGAAGGGGAACCCTTATTATTTTGTTGTGCAGGCTGATCCAGGGACATGGCCTGATTTAACTACTCCTGAACTTGTCGAGTATTCAATGAAGAAATGACCTGTACAGCTTTGTAATGTTAGGTTCCCTAGCTTCAAAGAAAACTAATAGAAGATTTTTATCAACATTTTTTGATAAAACGATAGAAAATTGTGAAAAAGTCGCTAGAAATTGGCTATTTAACATATTTTGTACAATGCACAATGCTCCAAAAATGGAATATAAATGAACTGTACAATAGATAAGAATCTTCAAAAGTATTATAACATGGAAACAAAACGATGGCGCGCTATTATCGAAAGATTGGTAGCAATTTTATAGCGATTTTCTTAGAATTGCAGACGGTTAAAATTGAAAAAAACTGACCTCAAGAAGCGTATAAAAAATATTTCTAGATGAACATTTTCAAGGTAAATTTGCAAAACCTTCTCGAATTTCAAAAATTAATTCTCAATTAATTTGAAACAAATTTTTGAAAATTATTTCAACTACTGTAGAAAACTGAGGTTTTTGAATTAAATCAAATCTCTTCACACCACATATCTCCACATAAAATACATTACCATGAACTAAAACTAATATTTTTATAGTAGATGTAAGCGTCAATTAATATGAATAATACAAAATTTAGAGAAAATTGCATCTAATTTTGGTAAATATTTCTGAGGTCAAACTTTCAAAAGAATTCCATAGAAAATTTTGTGGATGACTTTGTTTAAGATGTGCTAAAACAATTCCGAGCAACAATTAAGCAAATTCTTAAAATCAGTGGCATTTGTAAGAACATTTAATTTTGATAAAAAAAAACAAGAAAATACCATTGTGGAAAACAAATTAAAACACTTGAAATTCGTGAAATTTCGACCATTTTTAAACCGCCATAACTCGGCGTATTGTCAATCGATTTTAATGAATCTTAGGGGCCAAAAACTTTGAAGTGTCTTCTTTAAAGTCATGCATGCGAACTTAAGCGTAACCCCTTCCGCCCCCCTCTTTGTCACCCCTTTGACAAAAAAATGTCTTTTTCAGGAAACCATGTCCAACTTTGACGATGTCTATGAAGTTGGAAAAATTTTGTCGACTCGATCCACCATAAAGGCATCGATCAATTCCCTATGCAGGACTCAAAGAACGATGTTCCTACGACGATTTGGCACCAAGTTATGGGTGCTTGAAAAAAAAGTGCATTTTGAAGTTTTTCGCACACAATTCAGCGACTTTTCAACCAAATTTGATGATTCTTTCGGGGAAAAAATATCATTTTGGCTCTACTTTAATGGGGTAAACTCAGATTGGAATGATCCCTTTTCGAACCCTTCAACCCTCGTTTTTGGACAAAAAAACGTTAAACTTTGGCAACGTGTACCGAGTAGGAAAAAATGTGTCGACTCGATCCATCAAAAGAGCATTGAAATGTGTTTAATTACCTTTGCAGTACTCAAAAACGAAGTTCCTACGGCGATTTGGCACAAAGTTATGGGTGTTTAAAAAAAGTTTAAAAAGTAGAGCCAAAATGGGATTTTTTCCCGAAAGAATCATCAAATTGTATTGAAAAGTCGCTAAGTTATGTGCGAAAAACCTCAAAATGCACTTTTTTCAAACACCCATAACTTGGTTCCAAATCGTCATGGCAACTTCGTTCTGCATAGGGAATTGATCAAAAACCGAGTTTTTTTCCAACTTCGTAAACAACAGAACAATTTCATAGCAACTTCTTAAAAAGAGTAGATTTTACAAAATGTCAGTTTCTGTTAAAAAAAATGACAAAGAAAATATTTCAGTGGAAATAATTAGGAAGCATTTTTCTCTTAATTTACGACAGTGAATTTTGTTAAAAAAGAATACAAAAAATATTTCTGGAAAAAACAATTATGAGTGATTTTTACGGTAGTTAAGAGCGTTAATATTGTATACTTTATTTAATAGAAAAAAACTAACGCTGACAGCGTACAAAAATGTTTCGAAAATATTTTGTTCTCAAACTTATTTTATCTAAGATGTGCTAAAAATAATTCTAAACAAAACAACTTAAAAAAAACAGTAGACTTTGAGAAAATGTCTAATTCCGTCTATAAAAAAAAGCAGAGAAAATATTTCGGATGGATTAATTTGGAAGCAAATTTTTCATAATTTGAGAGTTAATTTTGTATAAGAAAAAAAAATATTTCTGAAAAATTATTTGAAGGTGATTTTTTTCTGAATTTGAGGGAGTCAATATTCCTTAAAAACCACACACGCTAAAAGGTGTACAAAATTATTTTTAAAGAATACTTTGTGCTAAAAAGAATTTCAAAGCAGCTGGAAAATTATGAGAAAATATTTAATTCTGTAAATTTAATAAAGAGGAAATATATTCAATGCTTCTGCAACACGGAACGTCTCTAATTTATTTATATTTAATTCTGGTAAAAAAAATCTCAACAAAAAAATTAGGAACGTTTTATCCAACACCTCTAATATAAGCAAAAAAAATAATAGTTTAATTATTTTTCAAGTTCACAATACTTTCCCGTACTCAAGCTGGGATTGTAGGATATTTTGTATAAAAACTCAATTTCGGCGGTTTCGTTTGAAACAGAAAAAAATATTGGTCGGTGTCATTCAAGCTGGAGAATTAGATTAATGTCGGGGACAAATAGAAATTCGAAAGGGTCCTAATTGGAACAAAAGGGGGTTATTATTTATAATCCAGAGAAACGGCGCGGCGAGTGGTGCGGCCCATTAGGGGATGAAGCGGAATGCTCGAAAATGCTGAAAGAATTTCCAAATTAGAACGGGGCTAATCAGCAGGGACGCCGCTTATCTGGCGCACGCCGGACCCTTTGTGCCCTTCGAAAAAAAAATGGATGCAATCATTGAAATCCAATTATATACTTAAAAAAGTTCAATGCGGGTTTGATTGTACAAAAAAAAACAAAGAAATACAATCATTTAATACATACATCAACATCTTTAATTCAGACACATACATTTCCATACATCGTAAGATTTTATTTATATACAAATGGGTCAGTGTGTTTTTTTCTGCCTTGCTTTGTGCAGACTGAAATAGAGGAAAAATTAAATCTGTCCGGATTTAACACTTAATAAGCTTAATGGAGTCGTGTGGGTTCGAATCCCAGCCTGGGCGAAAAAAAATTCGGGGATCGAGAAGTATTCGCTCGGGACCATGGTTGTTGCATACCTTTGACATTATTCATTTGTTCATTTGTTCATTTACTCATCCCAAATTATATATACATAAAAATAACTCTGTCGTGACTGAATGGCTGACTGAACTATGCTAAGTGCTATATCGGTTTAAAGAGAAAAAACAAATTATATGGTGGCCAACAATGGTTTCTATTAAAAAAAAAATGTAAATTTGTGCTATATCTTAGAAACTAATTTTTCTGACAAAATTTGTTTATCTAATGTGAAGTTATCTAAAACTTTGCCCGTATAGTTTATATCCATCTCTTATAACGTTTGAAAAAATTCAATTATAAAAAAAAACATTTTAGAATTTATCAAAATATCTAGTTGCCATTGACCTAATCAAATCATATTTACATAGTTACAGACAGATTTCGAGCTGCTCTTTAGAGGTCAAAATTTTAGAAATATTTTATTTTTCTTAAAATATAAAAGAGATAAGTGTACATACATTCCTATACTATATTTAGTATATGTTTCAATTTAAACGATGAATTCAAAAATATAAAAATATATAGGGTATTCCTTTTAAAATAACAAATTTGGTCTTACTTATGATGGAACCGGAAGAAGTTGAAGATAGAAAGTTAAAAATATGTCACATGAGGAGAACTGATTTAATCGTGTGACGAGAATTTTATTTCAGATTTCCAGTACAACGGCAACTCTGCAAACTTGTAATGAACGGTTTAGCCTATAGATCCTGTATGTATAACAACATTTTATATATATTAATCAATTAATTAATTATAAGAAAAACAGGCTAAAAAACTCTTATTAAGAAAGCTCACGTCTGCAACGAGCGCGAATTTTAATTAAACTACACCTGCTGAGAATTTAATTACTCAAAATTACGCTCAAAAACAAAACCGAAAAAAATACATCAAACCTTGGGCGGCTATGTAAATACCGAATGGAAAGTTAATTTCGGCGGCAGGGTGTAATGACTTAATTGCAATCAACAATATTATATTCAGCCTGTACGGAATTCATCAATTACAATGAAAGTAAACTAAAATATAAGTTTCCGCATAAGGAATATTCAGCATCAAATTTAAAACATATGAAGCACTAAAAATACTTTATAAAATACACCATGAAATAAAAGATTTGATATTTAAAACATGCAAATAATCATTGAATTTCCTTTTTTAGACACCTCAAAACAGTTATTTCCGTTAAAAAAATGATGTCCCGTACTTTCCTTTATTATATTTTATTTTTGACATGGGCGTGTTTCATAAAAGATATAAGCCGCTTTAATTGGGTAAATGAATTTTTACATATTTATATAATAACTGGTCGCACAGCCATACTCGCGCGTAGCCACTTCTGTATACTGTCTTGTTATGTGTAATTAGTATAATTACAGTGAGGCCATTAGCTCAATTTTATGGCAAATGACTTTTATGGTGTCTGAAATGTAGATGTAAGAACAGAGTGAGTACTCTTGTTAACATTACACTTACGACCGGCAGTCTGTAATTCTCATAACTACTAAAAATAATAAGCAATAATAATAATATATCTGACAACCGTTTTAAATTTTGTAAGTTAATAAAAATTTTATTTAAAAAAGGAGGGACACGTTCTTAAACATTCAATTAAAATTCTGTGCGATCATCATGCTGAAAGCACTTCCAATGTGCGAAAAGGAGAAAACAGTTGTGCGAATAGCTATTTTATTATTAACCCTAGATAACTAAACATTCGTCTAATAGACTACCAACTTGTGACAGTTTTGTGAAGGCAATTATGGAGAGCTCACTTTTGCCATCTGCATGGAGTGCAAACGCTAATTTTTAGCACTTTTCTATTTTTATATTGAATCATTATAATTTTTGTTTTAAGTTATAAATATACTTGATTTTAATTCTGAGTCGAATGATTAGTACCTCTGATTTCAGTTTAGTTATCTAGAGTTTAAAAAATGTAAGCAAATAAACATATTAATGCTTTACTTGATTGTTAATGTTATCAAAATATTTGATTTTAGAGAGGGTTTGGATTACTTTTTAAAATGAAATGGTACAGTAATAATACACGAAGACTACACCCTAAACTTGCGTATTTGCGATACCCAATATGGATTTATATACATATTCCTCCTTCAGAAAAGGTTGCTAAAAGGTAATTTATAACACAAACAAACGGAAACTTTTCGTGATATTTTTTAAAGCAAGAATGTACTCACCTCTATTGGCGATTACAAACGCACAATATGGATTCAAAGATGTCTTGGGTAGGCGAGAGAACTATTAGGCATAAAGATGTATGAATATGTATACAGAGCTTCAAGCTTGTTTTATCGATTATAAAAAAGCATTCGATGCAGTCCAAGAAGTAGAATTGGAAACTTTTGATACCCAAAAATACTGATCAGGGAGATATGCGTATTATTGGTAACATATACTGAAACCAAACTTCTGACGTAAGAGCGAATCTACATAAAATATCAGTATCCAAAGAGGGACGAGACAAGGATGTATACTATATCCAATGTTATTTATGTTAAATCCAGGAAGCAATACCAGAAGAACAAGCTGGACTAGTTGTTAACGGACGACGAACCAATAAAATTAGATACGGGAATGACACGTTGAGCAAATAATACCGATGATGGAATGAACGAACACCATTTGCTTAGAATAAGGTTTAAATATAAATCTAAAGAAATATATGATCATCTCAAAAACAATAACAACGAACGTAGGCCTTACCAGTATCAATACTACTCTTGACAAAGTACAAATATTAGGATGTCATAACAAACAACAACAACCAAATAACAGAAATTAGACAAAAAAGAGATTACCAGAGCCATCAGAGCTGTAACAGCGATCTAAAGCTGGAACTCCGGATCAGAATAATGAGATGCTACGTGTTTCCTTCACAGCTTGAAATCATATAAAATTAATCAACAACTAATAAACTTTCAAAATGTGAGTCTACAGAATTAGAAAATTAGAAAGTACTAGTAAGGGTAGGTAAGGAGCTCAAAGTGATCCAAACTAATAAAGCTTGAAAACTGGAATATCTGAAATCCGGGGGGATAAGTATTGGATTCTGCACTTCAATAGTTGTAGGCAGTAGAAGCGGAGGAAGGTGCCAGATATTCCTGGGTAAAAAAGATTGGTTCCAATGTATTTCAAGGAAGTTAGTCGTGTTTAAAGTAAAAATAGCTAACCTCAGAAGAGGGGGTGACGCATAGAGAAGAAGTAGACTGCTGTTAGTTTTCTTTTATTTTCTACGCCTCCACAACAACAATATTGTCTTCTTATGTGCAGCTTGGGGGGAGGGGGCGATTAGTTTTAGTAAAGATGATCGTTTTATCTCAGGAGATTTTGTTGTAGTGTGGTTATGAGTTTCCCCAATTCGTTTTCGTAATTAGAATCCTTAGTTTCGGTCAATTCTTTCACACTTTTACCCAAATTACCTTTTTCGGATAGAGAAATATCTGCTCAAGTCAGTGGCTGTTGTGTTCATCTGTCGTTATCATTTATTCATTTGATTTAGAACTTATACAAATATTAAAATTAGTTGATTGCTAATGGCAATTAACCACGGCCGGACGCAAAAACGAAACAAAATTTCAAATTATATTAAGAATATTCAGAGTTGCAGAAACAAACAATTTGTTGGAGCAAAAATTGACATAAACATATAAAAATCATCTTCAGAAACAGGACTATTTAAAAATTAAACATTTATAAAGAACAGAGTACCAAAGTCAAGGAATTGATAAAACAAGTCATTATTGGAAAAAATTGTAAAAATTCTCTTAAAAATTTTTCTGTTTTGATAACATGTCTTATTGTATTTTTTTAATTGCCTATCAGTTGTCTTCGGACGTTCTTTGAGGTTGTATCTTTATTTTACCATCACTAAATAATGCTCAGCTAATATTTCCGGCCCTCTTTTCTACCTTTGAATTCTTTACTTCGTAAACTGAAATTTGTTTTTACCTCTTTTATCTACTTTTAATATATTTGCGTATTTGCGCTTAATTTTGTGCTACGGAGTTTTTTGTTACTGTTAGATTGCTTGTGATTTGAAATTTAAAAAAGCTTTAAGTGTTGTTAGTTCATGCACACTGCAATTTTTCTACCGGTATTATATGCCTGTTTTCACGTTTTCTATTTTTTATCTTCTATTCTATTTATCACTTTAATTATTTCTTTCTTTCACTTCCATAAATTAAATCACAGTTCCTGTTCACAATCTTGGCTCAACATGTCCTTAGCACTTGTTTTTACTGCAAGAAAATGCGGTTTGGTAGTGAAACTAAGTGAAACGTAACTTTTAAAACACATAAAAATACATTTGACAGGTTTTTTTGAAAAATTATGTGGGAAAATATCCTCCTTTCAACCTGTCAACAGAAAGTCTATTTGAGGGTTGATGTGTATTAAGTGAGCTTTCGTTTAGTGCATGTATGAAAGGAAGTTTATCATACGCTTTTTCTCTTTTAGGTGCAGTTAATAATAATTGCCGTTCAAATAATAATAATAATAATAATAATATTTATTGACCACTCAAATTTACAGATTACAAAAAAGACCGTTTTGAAGAAAAGAAATGAAGTGTTTCTAAGAGTTTCTTAAATCTTTTTAGCGTTATGACTTTTGCTACAGCTTAGACTTTAAGCAATTAGATAGATGTGGCAGTGAATGCATCCCCATTATAATGAGTAACCCAATGAAAGCTTTAATATCTTCTTTTGTTCTATCAACCCAGTTTAGAATTTTCTTGCCTTGTTTTTTTTTCACCAACAGCCCGTTCTTGGAATGCATTGATATTAGTAAATATAACAATATCCTCGATCATCAGTCATTATTTTAGAGAAATAAGCGAGTTGATTGTGGCTCATTCCACTTGAAATCGCCCAATGGCTGTTGCCCCCGTGTCACAGATTTCTGTAATTTTTTTGTCAGGAAGTATATTATGAAAAATCTCTTCAGGATTTTTGGGTCAAATGACATCAAAGTGAACAAAATTGGTTCATAAATAACAAAGTTACAGTTATTACAAACTTAAAAGCCACCTTTTCTATTGACGCCATTTTGTTAAATTTCATCAAATTTCAAAATGACCCCCTGACCCCAAAAAAAAAACAAAATTATAATTTTTCATTATGTACTTGCTAATAATTTTTTTTACAAAAATCTGTGACATAATGACAAGATTTTTTTATTTTAGGTGATTTTAAATCAAATGAGTCTTATCAGTTTTTGAAATGTTCTTGGAAATATACAAATTTACAAAAACCAAGTTTATTTTGAATTAGCTATACTTTGGCCATTGAGGATGATTTTTTATGGAGTTTTTTCTGCGTGTTTTATATTTTTTTCTGCGATGTTTTCATTTAAGTGCTCAAAAAATTAAAACGAAAATCTTCAAAAATCCATATCTCTATTGAAAACTGTTGAATTTACAAAAACCAAATTGATTTTAAATCAGCTATACTTCGGCCATTGAGAATGATTTTTTATGGAATTTTGTCTGCCTGTTTTATATTTTTTCTGCGATTTTTCATTAAAGTGCTCAAAAAAATAAAACCAAAATTTAAAAAATTCATATCTCCATTAAACATTGTTGAATTAACAAAAACCAAATTATAAATAAATTAGAAACAACCTTACATGTTGCAGAAAGCATTAAATAAATTCAAAAAAACAAAATATAGCCTGAATAAATGAATATTCAACCTGTTCGTAACTCTGCAAGCAAATTAAGTCTTTACTAAGACTATAAACAAATAACTTATTGCAACAGCTACTTCCCTGGCTGGTGCCAGATAAATCTCGAAACGCGTCTGCAGATGGCTATTTACTTAATTTTTACATATTTTAGGGTTCAGTTTTATAGTTTAAAGTTTTCAAATTCAATTTAGTTTAATTTTCAAGTTAGGGAAGAAATAAACGATCTTAAACCAATGTTATTTCACTTAGTACTTAGTACTAGTAATAACGCAAATTTCTTTTGTATTATTCAATATCCGGCGTGGCACTAGCCAGGGAAGTAGTTGTTTCAATAAGTTATTTGTTTATAGTCTTAGTAAAGACTTAATTTGCTTGCAAAGTTACGAACAGGTTGAATATTCATATATTCAGGCTACATTTCGTTTTTTTGAATTTATATAAAAACCAAATTGATTTTGAATAAGCGATACTTCTGCCATTGAGGATGATTTTATATGGAATTTTGCCTGCATTTTTATATTTTTTTCTGCGATGTTTTTGTTCAAGTGTTAAAGAATTAAAACGAAGATCTTCAAAAGGATTTTTGAGGATCTTCTGTATTAAAAATTGTTGAATTTACAAAAACCAAATTAATTACGAATAAACGGTACTCCGGCCATTAAGGATATTTTTTTATGGAATTTTGCCTGCACGTTTTATATTTTTTTGCGATGTTTCTGGTCAAGTGTTAAAAAAATTAAAAGGAAAATTTTCCAAAATCCATATCTCTATTGGTTAATGATTTTATTTCAAAATAATCCTTCGAGAACAGAGCAACTAATCTTTCAAGAGATGCGTGTTTTCAGAGGTAAAACCAAAATAGGAAAACATTTGCGACAAAAACGCTTCATTTTATTTATATTACTTCAAATACCATGTATATCCTGATTACTCCATTTATTATGATACCTTTTTAACAGAATTTAATATGTTATCAATTTATAACAGATACAGGTTTATACAAATTTACGAATTGTATAAAATGATTCACTATCACAGTCAATTTTTAAATACTATTAATTTTCTTGTGCCTCGGGTATCCTGTCGTAAGAGTTTTGCATTTTCATATAATACACCGCGTACCACCCACCATCTATTCTCGCCATTGCTTATGATGTTAAAAAGGTATCATGAAGTGCAATACGAAGTTGATGTTTTCTGTAGTAACAAGACTGAATTTATAAATAATTTAAAATCCTGTCTACTGTAAGTTGTCAATACCTTCTATGTTTTCTTGGTTGTTTTTTTCTTTTTTTTTTTTTGGTTATATGATTTTTTAGTTGTATTAGTAGTATGAAATTTGTATTAATTTGTTAAATATTAAATACGTCCTCATATATTTATATGTATATTTTCCTTTCTAATTAGGCATTTTGCCTGTTAAGGAAATAAAGAATTATTATTATTATTATACCTAAAACTTTCCAACTTTTCAAATTTACTGGACAAACATTCTGTTTTTCTGCAAAAATCTCCAAATGCTTCTCGAATTTTTAACTGAATCACAGGTATGAAATCAAAAGCAGAATCATATCAAAAACATTTTTGAGAAACCATTAACAATTTCAGAAGGTGTTCCGACGTTTACTAACTGTGATCACAGTCACAGCTTAAAATCACTGATATAAGAAAGTAGCAATCACAGGTAGTAACGTGATTCAAAAATAGCAGTTTTGCCCATCTCTAATGTCTTATTGTTACAAGTGGTGTGAACACTGGCATCACAGAAAGTTTTCCTCGCTGTGTGATGAGGGTGGACGAGATTGCGTTAAATTTCTGAATGTGAAGAGTTTCGACATTCTAAAAATTGCCACCGGTATCACATGAGCTTTCCTATGCCTTGTTGTAACAGGGTTTGTTTCTTTTGTTTCAGCATAAAATTCAAAGATGATCAATTAAGAAAACATAGTTGAAAGAGTTTATGTCTCCGAACTACTCAAAATTTATACCAGTCGGCTTTAGTAATGGTGATAATGGAGGCAATTGACAATGCACCATGACATTCAAGGACAATCGAGGAAGTATGTAAGGAAATTGACTTTATCCATCACTGTTTAATACAGTTTTCTCCATATAGTCGGATGTTGAATCCAACTAAACTTACTTGGTCCGACCTTAATAGAGTGTCAACGATTTCACTATTCAGATGCCACATATTCTATTTGTGAAAATGGCCATTCTTGGGTTTAGTTTGTGTTACTTGGAATACTATAGGATGATCTGCTATTATTTTTGCGAAATATGAAAGTGCGATCATTTCTGAACAATTTTGTGAAAGTTGCAAGTCTGCACTTATGTCAGATTTTGAAAAATCAACGTTTTTTCGATAGTTGAACGATGAATATAATAATTCTCACATTTGGTGGTATAAATAAGGCTAATAGTCCACAATTAGATATTTTATTTGCTGCATTTCTATCTTTAACATTCTTTCTGAGATACCCGTCAATTTGGATTTGTATTTTGTTGTTACTTTCTTTTCTATTTTGCAGAGTACTTTTTATTTCGGTTTTCATATTCCTTTCGTATTAGTTTCTCTATGCCTAGGCTAGTCACTTCTTACTTTGGTCCATCTGTAGATGATATTTAAAGTAATTAATTAAACGATTCTGAGGATTGCAATCTTGATTTATGTATGGAATCAGGTTTTAAGATAAATTATACTTTGATTGTGTAGTAAGCAAAATAAAACATATTTTCGCCTGAAGTGAATCTTTGAATTATCAAAAATTATTAACTTTAATCAGTTATAATCAATATAAATTAATTACAGCCATTTAAACCATTTGCTGCTTCAGGCACACCTCTAAAAGTTATACGATGAAAATGAAGAATTACATCCATAAAAATTATATTTTTGAGGGATTATAGATTTGGGGGTATTATGTACAACAGGAAAAGATTCTGCATACGATGTCTTTGATGATCAAAAATTTATGCGCATCAATAAATTGACGACCGAAAGCGCGGATCCTTTCGGGTACCGTAAGCGCAATTACCTTCAAATAAGGCCTGGTAACGTGCAATTAGCATTAATTATATCGAAGTATATAAATTAGAGAACATTAATATCATTAGCATACACATCCCGAAGATGTGTGCGCATTCTGTCGGGAAAGGGGCAGGTGTCTCGCTCCTTCTGCGCGAGACAAGACGCACGCGCCAGAAATCGAAGCGTGTCTAACATTTGTTTATAAATAAACACGACCACACGTTTACCATTTCACTCCGGCCGCAAGAATTAATGCGCCCGTCCTCGTCGGTCTTTCACCTTTCTTCTATTAAGTCGGCGCGTTTTAATTACGGGTGTGCACCTTGCGCGAGTGCCTCATTTGAATCGAAATAATATGGGCATGCTCGCAACGAGACAGATGTAAAACAGATATTATGAAACTGGTCGCGAAGACCTCGGGGCGAAACGTGCCGCCGATCGTGGTTTCGTGATGATGTGAAGACGCTAATGGAAAGTAAGAGTCGAATTTTTGACCGAAATCTTAAATTAGTGGCGATCGAAAATTCGGATTTGCTTAAAATGTATATTTTCTGATGTTATATAAGGCAAGTACTTGTAAATCGAAGATGGTGGTAAAATGCTCAATCGATAAATTCAGTAATGGTACCTAATTGATATTTGAAATTTCAGATTTAAAAGTTTTTATTTATATCACTGTATCGTGGAACTGTTGTACCATCCCTACTTTCATGTCCTCGGCCATAATCAAGGCCTTCATGGATAAACCCCAGGAGAGCACTTATACCAAGGTCATACCACGTGGTCCGGCCACAAATAGCAAAAAAAATTAAAAGCAGATAAGAAAAATTTATATCTGGAACGGTCTTGGACATTTCACATACAAAATAATTTTTTTCTACTCCCACCTCTAAAATATCATTTATCGCATATTTTTCCATGACGCTAAGTGATTCTTTAAATACACCTTGATGAACTGTGACTTTGTGCATTTTAGTCATGAACTGAAGTTAGCTGCAGATTTTTAAATCGCTAAAATCGATTGAAACTCAAAATCAAGTTAGCTGTCACTTATCAACAATCTGTCAGAATAAAGAATAAATAAATGAAACAAGGAATACTTTCAATTTAAATCAAATAAATAATAAACAACATCAAAGAAATTTAGGAGAATCAATGATTTTCTTTAGCAATTGCCATAACGTCTCTAGCTTAACTATTAATGTATATTTACCCTAGTAGACTAATTTAATAATATTGTACTATTACCATGTTCATTTAAGATAATAAAATAATTTCAAAATTTTACCAATTTAGTCGTAGAAAAAGTATAGTATGCAATTCGTGTTATAAACTTCTCTAGACACTCGTTATTAAACACTCGCTCCGCTCGTGCCTTATTAACTCGTGACTAAAGTGCCGTTTATAACACTTGTTGCATAATATACTATTAATATACAATTATGTAATTTTGTGCAATTTTATTCAAATTTAATCAAAATCCACATTTCTAAATTTAAATACGAAAAGTAACCCGACTCGTCTAGCTTTTGTGAAGTAAGAGATTTTATTTTTAATCTTTAACTTAATTTTGATCTAATTTTTATTCAAAAATAAACGATGCGGAATGTAAAATTGCCGTGAAGGGTAGATTTCCGAATTTTCGGATAACCTTCGGTAATTAGGGTGTGGAATGAATTGGGCACCGAGAAATTTCGTCTGGCGACAGTCTGGAGGGATTCCTAAAATTCTCACGCGTTCATTTATTTTTTTTTCAGTCTTCCCTTTATTCCTAATGTGATCAGGGCCACACAAGTGGACATTTTTTGGCCATCTCTAATCACTTACAAATGGGCCGAAGGGGTAAGACAGAAGCGATAATTTTCGGAAAGGGTGCCGGCTCGGCCCTTTTGAGTCTGCAACGTGTCAAAATTAAAAGCGTCTTGTAACCAGATAGCTTCGCAAAAAATGCCGACTGTGAAAATTTAGGAAAAAAAAACTTCACGTTGAAATTAAAATGGTTGAAATTAAAATGGTATGAAGAAATAAGAATAAAGTTTTAAAATACGCTATAATAATAATAATAATATTAGTATTAATAAGTATACTCTGTTCACATTTTATTTTTGTCGCAGTAGGCTTTGTTAGGTTGACATTTTTGTTGGCAGTAAAAAAATATTAACGATTTGGTTATGTCATTGGATTTTTTTGGTTATAGGTAGTGCAATGTTGCATTTTATAATATCCCTCATTCACATGTAAAAATATTGCGATAGTAAAAAAAGGCAGCGTTTTATTTAAATTATAGGTTAACATCAATCATTGCTATCAAAAATAAACATGCCAATATAACGACAAAAATAAACCCCGACTGCGACGAAAATAAAATGTGAATAGAGTATACGTCGGTATTTTTTTATAATAATATACATTTATGGCATAAATTATAAATAAACAAAATGAAATAAATTCACTTACAGTAATTAAATTTAAAGATGTAAATAGGACAGGCTGTATAGACCATTTTTTTTCTGAAAATCTTTGTTTAAAAGTTATTTAGTTGTGACAAGATAAATGATCTTGATACATCCAAATAACTTTGAAACAAAGGATTTTGAAGGAAAGAATGTTCTATTTAAAACTTGGACTGTTTGAAAGGGCGATATGCATTTTGCATTTAATGGACTTTTGAAGGTCATTTGGTGGCAACCTACATTTTTTGAAGAAGATTCGTATTATACGCAAAAAATTAAGGATGTTTTGTTTGCAAGGATTGGTTGACGTTGAAAAAATATTATAAAAATATGTCGCTACCGGTAATTAGAACATATTTTAATTTAAGCAATTTCTCATACTGAATTTTCTGAAAACGATTCACAAAATACTTATAACACAACACCACCCTGTATATATTTAAGATACCATATAATTACACGTGGTACACCATCGAACAATAGGTATACATTGAATGGAGAAAGAGGCACGCGAGTGCTGACCATATGTGTGTATTTATAGTGTGTGAGTGTGTGTGTGTGTGTGTGTGTGTGTGTGTGTGTGTGTGTGTGTGTGTGTGTGTGTGTGTGTGTGTGTGTGTGTGTGTGTGTGTGTGTGCAGACATAGGAAGTGGGAGGAATGCTAAAAATGCGTTCTTTTATTCTCCTTCCTCTTGCAATCCGAGACACACGAACCACTCCTAAATTAAAAGTAGTGCCGAACAATTCAGATCATCTAGACTTCCTAGTTACTTGTTATGCAAATCAAAGACACAGCACACTTTGGGCGTCACCGAAGAAAAAAAAAGTTTATTGAAAGCAACATTTTTTGCTCACCAGTAGACGCCTATATTCTCAATTTCAAGTTCATTGTCATCCAGAGAGAAACAGGGAGAGAGAGAGAGAGAGATACATTTATTTCATTTTAAATTGTCATGTAGGAACACTTCTAATTCTAATTGATTGAATATACATGGTATATACGGCAAGCAAAGACAAATAAGTGTTAGCAGATACAAGTTTTCAGGAGAGCTCGTGATTGGAGACTAAAGAAGGTTTATATAGTGCAGGCGATTTTAAAGGTAGGATTCAGAATCCAGTAGATAAATAGGTAAATACGGAAAAAAGCTTGAGAAACAATACAGGGAAAACAACATTTCATAATAGTAATAATCATTTATAGGTGACCTAACAACAATATTTTATACAGGTCATTGATAATATAATAAATTAATTGGTACTTAACGCTAAAACAACTGGCAAGGGAACTAACCTAAGTGTTCCTCTCCGGTTTTAATGAAATTTGGTGGATTTGTAGAGGGGGGCAATATATTTGATACGTATTTTTCCGTTTCGGCTAAAAAACATGTTCAGGGGGTGAACTCGCCTCTCGAAAATTGGCCAAATTTTTGTTTTATGCGATAACTTCTGAACAAATCTGAAGCGCAAATTTGTAAATGTACAAAATTTCAACGCCTATTTTTGTATTTTTGCACATTTCAGAGTCGAACATGTCCGAAACATTCACCTTTACTCACTTGAAAATCGGCACCATTCGGAGCCTAAAAAAGCAAAGATCAAGATTATCATAATGAAAAATTTTGAAAACTTCTAGTTTACCAATTGAATAGTTGTAGCTGATAGTTGTTGAATGTTAATTATGTTTACCTTGATAAATTCGTAAATAATACACGATAATAATAAATATTTATTGTGCAAATCGCAACAATTGTTTCGCCACACTGTTGCATCTTCAGGCGAAGAAATGATGATAAAAAATTAAACACTTGAAATTTGTGAAATTTCGACCATTTTCAAATCGCCATAACTCGGTGTATTTTCAATCGATTTTGATGAATCTTTGAGGGAGAAAAACTTTGAAGTGTCTTCTTTAAAGTCATGCATGCGAATTAAGAGTAATCCCTTCCGCCCTCCTCTAGCGCCCCTGTGATAAGCAGTTTTTTTCTGGAAACCATGTCCAAATTTGACGATGTCTACGGAGTTGGGAAAATTTTGTCATCTCGATCCACCACAAAGGCATGAAAATTTGATCAATTCCCTATGCAGGACTCAAAGAACGAAGTTTCTACGACGATTTGGCACCAAGTTATGGGTGTTTGAAAAAAAAGTCCATTTTGAGGTTTTTTCGCACATAACTTAGTGACTTTTCAACCAAATTTTATGATTTTTTCGGGAAAAAATCCCATATTGGCTCTACTTTAAGGGAGTAAACTCAGATTAGAATGATCCATTTTGGAACCCTTCAGCTCCCGAACAAAAAAAACACGTTTTTGGGCAAAAAAGTCCAATTTTGGCAACGTGTATTTTTAAATTGTTTTCGGACAGACGGTTTTCTTCTATTAAGTGATTGGCATATGTAAAGTTGAGTTTTCCGCTTACGTGACTTGTTTCGTGTTCATTTATTCTTCCGTTGAATTTTTAGGTTTGTCCTACGTATGTTTTCGGACAATCATTGCAAGTTAACAAATACACTCCACAATTCTGAGATTTGTTTGTTTTATCTTTGTTATTCTTTATTATTTTCCTCTTGAAATATTCGTTTTGAAAGTACATTTAAGTGTTTAGTTTACCTAACATGTTTCCATGTTCTACTCTCTTTGTATGTTATTGAACTATAATTATTAGATAAATGTTCCTTTGTGATAAGGTAGATTAAATTTACGACTTTTTATGTTGTTTTTTGGCAAGCATTGTTTCTATTATCTTTTTGTGGTATCCATTTTGGTTTGCAATTTTGTAAATTTGCTTTAGTTTTTGTTCAAAGTTGTTTTTCGTCATGGCGACATTTAGTAATCTGTGGATCATAATATGATATGCTGCTAATTTCTGTGTGGGTGTTTGGAATTATAATGTATTGTCAATTGTCATGTCTGTATGTGTTGGTTTGTAGTAAAATGAAAAATTATGTTTGTTCGATACCTCGCCAGAAAGTGAGTCTGTATCCATAGTTACCCGTGAGTGAAAGTTCCTCTTTCGCTTATTTTACTTTCGCTCACTGTCTTTCACTCATTGATTTTTATGCCCGCATAATTATCTGTCATTGTGTAATTTTTTTAAATTCTTTCTGATAACGTGATTTTGATTTTTTTATGCAACATTTGGTACCTTGCGGCATTTGCGACTTCCAGGACATCATCAGGAACATATAATGCTTCATCATCCATTTCCACAATTTCCACAATTTGCTCATAACCACTTTATTGGCATTATAGAACGTTGTTTATTTTGTTTTTGTTTTTTCATGGCAACAAATCTCCGAACGTGTGAATTATTTTTATTTCAAATTTTGAATTCAAAGTTACAGATTTTCTGGGAAGGTATCGAACAAAATCAAATACAGTACTCGAAAGTAAGGTCGCTTTCGTTCACTTGAATTGCGTCGTCCACTTAGCTGGCGCTTTGTGGACGAACATGAAATTCGCGTGAACGAAAGCTTCACCTTCCTCACTCTTACTGTAAATATCTATTAATATTTATTCGGGTGATTGTGACATCTAAAAAGTGAATTGACTTTTGTGGTTCTGTTTAAATAGTAAACTCTAGCTAGTTATTATGTTTTTTTTCATCTTACTAAATAATATAAACGTTGTTGAATCGTTTTAGATTGAGAAAATTGTCCATTATTCGGTCGAATCATTTTCTCCACAGGTGACGTCCAATCAAATGATAGCGGTTTCTTTGCCCAACAGGTTTCGGCCAATGGCATGACGACGATTTTACTTTCTCAACAGTTTAGTTGTTACTATGGTTACGATTTGTTTTTGTCAGCGAATTGCCGCAATTTAAAATTGAAAAATTATTCGTCATAATTTAATATAATCATACAAATCTTTAGGTAATTATTTAATATGATGCCAAAAAGTATAGTATTAAACTCGTGACTAAGTTGGCCATTGGCAACTTTCTCACTCGTTTAATAATATACTATTAATTAGGGTGAGTTTATTTGTCTGTACCTTCGTACGTCGTCATCGTACCTTTACCAGTATGTACAATTCTTAAAAATGAGTTCCTTCTTCGAATGTGTCCATGAATATTTCTGGCATTATAGGGCTTAACGAATTTTCCATAGCTTAGTCTCCTTCCAGGTGAGAATACTTACTGTTGAGTTGTAAATAATTCTGTGCAACGCATATACGTATATAATTGTAAGAGGTTTAAGATTTCCGTTTTTATTATCGGGATTGTACTATTTTCCAAAAGTTAATTTTTAATTATTGTAATTACTTCAGTAGGTGGTATGTTTGTGAATATTTTTTAACATCAAAAGACACTGTACCGGTAACTATCCAGAAATAAATATCCTCCTTAATGCTCACAATGAATGTCCTCTTAAAGTAAGACGCAAATGAGCAAGTATTATATTTTTATTGAAGATACTGCATAATAAAGTTGACAATCGATTCTTATTGTCATTAATAATTTAATTTAAAATATCAAAATTTCTTCCTTTTTTCTACTTTTTATGTAAATTCTAATGAGTCTAATATAATGTGCAAAGCTCCTATTAACCATATGTTAACAAATGCTTATCTCATTTCATTGATCCTGATATTTTAACAGATTATAAAACCTCAATGATGTTTGTTTTGGAATATGAGTTGGTAGGTTAGTATTGTGTGAGCCACAAAATTTTATTTCAGAATTGGCTGTGAGATAAATGAGGTATGTCGCACATTATTACATCATGAGACTAGATTAGTTTAATTGAATTAGATTTAAAAAAAATGAATTAATCTCAGACATGACTGCTATGTTTCTCTCTCTCAGGCATAGTCAACTCTGAAACAAAATTCTGTGGCTGACACATTATATTTGTACGTATTTTATTATAGTATGTATAATATCGTGCAATTATTGTTATCTTGTTACTTTTCCTAATTATTTTAAGTTTGTATTAATTTTGTCCTGCAAATGGGAAACTGTTGGGCAAATAAATACCTATTATTATTATTATTCGCTTTTATCTTTGCAAGTTACATCCTGTTGATATCCTGCACGAATAAATATTCCTTATAAATAAGTCAGTTCGGCAACTCGTGCTGTCACTTCAATGCCTTGGTCTCCAACTAACTCCTTAAGTTATGTACAGTTGGTTGTAAAAATCTATTGGACAACTTTTTTATTGCAAAATTTTTAGTTGTGTAAACCTACCTGATGTTTGATATGTTTCAATTAGTATAGGACAAAAATGTTTTTATTTATATTCAGGTGAATTGCTAGGTCTAGTATTGTCCATTCTACCTTCAGTACCCCAATAAAGTGAGGTCTTAATATTAAATTTAGCCTCACGGGCATATCAATTAAAAACTTTATTTAAACAAATAATTGGCACACCTTAAAGACCAATCTACGAAGAAAAAAAATATGTCATAGATTTTTGCAACCAACTGTATGTACGTCAGTTATAATTCCTCTTTTAGCTGTACAGCCGGAGTTATCCTTATACGAACTCGAAAAATCTTACACTCTCTCGTTCATGTTTAGATCGAATCAATCACGTCTTTATTCCTTATCCAATTTTCAATTTCCCTAAACAATTTAATCTTAATGCCTACAATATTACAGAATGAAATTCATAAGCCTTCTCTGTTTCTGCAGATTCAACTACTTCTTCGAACTCCAGTCTATTCTGATTTTCTTCCGACTGAGTCTCCAAATATTGCCCCCATCTATTATGCATAATTTTATCATTATGTTTCCTCTAGTTTCCTGTACCTAGCTTTTCCCATCCTACCTTACAAGGAAAGGAACCCAAGTGTTCCCTTCCTATTTTAATAATATTTGGTGAATTTGTAAAGGATGCCAAAATATTCGATACATATTTTTTAGTTTTGTGCTAAAAAATATGTTCAGGAGGTGAACTCGTCTTTCGAAAATCAGCCATATTTTGATTGTTGGGCTATAACTTCTGAACAAATCATGATAGCGTAATTTAATACTTCTAAGCCTATCCACTGATGTTAAACATGTTTGTATTAACCACTTCGGTACTACAAAAAACGTATTGGTATTTATAGCTTGTATTTGCTGCAATGATATTCGTTATACGAGGGTCGTTTTTTTCAACCTCCGATAGGCCATAATAAAAAGACAAGTGTATATAAAACAATTATTTTTATACAAAAAGTTATGTGCACTTATGGTTATTTATCGACATAATCACCTTGGAGATTGAGGTATTTGTCGTACCTGTGAACAACCTTTACAATACCCTCTTCATAAAATGTTGCCTCCAAGCCACTTCTTTAGTTCAGGAAAAACATTGAAGTCACTCGGCACTGGGTCAGGACTGTATGCCGGGTTATCGAAAATATCCCTCTGAAATTGCTCAAGCAGCCGTTGGGTTAGAGCAGCCGTGTGAGGACGGGCGTTGTCATAGATCAAAACAACTTCAGAAGTCAGCATGCCTCTTCTTTTGTTTTGTATGGCCCTTCGCAGACGTTGTAATGTTTCGCAATAATCAGCTGCATTAATCGTAGTCCCTGGCTGCATAACCTCCAAAAGCAACACACCTGTTTGGTCCCAAAACACGGTAGCCATAACCTTTCGGTTGTTGGAGGTTTGTTTGAACTTTTTTGACGAGTTTGTGTGCATCCATTGTTGCAATTGTTGTTTTGTTTCGGGTATAGCTAAGAGGGAAGCGCTTCCAAAATAACGAGGAGCTTCAAGACAACGTCAAGACACATTTAAATTCATTGGCGGCAACATTTTATGAAGAGGGCATTGGAAAGCTCATTCACAGGTACGACAAATGCCTTAATCTCCAAGGTGATTATGTCGATAAATAACCATAAGTGTACATAACTTTTGGTATAAAAATCATTGTTTTATATGCACTTGTCTTCTTATTATGGTCCATCGGAGGTTGAAAAAAACGACCCTCGTATAATTTTTTCGAAACGCCGAATCCAAATGTATATCCATACATTTCCTCTAAATACAACTTTTCTACTAAAAAAGGTTTCATGTTCACTAGCGCAAAAAAACGAAAATTGAGTTTTATGCTCCTTATACTTTCTTATCGGCTTGGAAATTTTCTACATTTACAAAATTATCATGATTTGTTCAGAAGTTATAGCCAAAAAACAAAAATATAGCTAATTTTCACCGCTAAACATGTTTTTTAGCCGGAACAAAAAAATACGTATCGAATATTTTAGCACCCTCTACAAATCCACCAAATTTCTTTAAAATCGGAAATTATATTATAAGTTTTATTTTGTTTAGACTCTCTTTTTCACATTATAAATCGACCATTCATCCTAAAGTGATTAAGCTCACCATTACTCTCCTCTTCTTATGTAATATTTACTTATTCAGCAACAAGGAAAAAAGGTTTAATAAAACATCGGTATTTAAAATGTTTTCATATAAAATTATATTTGGACGCAAAATATTTTCATTTATATATTATTCGTAGAAAAACGAATACTACACTAAATAGTATTCGGCCCACACATCACTGGTCTCGGAGCAAAACTTAAAACCTAAAACGACTTAAAAACTAACGACCTCTAAAAATTAATCAGTACGACATCGGTCCAAAAATGTTTAATCATCTTTTGGACAGACATAAGGCACGAACGAACAACTCATCGAAGAATACAAAGAAAAAGGAATGTTTCCAACATCAAAAATTCACTTTGACAAAAATATATCACTATTTCCTCCTTTCATAAAAAAAATAAGGCCGACAGCCAGTTGAATGTATTATACAAGTTTTGTAAATTATTAATAGATTAATAAAATGGAGGAATTAGTAACAGTTATAAAATTAACATTACTTGATGAAACACAATTGTATAAATGAAAAAAAACTTGTTTGATTTCATGTTATTATTTTTGGTTTTCCGACACGTTTTTCGGTTTATATCCTTCGGTTGTAATAATCAAGTGTCAGAAATCTGAAAATAATTGCATGAATCTAAAAAAGATTTTAATGCAATTGTAGCCACATTATCAGTTGTGTTGAATGAAAAATTTATAAAAAATTAATATTTTTAAAAAGTACACAACTTGGGATTTAGTGGTTCTAGATCACGAAAAATTGCTTAGAATTTAAAAATATTACAACTTTTTTTCTGAAATGTCTCAATTTGCATAGGTTTTAAAAATAGGAGAAATTTCATATTTATGCCTCTTCTAATTTTTTTTAAGACGAAAATAACACTACCATCTTTACATCAAAGATTGCTGATTTAAAACCAGCAGAGAGTAATATTTATGTAAATAAACTATACCTCACATTTTATTTTTAATGTTAAAATGTATTGCAGTGCGTGAAAATTTTAAAGCGAGGCAATGGGAAAAACATTGATATTTCACCAACTTCTGCAAAAATAGTTGCCATGAAAGCGTGCTTGTCAACCTACGTAGTTTTACGTTCGATTGATGCCCAAGAAATGTCTCATATAATATTCAGACGGTTTATTAAAAACTTTCAACATTATATAAAAAAAATTCTTAAGTTAATACTTAGCATTACCTTCCCTCTCCTTGCCTCGCCTACAAAGGTTCACGTTAGATTATTGTCTAAAAAATTTCTCCTACAATATTGAGATTTCTCTTTATTTTAAATTCAAAAGATCTTGGAATGTTTGTTTATTTCTTAAAGTGAAAATAGTAGAAGGAATGTCGATTAAAAAAAAATTATAATCATTTATAAAAATATATGTAATCGAGTTAGAAAAAAGAGTCCGGACCACGTTTCGATTTGTGTTTTGGTGGTCTGGTTAGTATCAAAAAATGTTTTCGCCTTAAACGTAACAACTATTTACAACTTTGTACACGTATAATAATAATATTAATAATTAACAAATGACTAGAGTAACAACAACAATAAACTCTCTCTCTCTTTTGGGAATAAATGAGATATCACCGTTGGGGTGGGGGGAGGAAGGCGGAAATTCCTGTGAAGGCACGTTGTTTTGACTTTTGTACAATCATTTTTAGATTTTCAAGCGGCTGGCTTTAAGTATTTTCGGACTGGCCTTGGAAATCTGTAACAAAAAGAAAATCACGTTTAGTACATTGATCAATTATTTACTTAAAATTGAATATTAATCTACTTTTTGTCTTTATTTAATTTTGATGATTTATTGATTTATGTATTACTAGTGTATTTCTGATATTTAGAATACAAAAATCCTGAGTCATTAGAATACAAAAAATCGAAAAAAAAATAGGATGTATATGTGGTAATATAATTTTATTAATTTTTTGTATTTAATTACGTTGTATGATTTATATAAAAGGCAATTGCCGTAATAGTATATTATTAAACGAGTGAGAAAGTTGGCCATTGCCACGAGGGTGAAGTTTTGCAACCCGAGCCGTAGGCAAGTGTTGCAATTCACCCGAGTGGCAATGGCTAACTTTCTCACTCGTTTAATAATATACTTTTTCGCATCTTATTAAATAATATAAATGTTGTTAAATCGTTTTTGATTGAGAAAGTTGTCCATTATTCGACCGAATCATTTTCTCCACAGGTGACGTCCAATCAAATGATAGCGGTTTCATTGCCCAACAGGTTTCAGCCAATGACATGACGACGATTTTACTTTCTCAACAGTTTAGTTGTTACTATGGTTACGATTTGTTTTTCAGCGAACTGTCGCAATTTCCAAATAGAAAAATTATTCATTATAATTTAATATAAACAGAAAAATCTTTAGGTAATTATTTAATATGATGCGAAAAAAATATATTATTATCATTTTTATTAAAAATAATAACTTTGATAATCCTCCACTCGTATCTATAGTTTATCCTCATGCCTCAATATTTGCTTCATCGGGCCTTAGTTTGAGGAATTGTAGTCCCGAGGGGAATTGACTCAACTTTTAATGTCAAAATTGAAAACAACTATAAACAAACTATTTAGGTATTGTTTCACTCATTAGAAGTTTAAATGTTGTCTGTACATTGTGGGCGGTGAAAATATTTAAGAAATCGAAAAAAAAACAATTATTTGTTGGTAAATTATTATTTTTTATACAAAGAAAAGGTGTTTGCAGGAAAGCTACAAACATCCATAAATCCATATTCGCAATTGAAAAAAACATATAGAACATCTGTAATTGAAGAAAATAACATATTATCGTCATCTGTAAATATTCGTAGGTTTATTTTCGGACTTTTTTTTCGTTGGTGGCAGCAACCGTTTCGTAAGTGAAAAAAAACCGTTGAACGTATGAGTGAATGAATGAATGAATGAAGACTGGATACATGTTGGGATAGGACTGAACTCAAGAAATTAGAACGAGTTTTTCAGCGTGTATCAAGACTGGCATCGCGTGCTCTCTCTCTCTAGCCATCCTTCTCGCGCTCGCGCACGCACACTAATACTACTCGTGTTTCTTTTATTTTTATATTGTATCATTGACCTCGACTGATTAGTGTAGGCAGACAGTCAACTCACTTAATTCTTTAAATTACCACATTACACCCAAGCAAGAAATATCACTTCACAAATTGGAAAATTTACAAAAAAATATGCAAAGAATTAGAAATATATATTTAATAATTTCAAATTGGTAAAATTAAAATTGAATAAGTTTATAGTACTTTCATTAATAATTTTTGAGAGATAAACATTTTTATTAGCAAAACAATTTTACATGGATTTTGTATTTGAAAATTGTAGTTGTATAATTTCTGCACACAAGCAGTATTTCTTCTCTTTTTTCATCTGTCTATATGTCTTAAAATGTTAGACACGATCATTGTATCTTTTTTTTGTTTTTTTTGCATAGGTTTGACCATTCAGCCACTAACGATGATATTTAAGACACCATATAATGTGTCTTAACTCCTAATGAAGCGTTGAATGAATTGGTGGAATTAATTAAAACACTTTCACTTTCAAATTTTACATTTTGAATTTATTTTTTAACGTAATAACTTGTTTGTTATTGTATAAGAATTCGCGTTAATTATGGTAATGAAAAAGATTAAATAATTTCATGTGATGTTGCTTGCATTATGGATTTTTTTTTAGTTCAATATTGAGGTTTCTGTGAACATAATTTTAAGGAAAATCCGATTTTTTTTTAATAATAAAAGATTGTTTTTAGATAAAAACATCTTCAATCATATACATCTCTTCCGTAAATGTTCCTTTAACAAAGACGTTTGTATTAGGGGTCCCGATATTGCAACGCTTCGTAACTTTGAAGCTTCGAAGAAACGAGCTGAACTTCGGATATCGAAGTTTTTGAATTTTTTAAAGATTTGAAGAATCGAAGATACGAAGTTTCGTAGTGTCCGAATTTTTATGAAAGTTAAGTTATGAAATTTCGAAGCTTTCAATTTTTTTCGGAGATTCGAAGAATCTAAGTTGCAAAGTTTCCGAATTTTTTAAAGAATCGAAGTTATGCGGTTTCAAAGTTTTCGATTTTTTCAATCCCCAAACGCCAATCAGTTATAATAATAATACATTTATTTACGAGATTCACCCTTTTGAATACAAGACATTTCAAAATACATTAGTAAATGACAAATACAAAAAAAAATTGAATTCAATAAAAACAAGCTCAGGAGTTAATGGGCTAAGATTGACAATTTTTTTAAGAAGAAAAATCTTTTAAAATGCCCTGAGATTGCCAAGTCTGGTGTTAATTTAATTCTAATAAAAAAAAATAATTATCTTGAAAATGACCTGATAAGGTAAAACCACTCGAGAATTTTAAACATTCAGTTTTTATTTATTACAATTAATATCACCTCTCTGATGGCTAATGGTTTAATTATCAAAGCCAAAAATAGGAAGAAAAAAAAAAGAAAAAAAAAATAATATCTATTTCATTTCATTTCATTAAAACTGTTAATTAAAATTGTATTTTATTTTATTGGAATGTTTTTTTCACAAAATCCTAGTCTAGGAATATATCAATTTTAATATTTTAATGAAAGAAAATAATGATTTTCTTTCCGTGTATTAATTATTCGAAAATATTTTGAATGATTTAAATTTTAAATAAGTTTACACATTAAAATTCTTTGTACAAAATGTATTGCAATGTAAACAAAGAAAAGCTTTTGAATTCAGGTTGACGATAAATTTCTCATTTTTACAGATTTGGATCCCTAAAATCAATTTCAAAATCCGTGGTTGGTTTTATATTATAATAACAAAATATATGTATTTATGTTATATTATAACACCAATAATTTTGTACGCATAGTATTTTGAAAATCCACATCTGGTTTTATCATGAAAAATAATTATAAAAAATTAAATTTTCCTTTTCTTTTCTTAAAACAGGGCAGAAAGACCGATGGTCGATAGCCCAGGCAGTGACTTACTAACCGAATAGTATTAACTGAAAAACTTAAATATGTAAAAGTTACTGAAATAAATATGTTGTATATATATAATTATGAAAATTTTATCAGAAACCATTTTTTATGCATGGAATCTTGAGAACAAGTCACACTTTTTGAATCTAGAAGCTGGTTTACGCTATACAATTTATTGAAATGAGTTAATTTCTTGTGCAATTGGAATAGTCCAGTTTCAGACAGTTAATTGTTCCAATTATTGAGTCGGATTGTAAAATTGCTCAATTTTTGAGATAATTTACCGTGTGACAATTTAAATTGCACAAAAATTGAGTCGGTTTGTAAATTTGCTCAATTTCTGAAACAATTTACTGTCTGAAACTGGACAATTTAAATTGCACAAAAATTGAGTCGGTTTGTAAATTTGCTTAATTTCTGGAACAATTTATTGTCTGAAACTAAACAATTTAATTTGCACAAAAATTGAGTCGGATTTTAACATTGCTCAATTTTTGGAACAATTTACTGTCTGAAACAAGACAATTTAAATTACACAAAAATTGAGTCGGTTTGTAAATTTGCTCAATTTTTTGAACAATTTACTGTCTGAAACTAAACAATTTACATTGCACAAAAATTGAGTCGGATTTTAACATTGCTCAATGTTTAGAACAATTTACTGTCTGAAACTATACAATTTAAATTGCACAAAAATTGAGTTGGATTGTAAATTTGGTCAATTTCTGGAACACTGTCTAAAACTAAAAAAAATTAAATTGCACAAAAAATGAGTCGGATTTTAACATTGCTCAATATTTTAAACAATTTACTGTCTGAAACTATACAATTTAAATTGCACAAAAATTGAGTCGGATTGTAAATTTGCTCAATTTTTGGAACAATTTACTGTCTGAAACTAAACAATTTAAATTGCACAAAAATTTAGTCGGATTTTAACATTGCTCAATTTTTGGAACAATTTACTGTCTGAAACAAGATAATTTAAATTACACAAAAATTGAGTCGGATTGTAAAATTTCTCAATTTTTGAGACAATTTACTGTCTGAAACTAGACGATTTAAATTGCACAAAAAATGAGTCGGATTATAGAATTGCTCAAATTTCGGGAAAATTTTCTATCTGAAATTAAAAAAATTAAATTGCACAGGAAAATAACTCACTTCTTGTTCAATAAATTGTGCAGCGTAAAACTGCTTTAAGTGAAGAAAAATTTTCTATTTTTATTGAAATTAATTTATTTTTTTTAACCAAAATCCACGTCTCGTTTGTGTTAACGACACGAAAAATTTTAACACCGACCAAAACAAATTCAATAACCTCACGTAACGTTCGCAGACTGCATTGTGTTCTTCAAGAAAAAATACGTTCGCCTGAATACTCGCACACCGGCAAGGGGACCACCTTAAGAAACTAGTCTGCGACCCTCCTTTCTTTTCACACACACACATACATACAGAGGCAACAAAAAAAAACGCACAAGAGGGGATTTCACCGAGTTTACGGTTTCAATAACACCAGGTAGAAACTACCAAACTAGATGGAACGAAACGAAATTAAGAAAAAAAAAATATAAGGAAGTACTCCTACAGAAAACTGTATACAATTTCAAGCTAAGAAATTTTAATTTAATTTAATTTATTTGACGGATTCACCTTTTTTACAAATTTATTACATATGTATTATGTAAATAATATAGATTGCTGTATGAAATTAAATAAATAAAAAAAATATAATAAAAACATAACAGAAAACAATGTACGACTTAATAATTAACTTAAAACTAATATAAAACAAGAAAACTTGGCCTGACGTGAATTTAAATTATGTCGACGGACTTATAAATGATGACCAGATAACGCGAGCAGATATCAAAATTATGTGGAACAATTATTTATAAGAAAAATGTGTCAACAATACAAGGTAGAAGTCATACGCGACGTCTTTGTTCAGGAATCATTAAGTACTCTCTTAGGAAGAAGAAGAAAATTTGGAGCTTGACCGAAAATGACAAAACAAAACTTCAAATAACAGTTTCTTTGTTAATATCACACTTTATTTTTTAGTGACTCGAGTTTCGAACTTAAAGTAAATTAAAATATAATAAACATACGTATTTATGCAGAGTGAAATAAGGAGAAGAAGAAGAAATGTCCATTTAGCAGAAAAGGGTCGAAAAATGGATCTACTCGAATCTCTAAAAATTCACAAAACGAAGGGTAATCCGAGCTTTTCGATAATTAATGACCAGGTCGACCTAGTATTCTCCTCCTTATTTCACTCTGCATAAATACGTGTGTTTATTGTATTTTAATTTACTTTAAGTTTGAAAATGATCAGATCATAATCGAAACTCAAGTCACTAAAAAATAAAATGTGACATTAATAAGGAAAGTGTTTTATTTAAAGTTTCAAAATGTATTGCGAAGTTAACGCCATCAATCACAAAACAAAACATTGAAATATAACTTGCCAAGTATTAAAGTAAAACACTTCTTTTTTTAATTCGCTTTAATTTTGCTAAGTATTAAAGTAAAAAAAAAAAATTTAATTTTCAAAAACTTTTATTTTTTAATTGTGTAATTTCAACAATCAACAAACAATTTTTTTGAAAATTTAAAAAGCGTTTTTACTTTAATACTTGGCAAAATTAAAGGAAATTAAAAAAGTGTTTTTACTTAAATACCTAGCAAGTCATATGAATTTTCCACGAATGACAGCCTCATCAATTAATATATTGAAGGTATAAGACTCAAATTTGAAAAAAGTTAAGAATAGAAAATAACGGAATTTTGAAAATAAAACAAAGCATTAGCATCAAAGAAATAAGACTTAGCCCTTAGAGGCCTAACAGTTTTGTCACAATATTAATCATTCTAGTGGTCACTTGTTGAAACTTTCAACAGCTCAGCGGTATCTTGAGGTTGCCATATCCTTCAGGGCGATGTATGAACTATATTTTCAAAGTTCATATTTCGTAAGCTTATATTGGTCCTAATTGATCAAGACATGAACTACAATTGAAAATTATTTAAAAGCAAATAATGTGGACCACAAAGGGCTGTTGACAACATTTTGCAAAGAGAAAAATTTAAAAAAAGAATCAAAATGATTACAGTTAAGAAATAGAACTCTAGTTTACCAAATTTTGCATAACGCTGGCCCATATTAGATTCCCAGAGCTGATATTGTAAAATGTTTCTCCAGCATTAAAGAATAATTATTCAGGAGTAACACAAAATTACTCAAAATAAAATGAGTTCAAATATGTGCTGGACTGAAGAACCGGAAATTTTAGTATGAACGTAAATAAATGAATAAAACTCTGATGTGGCGTTTTTTTTTACAAGCCTCATCGATCCAATACTGAAGAGTTAATTTTTGAAGCAAATATACCTTGCGTTTCATAAAGAAATTAATTGCAGTCGCCTTTGAAATAAAATGCACATGTCTCCATGTCTCTGATTAACGTTTTTTTGCACAATGGTCAACATTTTTTTTATTGACTTTTTTTTGCACAATGGTCAACATTTTTTTATCAACGCTTTTTTGCATAAGATCAATATTTTTGATGTTAATTGTCTGAATGATGCAAATGGTCAATCAGCATGCGCTTTTGAATTCATAGACGACTGCGATTAATTAATTTCTTTATGAAACACAAGGTATATTTGGTTCAAAAATTAACTCTTCAGTATTGGATCGACGAGGCTTATAAAAAAAGGCTACATCATAGTTTTATTCATTTATTTACTTTCATACATAAAAAAGACTCCAGAGATATTATTTAATTGGTTTTACATTTGTTGATAGTTGAAATTTGATATTTTTGATGTTGGTAAACTGTTTTGTATGTTTACAATACATTTATATCTCATATAAATTAAAGATATTTGTTGGAAAGTCGAAAATGTTTGTATTTTGTACTTTAAAAATTGGACAGGTAAAATCTTATAAGCATGATTCTACCTGCCCAATTCTTATCAATCTCTTCAGGTACGAAATACTAAAAATTTGAAATAGTCAAAAAAATAATATTTCTAATAAGCATTAATGTATGCACAGGTAGGTTTTTAAGATCCAGTATTTTTCTAACCAAAGAAAAAAATATATTTGTTATGTGGGAAACTTCTACTTCGTTATCCATGTTTTTTTATTGCAGTTTAGGAAATAATGGCAAGAGTGTTTGCCAAAACTGCAACTAATTAACGACTGTATTTTACAAAGTTAAAAAGTGTTTAATTGTTAAAAAAAATATTTTGTAGTTTTTGTTTAGTTTGAAGCAATAAACCATTACCTATCCAATTTTTAAGGTACGAAATACCAAAAATTTGGATTATTAAAAAAAAAATTTCTAATAAGCAACATTTTTCTAACCAAAGAAAAAAATTATGTGGGAAACTCCTACCTCATTACACATGTTTTTTTTTATTGCAGTTTCGGCAAAAATGGCAAGCGTGTTTGCCGAAACTGCAACAAATAAATGAATGTGTTATACAAACAAAGTTAAAAAGTGTTTAATTGATCAAATAAAAAAAAAAATTTATTATTTTTTGTTTAGTTTGGAGCAATAAACAGAAGTCGATGGAAACACTTATTGTAATCTTTGAAATTTTCTTCCAACTGTGTAGATATAGAATTATATATTCTATATCTATACAGTTGGAGTAGATATATAATTGGAAAGAACCATCGACAATGTCCAATGACCTTTTATACCAGGTATAACTGAAATATATTTTTGTACAAAAACTCTCTTCTTAACGTTTAATTTTATACAATGTGTATGAGTATTTTGCAGAATCTATTTCAATACATTTTAAAATATCAAAATTTTTATTTGTTCTTCTGACTACTTTCATTTTCTAGATTATAAAAATTTTGGCTAATAATAATAACTATTGGGCCAAAAGACCCCATGTGGGAGTCTTGTTTATCAGAAAATTATGTAGAAAAAATGTAATCATGTGAAAAGTATTTTGTTACCTAATAATTTTACTTGATTTCTAGAAAAAAATTTAATATACATTTAAAAATTTTGTAAGAATGGTTTATAAGAAAATTGTGTAGAAAAAATGTAATCATGTCAAAGATCTCTTCTTACCTAACAATTTAACTTGATTTCTAGAGAATTTTTTATTATACATTTAAAAATTTTGTATAGAATGTACTAATTTATTTTTGTAGATTTTTCAATTGTATATTAAACTTCTGACTAATGCAGATTGTCAAACACAAAGTGAAGAAATTCATATTTTAATCCAAATTACTCATTGTTAATAGAAAATAATAATCAGCCAGGGAAGTAGTTGTTTCAGTAATAATAATTTGTTTGTAGTCCTAATAAGATTTAATTTTGCAGTCAGGTTGAATATTCATGTATTCAGGCTACTTTCGTCTTTACTGAATTTTGAAAATAGTAAAATACTGACCTTAAGGTATACGGACGAGCGGTGTCCTTATTCGTCCTGCCACGAGAAGATCGCGTCGAGGAGTTCCTCGTCCTCTGGCGATTTCGGATCGTAGTTTTCGTAGTTGTCCTGGTGATGGTGGTGGTGGTAGAGGATGTTGGTGGTGTACGTCGAGTGCGGCGTGGATATCGAGGACTCTGAGGAGTGCGAGGGCGTCGGCGACGACGACGCCTCTGAGCAGGCCGGCGTCGGCAGCAGGATGGGGTAGTTGGTGTACTGGGTGTTCATCGCCTCCGGACTATCGGTATAATAACGATTGTCCGTTATCGAGGAACTCGACGAGCCGTCATTCTCGTGGTCATCGATCATCTGCTGAAGCGAGCGGATGTATTCAACGGCCAGCCTCAGCGTCTCCACCTTGGACAGCTTCTTCGAAGCACCGCGACCCCCCGACGTAGGATTACCCCCGGGCGGACTGAACGCCGCTGCCACGCTGGGCGGTATGTGCTGGCGGAGGGTGGCGAACCCGTTGTTCACTTGCTTCACCCTGTTCCTCTCCCTGGCGTTCCTCCTGGCTACAGAAGCGGGCTGCTGGGGAGGGCCACCGTAGGGCATGAACTGGATCTTCCTGTTGCAACGCAAATCACTGTTATTAGCGACCAGGACCGAAGACCGCTCCGGTGCCGGCGCCAACGGCCTCTTCCCCTGTATCACCGTCGTCTTCCCATTATTGTTCAATCCAGTGGAAACGATAACACAATTCTGCTGCTGGTGCTGCTGAGCTTGCTGGGGCTGGATCACGTTATACATCTTGTTCTGCTGTCCTAAGGTCATCGTGTGCAACGTATGGACGGCTGCCATGTGCTAACTATTGACCAGTTCAAAAAAAAATAACGCACTTTTCTTAATTTAAATTAAAATTAAACCACACTGTTCGGTAGTCGTACCCGGAATGATGTTCGGGGAGCAGGTACCATGAGCTTTGTAGATTCACGTAAATCCCCCACCACCGGTAACTTTTCTCTTTTGCGCTTGCTGCCCGTCGGAGGGTGCGTGCGTGCGCGCGCGCCCTAGCGCTTTCTTTGAGGGGTAATAAGCGCGTGCCGCGGACGTGAGACGCATGGCCAACTGTGTGTCCATCGCCGCCGACGCCGGGTCCTCACCCCCACCACTGGTGGTGATGGTGCTGAAGAAAGAGTGCTGCAGATGGCTGGTGGATGCCGGTGGGTCAGCACGGTCACGTTATGGATTACCGTTTTTCGGTGCCAAAGCACGCGCGCGCTTTTTTCAGTGAAAGTGAACGCCGGCGCTGAATGCTCTTTTCAGTCCTTGTTTAGCACATTCTGATTAAATCTTACTGAAATCTAGTATTTCAAGAGAAATAGAATTTTTAGAAGATTTACTTTGTGATAATTTAAGTTTGCACCATTATGTTTACAACTACTTGTTACTTTTTTTCAGTCCTTGTTTAGCACATTCTGATTAAATTTTACTGAAATATACCGTTTCAAGAGAAATAGAATTTTTAGAAGATTTACTTTGTGATAATTTAAGTTTGCACCATTATGTTTACAACTACTTGTTACTTTTTTTCAGTCCTTGTTTAGCACATTCTGATTAAATTTTACTGAAATATACCGTTTCAAGAGAAATAGAATTTTTAGAAGATTTACTTTGTGATAATTTAAGTTTGCACCATTATGTTTACAACTACTTGTTACTTTTTTTCAGTCCTTGTTTAGCACATTCTGATTAAATTTTACTGAAATATACCGTTTCAAGAGAAATACAATTTTTAGAAGATTTACTTTGTGATAATTTAAGTTTGCACCATTATGTTTACAACTACTTGTTACTTTTTTTCAGTCCTTGTTTAGCACATTCTGATTAAATTTTACTGAAATCTACCGTTTCAAGAGAAATACAATTTTTAGAAGATTTACTTTGTGATAATTTAAGTTTGCACCATTATGTTTACAACTACTTGTTACTTTTTTTCAGTCCTTGTTTAGCACATTCTGATTAAATGTTACTGAAATCTACCATTTCAAGAGAAATACAGTTTTTAGAAGATTTGCTTTGTGATAATTTAAGTTTGCACCATTATGTTTGCAACTACTTACTTACTTTTTTCAGTCCTTGATTAGCACATTTTGATTAAATTTTACTGAAATCTACCATTTCAAGAGAAACACATATTTTAGAAGAATTGCTTTGTGATCATTTAAATTTGCACCAATATACTTTCAACTACTTACTGTTTTCAATTCTTGTTGAATGTGGTAATTCAGATTAAATTTTACCGAAATCTACAATTTCATGAGAAACACAATTTTAAGAAGAATTGCTTTGTGATAATTCTAATTTGCACCATTAATCTTTCAGCTACTCTGACTGTATTTTCAAGGATTATTTTATTGTTGACATCCTTTACCGGTAAAATTGAATTGCAGTCGATTTTACGAAAAATGGTTGTGGAATAAAACACTTTTTTTTAAGTTTGAAAAACTTGTAACTATACTTTCGACAATAATCTTGTATTGCATTTTTGTACGCTGTTTGGCAACAATTAAAAATATTACCTAAAAAAATCGACTACTGTCGTTGATTCGCTGTATGAGTTCACTCTTGACTCTTTGCAAGAAGAAAAAATCTGTCTGAGAAAAAAAGATCCTCACTTCCAAAAAGATGAAGAGCAAAAAGAAAGGTCCTCGCCTACAAAAATGTATATTTTGCCCACTGTTAACCTTGTTTACTTGCAAAAAGTCAATGTTAAAGAGCAATAAAAAAAAATTACCTTATCCGTACAAAGTATGGAACAAACATTTCAACGGAAATATGCATTTTTACGTCCCGAGAGACGATTCCAACAATTTTTGAAAAAAAATGATTTGTGTGTTTTGTGCATCTGAAAAACAAATACAGAAATTGAGGTGAAACTTTGACCATAACTTTTATTTAACAATCCGCCTACAAAGCTTTTGGTCCAATTCACAAAAGCGGACGCGGGTCCATTTAACTGTTCTTTTTTTATTAAAAAAAAATAAATAAATATGATAAATATTACAAAAATCTTTATATTTATCATAAGATAACAAATAACTGCACCTCTTATGGTTACTAATATATTTCATAAGTTTTATTAAAAAGCTCCTGAATTGAAAATGGATCACAAAGTAATGGCTTCCTCCATCAATCATATTTTGGATGCCAAGGCTTTGTTTTATTTTCAAAATTCCGTTATTTTCTTTTCTTTCTTTTTCCTAATTGGAGTCTTATATCTTCAATATATTAATTAATGAGGCTGTGATTCGTTGAAAATTCATATGACTTGCGAGGTATTAAAGTGAAAACACTTTTTTTTTTAATTATCTCTAATATTGAAAAGTATTAAAGTAAAAACGCTTTTTTAGTTTTCAAAAATTTTTATTGTTGATTGTTGAAATTACACAATTAAACAATAAAAGTTTTTAAAAATTAAAAAATGTTTTTACTTTAATCAAAATTAAAGAAAACTAAAAAAAGTGTTTTCACTTTAATACCTAGTAAGTCATATAAATTTTCCACGAATGACAGCATAATTAAAGCAAATTAAAAAAAATGTTTTACTTTAATACTTGTAAAGTTATATCTTCAATGTTTTGTTTTGTAATTGATGGTTGAGGCGTCAATAGCGGTAAAAAAAAATAGAAACATTTTCACATCTTTCGTCTATAATTATGATAGTTATATCAATCTAATATAAACAAACATTGTAAAAAATATCATAACGAACAACTTGTCCATAACATTTTTTTTTTCAAAGTTCCTACAATTTGTATAGTAAAATTGATAAATATACAAAATATAAAAATTCAATTCGGAGAAATATACTTGACCATCGCCATTTTTTCGAAATCTCATCAGTTTAAGAAAATCGATAAACACACACATAATACTTCCTTATACTGGATGTCTCGCTGAAGCGTCAAAATAACTTTTTGGTCTAAATATTTAAGATAGATAAATATGATCTATAAGTTTTAGATAATTATCGACTCCGTAGTTGTAAAATATTAACGGAGATCCAACCCAATTTTTTTTAATGGAATACCAGGTATATTCTTGCAATTTTATGCGTAGCTTTCATATCTAATTAAACTGACAATAACTTTTATTGGTCTAAATTTAACCGTTTCTGAGTTATTCTGGGTTTTAGGGCAAAATAACCAATATTTGAAGTCACAGACCCACAGAAAAATAATAAGTTGATGATGTTTTAAAATTACTGAAGCGCTTTTTAATAATAGAAATGTTACATTTGTAGATGATTAGGCTTGTTTAAGTAACTAAAGGTTATTTTTATGAAGTAAGAAGACTATTGCTAAATGTAGACACTTTTTTTATGGAACCCCCAGTATATTTTAATAGAAATTTAAAGTTCTTTTTCTTGCCTTTCTAAAAAATACCTAGCCTACTAGGTTTATAAATAATAATAATAACTTTCAAAGTATTATTTGTAATGACGAGTTTCGATTTTCTCAAATTATTGGTATATGAAAATTTAAATTAAAAAAAAGAGGTCTTAAATGAGATTTTTGTAGTAAACCTTTCTAAAAATTAAAATATAGACCTATCATTATTCAGTCCTTTATATAATTGTTTTCATTTTTCTTAATATTAACAATTCTCTCTAAATATAATTTATTGTGATTCTGGTGTGGTTTCATAAAAAAAAAATAGTTGAAAGTATTTCAGGTTAAAGACTTTGAAAACATGACCGTTCAGCCATCAGAAGTTACGTTATTTTTCACCAAAAACCAGTTCGCGCATAATAATAAATCACGGTTCATAGGTCGCGTCTAGCTTCTGCTCATGCATGAGGGTAACTCCATTTAGATTTTTTTTTCGCTTAATTAAATTCATAAAAAATACAGTTGCGAGCCGGAGCCGGTAGAGAAAAAGGTAGCCGCGGAGGTATATACGCCGGGTATGCACACTCGTACAGGTTTCATACCTGTTCACGACCCTCCCCTCTAGATACACACGCACCCTTACCACCTCGCCCCTAATAATCAACAGGTTCGCACCATTCTCAAAAGAGTGCACCACGTATCTATCAGAAAATGAAAATATTTTTATAAGAGTTATATAAGGAGTGATTGCAGTGCATCACATTTACAATCAGTTTTATTTTATCAAAATCAGGATTTTTAACTGATGTGAGACTCCTATCATTGATAATGAGGCACATATAAGGCAATATAAGAAAATACCAAAAGATTTTAAAATAAAATACTGTAAAAAAATTGTCATAATACTACTGTATATTGAATCATTTTGACTAAAGTTTTGACAATTCACTTTAAACGTTAACGTTTTTCGCCCTTGAAGATTCATCAAAATCGATTGAAAATACGCCAAGTTATGGCGGTTTGAAAATGGTCGAAATTTCACGAATTTCAAGTGTTTAATTTTTTTTCCTCCAGTGTATGTACATTTGTAAAATTTGAATTCAATGGCAACTATTTAGCTATTCTTGTTGAGTCACTAGTATTATTAGAATTTTCATAACAAAAAGCAAATAATATAAATATCATGTACTCTGGCCGCGCTATGAAGGCGTCTGAAGTGATTTTGTTAGTTTACCCTCACAGATGTTTACACTTTACTTGCTAGCTATTGGTGCACTAACGGCTTCTATTTATAAATCAGTGGTTCTTAAAAGAAAAAAACATCTCATTTTCTGTTATTAAAGGCAAATGAGGGCGGTCCAAGTTAATCACCTCAGACGACTTCATAGTGCGACCAGACTTTAACGATATTTTCTGAAAATTTAGACAGGTGGTAATTATAGTTTTTATAAAATTAATAAAAGTCAATTCAAAGTTTTAAGACGGTGTTTCATTTTTTTTCCTTCAGGATATATTACGCCTCAAATTACGATGTTCTAGAAAAATACAAATACCTTATCTCCATCCACATTTCAAAATAATTTCAAACTTACTTTTTGTCGTAGAGGTTATAATCATTTTGGAGGCTTAACAATTTACTCAAAATTCATTCAAAATGATGATTTTAGATTATTTAGAAAGCTGCTGCAATTACATCATCCCAAAATTTTGAGTGTCATGAGAACGGAGCATAAAGTTGTAAAAAAAATGTAAGAAATTTGATGACTTCAATGAATAAAAAACCTTCATCCTTTCCAAAATATATTCCGAATTATGTTACATTAAAAATCTGTGGACTACTCCTTACTCTTTAGATAATACCACGTGAGCACAATGTAAATTTGCAAAAAATAAATTCATTTTGTCAACTTAAAAAAAATTATACAAACATTTGTCATTGTGCTGAAATTTTCCAAATTTACTCAAAATTAATTCGGAAATATAATTTGGAGCACCAACCATCACCAAATTTTGTTCTATAACAAGTAAACTTAAGCTCAGTTTGCGAAATGTTGCATTAATTTTTGTGACTCAAAAATAATCTAAAAACAATTGCTATTGCCTTGAAATCTATTCAAAATTCATTCAGAATGATGCGTTCATGTAAATCTACAAACATCCCTAACCTAGATTTTAAAATAATTTCAATTCAACGAAAAGTAGTTTTTTTTTAGAATTTTTCCTGAGAAATGGATTAGAACTCACAGTGAAGTAGCTTGGTCAGCCCGATCACCAGATTTGAGCCCGTTAGACTTTTTCCTGTGGGGTTATGTAAAAAGTCAAGTGTATGACTCAACTTTTGAAAATGAAGTACACTTATTGGCATCGGTTATAGCAGCAGTTAACTTAAGTTCTCCTCAGAAATGTTAGACACAGTTTTAAATTCAACTGTACAAAGAGCATACTTGTATCTAGAAAATAATGGGAACTTATTTGAACACTTGCAATAATCTTTTAATTCTTTTTACAACGCCTACTAGATTAAGAACCTACAAAATATTAAAATTTATTTTTCTCTGTTTTTTTTTTGCTTTAGAAGCATATGTGATACATCATTAAATTTGTAATAAAAAATGCTACCTTCTACAAGGTATTTCTACTTTTGTGGCCATATAAAAAAATGAAGTTGAAGATGATTTCTCGGAGATGAAACATCAGATAAAAAAATTGAGAACGCCATTTTGTAGAGCTTAAAAAGTTACAATGACAAAGTGCCATTAGTTTTTTAATATCTTTTAAAATAAATACAAAAATTGGAAAAATAAAAAATCCGAAAAATTGCATATTTTTAGAAAATTTCTAAAACGATAAACAATCATGAATTTCTGCGATCGGAATGTAAACGTACTCTGAATAGTGCAACTTTTTCCTAATTTAAGCCACCCTGTATCTTTTACCGTTTTCAAGATCCCCATGCTGTGCAGTCTTATCTCGGACACGATGTATACAAATAAATAATTACCATCAAACTATCTAAAATGTTTCACTGGGTATTAGTCTTCCGCGAAAAGTTGCAAAGAGGATATAAATTAATGTAAGCATAATTTCCTATCAACAAAGAGTTCTGTGATCAGCATCAATAAGCAATCATAATAGTTTACCTCTTATATGTTCTTTTCTCTGACAAATTTCCTAATTATATATTGATACAAATACTTATTGGCATTATATCGATTTTTGTTGTATCTGCTATATCTTTGAGAAATAAACTTTATTTATTATTATTATTATTATTATTATGATTATATTTGCAAAAAGTTTGAAAAATTTTGGCGACTCAATAAAAACTATATAAACAATTTCTATCGGCTTAAAACTCAATTGACATATGTAATTTGATACGTAACATACATATATTAATAGTAAATACAAAATACACAAATAAAAGTTCTTAAAAATTTTGTTTATCAAGACGGGAATGTCAAACTATGATTTTGTAAAGAATACAAAAATCACATCTCTAAATTTCTAAATAATGTCTTTTAAACATTTACTTTTTGTTGTGAAAATTGTAATTATATTTATGACTCGCAAAGAGTAGCAAAACAAATATTATCGACTTTATAGATTCCAAATATACTAAAAATGCATTCAAAATTATGATTGTATAGATAGCTGCAATCACCCCGCCGCTAAATTTTGAAATGGTTTCCTAGGCAACGGAGAGTTGTCAATTTAAAATGTATTCCGAATTTTGTTTACTTAAAAATCTTGAGATTAGCTTCCTGAATTTTGAGATAGTCTTACGTCAACAGAATATTATTTAGTATAGTCCGTCCAAGAAACCAGGCAATATTTTAAAGGGCTTAAAGTCCCCGCATTGTTGCCAAGAGTACATGTAATCATAATTGGCCTCGAAATTTACAGATGGGGGCGCTTTGATCCCGGTAAACAGATGATAGAAAACGAGTATATCGTCCGCATTCCCATTTAACTCTGTGTAAAAATTTATCATTTTATTTTAAAAACTATCTATGTCAACTCTTTTCAAAGTAGTGGAATTGTTACAGTGGTGTATTTGTATGTATTTTTAATGTGATAAAACGGTAAGTAAACTTCGCAACGAAACACCCGATCGAACAGCTGACAAAATGTGAGCGAGCGGCAACACTGCGGGGTAGTACCAACATCACGAACGTTTAAACGCTTGCTATTTAAAGTTGTGTTTAGGAGTTTATAGATCTTGTGGTGGCAATGAAAACAACTAGATATTGCTTGCATTCTTGGACGAACTTTAAAATAAATTATATTAGTTTTTTGAATTTTAAGAAATTATGAAAATAATTTCCATTGAGCTAAATTTTTTTTAAATTAATCCAAAATTAAACTTTGATGGCTTCTAATTAAATAAACAAAAAACCATTGCCATTATTTTTGAACTTTACAAATTCACTCTTAATGTTTTAAACTTTTATTTCCAGAATTTTAAGATAACATGACAACAATACGTTTACTTATACAAAATAAGACCACCTGATCGATGACCCATTCGTACTATATACTTGTAAATCTCGATTCAGATAACATTTCAAATGGATTTAATTGAATTATAGCGCTCCGGACACTAATGAAACAAACGCGGGATTTATTGGCAATAATGGAAAGGGTGTTCGTTAATTGCGGGGATGAAAAATAATCCCCATAAATTGACGTTGCACTGCCCATCGAATTAACCCCTTTTTTATGAGCAATGGTCAGGTCCGCAATAAATACCCGAAAACTCTCCCCCTTTTGCCCCTTTCTATCAAGCAACAGATATTGCTTCAATAGTACTGGAATTAATACACGTCCACCTATCCAACTATTATGGCTACTCCACCCCTCGTACGTGAAAAATACACCCCTGAAGAGGAAATTCGTAATTAAGGTAATTTCGTCGGTGATAGAAAATTGCGTTCCATGTTCTTTAAGTCCTGCAGTTGAGTATTTAAAAATAAATAATTACAAGTTATTAATAAATTTTGCTGGGTAAAACCGTAATCCTCCAATAATTATTTAATATTTGTCAATTGATTTCCACTTTTACAAAGAATAAATTTAATTAAATCTATTATTATTATTTGCAAGTAAATAATTTGTGAAATTATTCGTACGGAATTGCTTAAAAATTGTGAGCATGCTTCCGACAGGAATTGAACCTGCAACCTAGCTTGCTAGGCTATGGAGCAACTTGCAGGTAGTAACTAAGTACCAATAAAATAAATAAAATAAAAATTCCCTGACTTCTTGTAGAAAAATACAATAAAATGAAAAATACGATATTGTTCGTCTTCTACATTAAACTGAGTGGTAGTAGTAGTAGTAGTAGTAATTTATTGATGCTAATACAAAAATTTTACATACGTCATTAACGTTAACACATACAAAATAATAATATATAAAGTATGGGGCTTAAAGAACTTAACAAATTAAAATTGTATATAGACAAGAACACTTTAAATATAACTAAAAAATATAACTACAAAATAACTACTTATTTAACAAAGTTTGTAACAAAGTGAATCTCAGATTCTAAATTATTCTATTTTGTATAGATTTTACAGGTTAATAAAATTAGAGAATTGTAATTAAGAAATATTTTTATTATCAGACCAGCCTAAGAAGTGATTGGTTATTGAATTTGTTGTAACAATTACTGTTACTAAGAAGTTTTTCGTTATTGAATCGTTCTCATTTTATAAAAAATCACCGTTAGTGTAGACTCAATAACGGTCAGGGGCGGCTCGTTATGTAGAGCCAAGGAGCCATGGCACTACCTCTAATTTTATAGTCGGCAAGAATTTTTATTTCTAAAAACGACAACTCTAAACAATGCCCGTGAAACTTTAATGAGTAGAGAAAAATCGCAATGCATTTGTTCCCCAACGCAAACGGAACCAACTTACTTCTGGTACGGCATTTCATTAGAATGTTGGCAGCGGCGGGGAGGTGTGCGGTTCGAGGAGGGGCGCGGTCTGAACCTGCATTTGGAGTCAAATCATTTCTGGCTCATCTCGTGCACACGACAACGTGCACTTGTTAGTCCTATTTCCGCACCGCACACGATTAATACATTTAATTCATCGCCGAATGATCATTTTTGCTTATGTACTATTGACAAAATTTACTAAATGCATGTCAATTGAGAAATTCGAAGTTCAATTGTTTTTTGATTTTTTAAGGATAACTCTTGAGCACATTACCATATTTTGAAAATTTTTGGTGCAATGTGTTGTTCTCACAGAATAGATGCACATAAAAACAGAAATAAATTCAACGTTCAATTGTTTTTTGATTTTTCAAGGATAACTCTTAAACACATTTTTATCAGCCCGGTAGACACCTCCCCCCCCTCTTGGGTGCTGGCGGAAATATTTTGAAAATTCTTTCGGCACAGTGTCGTACCCATTGGACACATGTAGATGAGATTAAAACATTAATTATTTTCTAATATTGTTAAACGAAAAGACAGAAAAACCTATTTAATATGTTTCCGCCTCTGGATGATGAAAACTTAGGTTAGACCATAAAAAAATCTGGGGAAAACTTTCGACGTTCCATCAAAAAAAAATTTTTTTTTAATTATTATTTTTGATAGTTAAATATGGCCATCGTTGGCAGTTAAAAATGCTAATTTTTTCAGTTAAAAATATTCATTTTTGGCAGTTACAAATGGCCATATTTAGCATCATTATAATTTTTTACTTAGAAATTTTTGACGGTAGAAAATTGTCATTTTTGGCAGTAGAAAATCGTCATTTTGGGTAGTTGAAAATTTATTTTTTTTGGCTTCTAAACATTGTCAATTTTTTCAGTTTAAAACTGTAGTTTTTGACAATTCTGAATTTGGTAGCTGAAAATCAATATTTCTGGTCATCGGTGACAATTATAAATAACAATTTTCAGCTACCAAAATTGACCATTTTCAACTGAAAAAAACTACTGTTTTAAACTGCCAAAAATTGAGAAAAAAATTCAGAAACTACAATTAAATTGTAGTTTACATTAAATTGTAGTTTTTGAGATTTTTTAATGTAATTTTTATAGTTTTTGACAGTTGAAAATTGTAGTTTTTGCCTGTTGAAAATGATCAATTTTGACATTTTAAAATTGTCAATTTCTGCAATTGCAAATCATCGTTAGTAGTTAAAAAGTGTATGTTCTGACAGTTAAAATGGTCATCGTAAGTAGTTGAAAATTTTCTTTTTTGACAGTAGGAAATTGTAGTTTTTGGCAGTTGAAAATAGTCATATTTGACAGTTTACAATTGAAGTTTTTAGTTGCTGAAAATGATCAATTTTCGCATTTCAAAATTGTAGTTTTTGGAGGTTGAAAATTGTCATTATAGTAGCTAAAAATGATTATCTTTAACAGTTGAAAAAGGTCATCGTTAGCAGTAAAAAAAAAATGACAGTTGAAAACTGTAGTTTTTGGCAATTGAAGATTGTCATTTTTGCCTGTTGAAACTTTTCATTTTTGTTAGTTACAGATGGTCATTGTAAGACAGATGGACATTGTTGACAGTTAAAATGGTCATTATTAGCAGTTGCAAATTGTCATTTTTGACAGTTGGAAATTGTGGTATTTAGCAGTTAAAAATAGATTTAAAAGAAAATTGCAAATTGTCATTTTTGACAGTTGGAAATTGTGGTATTTGACAGTTAAAAATAGATTTAAAAGAAAATAGCAAATTGTCATTTTTGACAGTTGGAAATTGTGGTATTTGGCAGTTAAAAATAGATTTAAAAGATGTTTTAGCTAAAAGTTGAGCGGTTTGGAGGGGAAAATACAGTAGTGACATGATAACCTTGGGTTGACCTTGCGAAATCTACTAAGGTCAAAGTGCGCGCTGTGTCTCAAAAACTAATACAAAGTTCAAATTCGTTTAGCAAAAAAATATTAATTAATTGTCGTTAAATTAATTTCCGGTTAATTCATCCCAAAGATGCAGATAGAACCAAAAAATTACATTTGTTGTTCATTTGTTTTTCAGGTTTCAGAGGATAACTCTTGAACGGATGACCAAAAAACCAAAAAACTAAATTTGTCGTTTAATTGTTTTCTGGTCTTTGTGGATAACTCTTGAACAAAATGGCCGATTTTAAAAATTCCTTCCGAAAAGTATTGTACTCATCGAGTACAGGACCAAAAAATCATTTGTCTTCAATTGTTTTTTTAAGGTTAACTTGTGAACGGATGACCAAATTTGGCAAATTCTTTCAGCAAAGTGTTGTACTCGCCGAATAGATGCAGATAAGGCGCAAAAAAATAAATTTGCAGTTTAATTGTTTTCTGTTTGTTTTTTTGAGGATTTTGTAAATTCTTCCGGTACTCATTAGTGATGAGATAAACAGTTATTTTCTAGAAACGGTTATAACAGTTACTGTTACTACAAATAACTAGTTATGTAAATAGTTATTTAGTAACCGTTATTTAAAATAACTTTACTCAGTAACCATTTGTAACGGTCATCTTAGGGGTCAATTAATACAAAATGCAAAAGTCGCACTTTTCATGTTCGAATATTATAAAATTGTGATTTTGATTTTGGAAATTGTATACAACTGCTAAACGCGTTGTCCGATTTTGATGATTCTAACGTAACCATCGTAACCATCTCGAGAATTTAATGCAATTAAAAAACAGTTTAATAACCTTTTTTTGTGAAACGCGTAAACCGTAAAAATTCCACGAATTAAAAGTCCAAAGATTAAAATTACGATTTTGATTTTTGAAATTGCACAAACACGTTGCCCGATTTTGGTGATTCTAAGGTCAAAATTGTGGCAAATTTCATGCAATTTACAATCCGGATTAGTTTTGATTTTTCATGAAAACGCAAAATGCCAAAATCGCACGTTTTGAAAATAGAAAATCGAATATTGTGTTAAAAAACACAACTGCCGAATGCATTGTTAGATTTTGACGGTTCAAACGTCAAAATACGGACAATTTAGTGTACTTTGACAACGGATTACGAAATGCCTCCGCGAAATTAATACAAAATGCAAAAATCTCACTTTTTTAGTTCGGATATTGTAAAATCGTGATTTTAATTTTTGAAATTGCACAACAGCCGAATTGTTTGATTTTTATGATTCAAATGTGAAAATATGGCAAATTTTGTACAATTTTAAAACGAAAATTTTCTCTTGAAATGAACATAAAATGCAAAAATTGCAAACCAAAATTTTAAAATCTCGACTTTGATTTTTGAAATTGTACAACTACCAAAAGATTTGTCCGATTTTGATGATTTAAATGTCAATGTATGGAGAATTTAGTATTATTCAAAACGGTTCATCACTGGCGGATCCTAGGGAGGGACAAATAATCTCTTTCTTGTCGGTCATCGTGAACTTTTCGAAAATGTCCAAAATTAACGCAAAACGCCAAAATTACGAAGAAGACCAGAGACTTTAATTGCAATTTCGATTTTTAAATTGTTTAACGCGTTGACCGATTTTGATGATACAAATGTCAAAATATGGTGAATTTAATGTCATTTTAAAACGGATTTCCAAATTTTCTCTTGAAATTAATGCAAAAATAGCAGTTTTGATTTTTGAAATTGTACAACTGCCGAATGCGTTGTTCGATTTTGATGATTCATAATAATAATAATAGTTTATTCGTGCTAATACCGGGACTTTACAAAAGTCAGAAAATGACTTTTATGGATTTAAATGTCAACATTTGAAGAATTTCTTGTAATTTTAAAATGGATTATATTTTCTCGTGAAATCACTGGCCTTTTTTGTGTTTGTCAATTTTTCATCAAATTCTTTTCAATATTTGTTCGAGTTTTTTTTTTAGACGTGATTCGTTATTGAATCGATTCCTGTTACATTATTGAATCGGTTATAAGAGTTACTGTTACTAAGAAGTGATTCGTTATTTATTCGAGTTCCTTTTATAAAATAACTTTTGAGAAAATCACCGTTAGTGGGATTAGTCAATAACGGTTAACGTCATTATTTCTTAGTAACGGTTGCAAAGTAGCAGTTAGTGAAATTAACCATCATCACTAATTAAAGAGATGTATATAATTTTCCGTTTTTTAACCAAAAATAAGTTTCAAATTTCAAGTATTGCACTTATTAAGGAGATGTAGATAAGATTACAAAATACAATTCGTCGTTTAATTGATTTCCGCGGGCGAAGAACGGTATTACAGATTTAATGCAGGCTAGTAGTAGTAGTATAAAACTTTATTGAAATCATACATATACATACATATACATACATACATGCACACAAGCATGAGCTCAAAAGGCCATCGACCGAAGCAGGCTATTTTTCGTGTTTATTTAATTTTTTAATGCTTCAGAAACAAGTAAACGTTTTCAATGATACATTTTTCTTTCTTTAAAAAGGAGGTGGTGAGATATATTGTGTATGCTAAGTGACTCTACCATCAAAATTTTCCACGAGCCGCCACTGATAACGGTTACTGTTATTATTTCAAAGTAACGATTACAAAACAACAGCTAGTGAAAATAACACTTATCATTATTACTCACAGGTTTAGAATTATTTTCTCTACAAAAAAATGTATGTACGGTTTAGCTCTAAAACAAACCGGAAAGCATTTTCTTTACTATAAATATACTGTGCTTATGATGAAAGGAAGTTTGAAATTATTAATTTAATTTGTCAGTTATCTTACTAAAGCATACTTTAATACAATAAATTAAAGACTGCAAACATAATTAAAATAAGAAGTTCTTCAGATCATCATTGTCTACAGACCTATCATCGTTCAGCACGAGAGCCTTTTGTTGTTTATCAGCCTTACCTTAATCTCGGTATAAAATAAGGTCAAAAACTCCCTGAGATTATCGTTAAATAACGATGGAACAACGTCGAAAATATATAGTTTAAGGTTGAATCGACCCTCAGTGTTTTATGAAATTATATTATAGAATGTCAACAACTAATCTTCTTCATCTAGTAAACTAGAAACAAGTAAATAAAAATGTCATCCATTACCTTAACACTTGTAACTATTTGTAGCTTCACACTGAGCCAATAATAAACATGCCAATGAGATTTTAACGCCGATTACAGCGAAAAATAATTTTTTAAAAGTAGTTTTTTTTCAAGCATTGAGGGCACTTTTTTTTAAACACAATACAATTTATTTAGACAGGAGAAGGTAGGTAAGAGAAGCACTGCCGATTGAGTGCAATAAATTATAGGTAGTAGAAAGTAATGAGGGGCAAAAACGTGTCGGCCGCCAATTGAGCTATTTATTTTGACACTGGGTGGGAGAGCAGGGTACCAATTTATTTGGACACCAAGGAAGATACCATTATCGAAGCAATGAAGGATAAGTGTTGCGGTCCGGAAACAATGAACTACGGTCAGCAATTTTACTAGCAAAATTATGGTCAACTAGAAATGTATATCGACCTGCAAAAACAGGGTGTCCGCTTTCTGAAACAGGAACAACTAAAAATAATAAGTTTGGTCTCGTGTAAAAACGCACACATCATGTACTCGGACCATCCTCCAATCATTACTACATCCAATTAGTTAAATTAGTATTCCACACGAGTGCAGACTTCTTGCCATCCTCTTCTCCTCCTCGCCGAGCAAGCATGCCAACCTGCATCATCAACTTTGGCATTAAATCATGTTATGCAAAACCGTAATCCTCTAATAATTACTTAATAGTCTTAGGACGAAAACAAAAAATTGAATCATGCAAATATCGAAAGAAAAAAAAAATATTGACAATAACACGAGTACGAAATTTAATTGAAAGAAATCCTACAAAGTTTTTTGTGGAAAATAAAAGGAGATTAATTAAAACGAAGCTGTCTGTCTGTGTTCGTTTTCTGAGAGGTCTGACGAGTGCAAATTAATGAAATTGTCAGTTAGTCTGTAGGCAAGTAAGTGAGCGAGAGTCTCTCGGGTGAGCAGATTTTATCTGCACTAAGTCTGATTAAGCTATTGCCGTGGATTTATAAGGCTTTATCGCAGAGTCACCTCGTTTTATAATTGAATTACCGATACCGGACCTGATTGATTCTTGCCCAACTTGAAAGACTCGACACGAGAGAGTCAATTAATGGACTCGTTCCCCATGCGCGTATATAATGCGTTCTTTGCGAAAAATCAACATTTACATACAGGTCGTCCGATATAGGATGGCAAGAATGCAGTAACAACTGCACCAATTATTATTATATTGTAATCACTGTGTTTATTAAAATGACTTAATGTATCTGCAAAAAATCTCAAATGATTTCGCTTCTAAAATGCATTCACATTTTAAATAATTGGATAGTAAACCTTCATTCATGATTATTTCCGTCTACAACTGAAGACCAGTTTCGATCACATTTAATCTCTTCAGCTAAGTAAACGGTAGAATCATTGAATAAAACACTTACTATGTTTTTACCAGGGGCGGCTCGTTATATAGAGCCAAGGAGCTATGGCACTACCTGTAGTTTTAAGCTCAACAAGAAATTTAATTAATTCTTAAAATTCTTTTTGTTTTCCTTGTGTATTATTTGACGGTGAGATTACGTGGTCGAAGATTTAGTGCATGGATAAAATGTAAACGCACGATAAATTGAAAGTACGCATAAATCATATTTTCTTTACCTATAATTTACAACTCAAAATAATCTTGGACTATGAAGATTAATCGTTTTTTTCTTTCTTCAAAAAGAGACCAGGGCCTCCCCATATTGTAAAAGTACCATCAACATGTTCCACGAGCCGCTACTGAGAGTCATACTAACCAAAGGAATTGTTATATTTGAATGATTCAAAATGTATCTACTAACTCTAAAGTTGTCGAAACTGCCAGAAAAAAAAGGTGAAACAATAAGGTGATCCCAACAGAGTTAATGGTTTTATTTAAATTCTTTTTCAAATTAGTTTCACTTTTTTTGGACAATTTAAGCGAAAATTAAAGAAAAATATGTTCCTATTAAAAAAAAATGGAAAATTATTTTGAACAATGGAGTGGTTTTTGAAACTAATTGAAACAATTTTCTTACTAGAATATTCTGCATTTTTTATTATTAAGACATATTCGATTTTTTTTGTTTAAATTTTTGATCATTTGGCCTAAATATTCTTTATTTTGACATAAATTTTCGATTTCATTGTTAAAATTTTCGACTGTTGGGTTTTCCCGACGAATTTGGAATTTTTAAATTTTTGACCTGTATATTCGATATTTTTGGTCAAAATATTTTAACTTTGGGCCTAAATATCCTTTATTTTGACCTAAATTTATTTTGGATTTAATTCTTTAAATTTTCGACTTTTTGATTTTCCCGCCGAATTTTTAGTTTTTACATTTTTGACCTGTATTTTCGATATTTTTGTTCAAAATATTTTAACTTTGGGCCTAAATATCCGTTATTTTGACCTAAATTTATTTGGGATTTAATTCTTTAAATTTTCGACTTTTTGATTTTCCCGCCGAATTTTTACTTTTGACATTTTTGACCTGTATTTTCGATTCTTTTGGGCCTAAATTTTTGATCTGTTGACCTAAGTATTCTTTATTTTGACATACATTCTTGATTTCATTGTTAAAAAAATTTTTGGTCAGTATTTTTGATTTTTCGATTTGAAGATTTTTTACCCGTATTTTCAATTTTTTCGGTCTAAATTTCCGAGCTTTTGCTCTAAATATTCTTTATTTTGACCTTTTGAAATTTTCGAATTTTTAGTCTGCATTTATTATCTTTAGGCCCAAATTTCCGATGTACTTTCTGGCCAACATTACAGATTTTTGACCTTTGAATTATTCAAAATGTATTTGCTAACTCTAAAGTTGTCGAAACTGCCGGCACAAAAGGTGAAACAATAAGGTGATCCCAACAGAGTTGATGGTTTTATTTAAATTCGTTTTCAAATTAGTTTCACTTTTTTTGGACAATTTAAGCGAAAATTAAAGAAAAATATGTTCCTATAAAAAAAAAATTGTAAAATTATTTTGAACAATGGAATGGTTTTTGAGACTAATTTAAACAATTTTCTTACTAGAATATTCTGCATTTTTTTATTATTAAGACATTTTCGATTTTCTTTGTTAAATTTTTGGCCTAAATATTCTTTATTTTGACATAAATTTTCGATTTCATTGTTAAAATTTTCGACTGTTGGGTTTTCCCGACGAATTTGGAATTTTTAAATTTTTGACCTGTATTTTCGATATTTTTGGTCAAAATATTTTAACTTAGGGCCTAAATATCCTTTATTTTAACCTAAATTTATTTGGGATTTAATTCTTTAAATTTTCGACTTTTTGATTTTCCGGCCGAATTTTTAGTTTTTACATTTTTGGCCTGTATTTTCGATATTTTTGGTCAAAATATTTTAACTTTGGGCCTAAATATCCTTTATTTTGACCCTATTTTGAATTTATTTTTGATTTAATTCTTTAAATTTAAGACTTTTTGATTTTCCCGCCGAATTTTTAGTTTTTACATTTTTGACCTGTATTTTCGATTCTTTTGGGCCTAAATTTTTGATCTTTTGACCTAAATATTCTTTATTTTGACATACATTGATTTAATTGTTAAAAACATTTTTGGTCCGTATTTTTGATTTTCCAATTTGAAGATGTTTTACCTCTATTTTCAATTTTTTGGGTCTAAATTTCTGATCTTTTGCTCTAAATATTCTTTATTTTGACCTTTTGAAATTTTCGAATTTTTAGTCTGCATTTATTATCTTTAGGCCCAAATTTTAGATGTACTTTCTCGCCAACATTACAGATTTTTTACCTGAATTTTCTTTATATTGGCCTAACTTTTCGATTTTTTAGCCCCTATTTTTGATTTTTTGATTTAAGTTTTTTAGCATTTATTATCTTTAGGCCCGAGTTTTCGATGTTTTGTCCAATTTTCGACTTTTTGACCAACATTGTGGATTTTTTTTAAATCTTTTGCCCTGAATTTTTCTATTTGTCTGTTAAAATTGTTCTTTCCTTGGTCCTTCATTTTTATTTTTAGGCCAGAATTTTAGATTTTTATCTCAATTTTTTTATCGTATATTTTAGATTTTTGGTCTATTTTTTATCCTGTATTTTAGATTTTTTAGCTTTTTTTGCTTTTATTTTCGAATTTCTGGTCAGAAACTTATTTTTGGCGGCTGAAAGTGGCAAATTATTTTGCTTCTACCCCAGTTTTCGATTTTTTGTCTGCGTTTTTTATATTTAGATCAGGATTCTTGATTCTTTGGCCCATATTTTATATATTTGTATTTTTTGTTCCAGTCTTTTTATTTTTCTTTATTTTCACCAAATTATTCGATTTGTACAAATTTTCGATTTTTTTGTCTGCAATTTTACCTTTACGCTCGTTTTCGATGTTTTGTGTGAATTTTCACCGTTTTAGGCCCTTTGTAGATTTCTTATTTTTTGGTCTAAATATTCTTTATTTTGACGAAAACATTCGATTGGTTTGTAGAAATTTTGGATTTTTTGTCTGCATTTTTATCTTTGCGCCTGAGTTTTCTATGTTTTGTCTTAATTTTCAACTTTGTAGGCCCTATTGTAGATTCTTACTTTTTTGGCCTATATTTTGTATTTTCGTTTATTTTGGTTTAAATTTTTGGTCTTTTGGCCGAAATTTTCTTTATTTCGACCTAAATTTTCGATTCGTTTGTTAAAAATTTTGATTTTTTGGTCTACCACTTTGATTTTTGGATACGAATTTTAGATTTTTGTTCTTAATTTTTTATTTTTGTTCCATATTTTAGATTTCCTTAACTTGAATTATTGATTTTATTATTTATTTTTGCTATTATTTTCGAATTTCTAGTTGGAACTTAGTTTGAGCGAAAAAGAGTTATTTTTGGGGCTGAAAATGGCAATTTATTTTTCTTTTGCTTGTATTAATTTTTTTGGTCTGCATTTTGATTTTTTGGCCGGTATTTTAGATCTTCGGCTGATTTGTTCCAAATTTTTGTTTTTTTGGGCAAAATATTCGATTGGTCTAGGAATATAAATGGTTCTTAAAAAAAGGAGGGAGGTATTGTATAAGTGGCTCTACCATCACCATGTTCCACGAGCCGCCACTGTATTTTACCACAATTTATTTGATGTATGTACAAATATTACATCACGACTTAAGTTTCGACGTTTTACTGTCATTGACAGTAAAACGTAGAAACTTAAGTCGTGATATGTGTGTATATGTAATATTTGTACAAACATCAAATAAATTGTGGCAAAAAACATAGTAAGTGTTTTATTCAGTGATTATATAATGAATTGCCACGCAGTAACGGTCGCAACCATCGCCATGATTAAACGGTAGAATTTATAAATATTCAATTTCAGGTTAGGAACAGTGACATCTAATTTTCGTTTGTTGACTGTCCCCTCCAATTGTTGGTGGAAATGCCGTTGCACCCTTTCACCAGTTAGTTGTTTTTGACGAGAATACTCGTCATGAAGAAATTGTAATATTTTATGTTATGACGACTACCAACTCGTTATAACACAAAATATTGCCATTTCTTCATGACGAGTATATTTGACAAAAACGGCTAACTGGTTAAGAAAATAAATGTCGCCATAATCGTGTACCTATCCCTTAACTATTTTTCATTTCGGCATAAGATAAAAGAGAATATACACGCGTGCCTTAACTTGTTTCTTCTCCATCCATCCCCTTGATGTCGCAGCCCTGCGAGGGATTACCATTAGTGAATCGATCAACAACGAAAAAAAAAAGAAGAACGTGGGTCATTAGGCGTGGAAAACAAGGGCACAACAAATTCTAATCAAGAAAACTGTACGGATAATAAATAAAGGGTTAATCAGATCTCTTATGTATTTCTATATACAGAAAAGGGGTTGGTTTTTCTATAATTGGACATAGAGGGTTGCCTTTTATCATCCCTTCGGATGATTCTATCGATGCTGATTAATCCAGCGCGGTTATCGGCATTAGGGCGGCATTGTGTGCGCGCTTGGTTTTGGACAAAGGCACGTTTATTATTTTTTTTTTTAGGAAAAGAATGCCGATTTTTGAGAAGAATGTAAACAAACGATTTTTATCTGGCGTGTAGTAATAAAATAAACGGGAAAAAAGATGTGGATAATTAGAATGCTACTGTTATAGGGTATGAGATCGAATCGTTTTTATTGGATCCACCGTGGAATGTAAAAAACACGGTGTCTGTAAAAATTATTTATTATTAGTATAAAAGAACATATAGATGACTTCACAATCAGATTTTAAATAAAAAAAAATAATTGTTGACAATATTTACCATCCAAATAAAAGAACATACAGGGTGTCCCATTTTGAATTGCCACCCCAAATATCTCGAAACCTGAGCAACATGGCAAAAAATGTTTCAGATGAAAGTTATAGGGTATCAAAGGGGGACATATGCTGGTGACCTCTAAAATGACCTTGGGGTCAACTTTTTTTAGGAACTTTTTTTTATATGCTTTTTTCAAGAGTTTTTTTTCACCAATTTTGTCCGTCATGTTGTTTTAAATATCAGATGAATCCAGGCTGTGATTCATGGATTATCCTCGGCATTAGCGTCACTCGATGTGCACCACGTGGAGGTTGCCGATGGGATTTTGCACATCACTGGCCCTGAAAAGGGCCGATGGTTTCATTGGCTGGAGGTTTGATCTATTTCTTAGATCAAATGCTCGATCAAGTGTCCATCCTCGTTAATTCACTTCTGTACCCGCTGGCGAAAGTTTACTTGAACATTTCGAAGGGTTTGGATGAAAATTGCTCGAAATGCAGCTCTAATCCTCTTTTTCATGTTCTGCATTGTTGTCGAAGCTTCAGCAAATACTTTCTCCTTGAGTAGTCCCCAGAAGAAAAAGTCAAGGGAAGTAAGATCCGGGGATCTTGCTCCCGTATCTTTGATGCTAATGCCGAGAGTAATGCATGATTCACAGCCTGGATTCATCCGAGATTTCAAACAACATGACGGAGAAAATTCGTGAAAAAACTCTTAAAAAAAGCATTTAAAGAAAAACGTTTCCTACAAAAAATTTGTATTTTTTCCCGTAGAATACGATCCCATAATAAAAAATAGGGAGTTTTATTTGAAAAATCAAAGTTGACCTTTGTTTGACCTTGAAAATTAACACCAAGGTAATTTTCAAGATCACCATAATATGTCCCCCTTCAAACCCTATAACTTTTATCTGAAATATTTTTTGCTATGCTGCTCAGGTTTCGAGATATTTGAGGTGGAAATTTAAAATGGGACACCCTGTATAGATGAGTTCACCATCAAATTTTGTTGATACATACAATTTTGTCATTCCATGATATTTCAACGAAGGGTTGTTGCTGCGCCATTTTAAATATTTTTTACAAGTATTTTAAGGCTTTTAAGGGTCAAGTGCTAGAGTGGCCTTAATAGCTAAACTTCGTGTTACTATGGACATTAAAGATGATGATGACTATTATTATTATTATCATTTATATATGTTTAGAGTGTTCAAAACCAATTTTGCCATACCGTGGCAGTTGCAGATGGCGCTTGAAACATGTACCGGGACGGCTCGTTATGTAGAGCCGAGGAGCCATGGCACTACCGCTAATTTCAAGCTCAGTAAGGATTTTTAAATCATTCTAAACACTTTTCGACTTTATTTGATTTATTTAATGCTTCTATATAGGTTTTCAATTTCTATTATGGTTCGTTTTTTTTTCCTCAAAAAGAAGGCATATATTGTAGGCTAAATGACTCTACCATCAAAATGTTCCACCAGCCGTCACTAATTACGCAAAATGGTACAAGGAAAATTTAAGGAAATTTAAAAGCTTTTTACTCAGAATAAAGTGTTGATTATTTTGGTTTAATTGTGTTTGATCATTTGAAATAGATTTGGAAACTTAATGACAGTCAAAGTTTACTAATGATGTTTGAATTTTCTCAGTTTCCGAGCTTGTTTTTCACTGGGGAGGAAATAATACACTCAAACCAAATTTATTTTACAAGTACTTTAGATTTTAGCAGAAGGTGTAAGTGTGGAGTATTTTGAACCTCTCCAAATTTGTTTATAAAAATGGGCGTTTTCGTGATCCTCCTGCTCCATCATTGTATTAAATTAATTATTCAAAACACGAAATATGCCAAATTGGCTGTTCAATAAAATATGATTTAATTTGATAAATTTAAAATAAACCATGAAAGTGTAAATATAAATAACTGTACCATCAAATCGGAGAAAGTATCATGATGGCCACATCACCATTTTTTTTATTTTTATTGATTTTCAAAGAACAATAAATTCTTAATTTGCGTGCCTGATTCAACGATTTTGGTGCAATCGCCCTCGAAGTTATTTTTTTTTAATGTAAAATTATCACATTTTTATAATTAAGGCAAAATAATTGTAAAACTGGGGAAGGGCATGGTTTTGAATTTTTATTGATTTTCAAAGAATATTAAATTATCAATCTGCGTCCCAAATTTGGTCATGTCCCTTCAAGGTAATTTTGAGCAACCTAGGAAAGATGTATTTTTGGATTTCAAATGATTTCCAGAGATGATTAAATTTTCATTTTTTGTACTAAATTTGGTAATTTTCTTTCGAGGGAATTTCGAGCAATTGCCCTAGAAGTAATTTTTGATGTAAGATCATTACACTCTCACAATTAAGTCAAAATAACTAGGGAAGGGCGTATATACAACGTGCTGTAAAAATGGCGGATTAACTCTATGATACGTTGTCGAGGATTACTTCGAGAGTATGGAAAAAGTAATGAAAAAAATCTGTATTGTATTTTTTCGAAGATGTGAAGACTTTAGTATAAATTATTGCATTGGTTAAAATCTGCACAACATTAATTATTTACACTCCAGCTCATCAAATAAATTTTTCAGGGATACATACTTTCATGCTTGTCAATATTATGTACAATTGGTATTTTCAAATGCGACAATTTGAATGTTAAATAATTGATTTTCGCATTCAAATAAATCTATTGATGCCAGGTTTATTTGAATTGAAAAATCAATTATTTAACATTAAAATTATCGCATTTGAAAATACCAATTGTATGTTATATTGACAAGCATGAAAGTAGGTATCTCTGAAAATTTTATTTGATGAGCTGGAGTGTAAATAATTAATGTTATTCAGATTTCAAGCCATGAAATAATTTACACTGAAGTCTTCACATCTTCGCAAAAATACAATACCGATTTTTTTCATTATTTTTTCCATACTCTCAAAGTAATCCTCGACAACGTAGCATTCAGTTAATCCGCTATTTTTACAGCACCCAGTATATTTAATTTTCATTTATTTCTAAAGAACATTATTTTTTTTAATCTGCGTGAAAAATTTGTTATAAAATCCACACTTTCACTAAAATTACTCGATTCCTAGGAAAGGCGAATTTCTGGATTTTGATTCATATAAAAAAAAAAAAAACATTAAATTCTTAGTCTGCGTGCCAAATTTGACGATGTTCCACTGGGGTAATTTTAAGCAATTGCCCTCGAAGTTAATTTTTGATGTAAAATTATTACTTTTACAATTCCGTCAAAATAACAAAATCTGGGCAACGCATATTTTTGGATTTTAAAAAGACATTCAATTCTCAATTTGCGTGTCAAAGTACCCCGCAGTTTTTGATAGGGAAATGGCTTTCAGTCAATCTCCTTGAAACTAGCTGAAAAATATTCACCAAGTCATCCCGATCAAAAGTCGCCATGATCGCAACGGCCGACTTGCGAGAAAGTAACAGGTTTTCTATGATACATATAAACTAAAAATATCTGATCCAAAATTTTGTCAAGACAACTTCCAGTATACAAAAGCTCGTAGTTTATATGCAAGTCATACGTCTAATGATTGTTTTTAGTTCAGCTCGTTCGAAAAGAAATTTGTGTTTTTGGGGCGAAGAAGGTGACTAATTTCGAGATATTTACGCGGCAACTAATGATGCGCCCGTACATGCTAGCTCGGCACCCATTCAAAACATCAACAAAAGGAAAACATCAGGTTATTCATGAGGTTTCTTGCTACAAAAGTATGCTGAACTAAATTTAAATAAAACTGAAAAATGAGGCGAAAATTTTAGTTGTCGAAATTGGCCGAATGCGCGCGATTGTACAGTTATTCCTCGGCATCTGGGTTAAATATTAAAACACGGAAAACGGGAGGTTGTTTGTGAGGTTTCTGGCTACAAAAGTATAGGGAACAAAATTTTAAGAAAACAGAAAACAGAGTGCAAAATATAAAAAAAAACAAACGAAAAATACGAAGTTATTTGTGAAACATTTGGCTAAAAAAATAGGCTAACATTTTTCGTTGGCGAGCAATTAAATAAATTCAACACCAAACTACAGAAATAATGACAAATCAAAATGTCAAATTGCATGATAACTGTAGCTTGCAGAAGAAAACTTTCGATTTCAGATTTGAAATCAGCATTATCGAAATACTCAGAATCAGTTGAAGCGTCTCATGCATCAGGAAATATATTTTTCTGTTGCCAGTGTAGTCTTTAAAAAGAGCGTTAACATTGACTTTTGATGTGCTACCGGAGATAAGAAAATAAGAAAATGTAATGGTGTTAACTACAAATAAAAATACCAGTAACTCTAACACAGGGAACAAGTGAATCTCCTCTGTCAGGAGTCAGAAGTCAGTGTCACTAAGCAATACGTGCTGAAAAAAATGGTGATGTGGCCATCATGTTACTTTCTCCGACTTAATGGTATCATTTATATTGACGCTTTCATGGTTTATTTTCAATTTTAATCATATTTTAAATGTACCACGAGCGTTGCGCAAACTCGGATGAAACTGACGTTTAAAACGTCAAATTATGAAAGATGGAAAAATTATACTTCAAATTCAAAAACTCGGTTTACTCAAAAACTAATGAGAATTCGAAAAAAACTTATTCTTTAGAAGTTGTTCATTTTGGCATTCTCTACAATTATTATTCACATAAATTTGCTGTAACTATTATCGTTTCATAATTATAAACCAAAAATTAAAAAGTTAATAATAATTTTTTTTCTCAAATAGCAATAATTCTATGAAAAATATTTTCAAGCAAAAGATGTGCATTTCTTTGTTGTCTTCAATGTTTGTTTAAATATTTTTGTGTTATCTTTCATATTTAAGAAAATATTGGCAAAAAACAAAAAACAGTTAAGGTAAACACCCACTTCCGGTGTACGAAATTTTACCAAAAGCTTTTCAGTTCTTCGGATTATCAAATAAGACGTATGTTCACAGTTTCATATTAATTGCTCTATTAGTTTTTGAGCTACAGCGCACACACACAGACACACACACAGACACACACACACACACACACACACAGACACAAAATTTTTTTTCCAGAAATTGTTGAAATGGCATCTAGGGACCCCAAAACGGATATTTCCGTAAAAAAAATTTTTGAAAAAAAAATCACGATCACAATACTTTCTCGTACTTCGTAACGGAGAAAGTAAAAATGGCTTATCATTACACAACTAGCAACAAAAATCAGTTTTCAAAGCTTTGTTGTGACAGCCCTATCAATTTGTTGGTGGATTTCTTATACACCTTGTATAATCAAGTATAGATTTAAGTCTCAGTTTCGTCGTAGTATATAAAATAGTGTTTCTCAACGTGAGCGATATCGCCCCCTGGTGGCCCCTTGGTGGGCGATTCACATTTAAATTGGGAGATTATTTGACGATTTGATTTTGGGAGGCGATGGTCATTATGTGTGAGAGAAGAACTAAACAAATTTTTGTGGAAATTTGAAGACCAGAAGTGAATGTTTGCTCTGAGCGTTTTTTTTTTTTCTTGAAAACGAAAAATATTACAAAAATCTTCATACACATATTGAAGATAGCAAAGAACTGCACATCTTTTGTTAATATAAGTTTTCATAAACTCCCTGATTAAAGAAAAAATGAAATGATAATGTTACCAACAATGTTAGTATAAACAAAAATTGCCAATATGAACAAACCACTAACTGTTTTTTTTTTGACATCCCACGAGTTTTTGAAAATAAATATGAAAAACATCAGAAACATTCCTTTTATTCAATCAATAAGAAGAAAGTTACATGACGGCCACATCAACATTTTTTAATCATTTCTAAATATTACTAGCAAACTAAAAGTTTTTTTTTTTGCCTGGGATGCACGTCCATGTGGCCAGCTCTAGGTTATTTACAAAATAGTCTTCACGTTATTGGATTATTGGGTCTATCATAATGCCGAGTAATAACGAGCTTATGAGATCATTACTTATATTTTAAATTTCAATTCCATTAGAAAATTAACTACCGTGTGTTCGTTATTGTTTGATAGCTGTTTGAATTTCCCGCTCCTAAAAAAACTTTTAATGTTGGTACTTACCAGTGGCAGGACTATTAGGGAATATATATATATATATATATATATATATATATATATATATATATATCACATATATATATCAACATGTTGTTGAAGACATTTTGTAAAATTTCAGGTGTAACATTGTGCACCGCTTCTGTTATTGTATTGCGCAGTTCTTATAAAGTGTGGAGTCGATCAGTATACACTTTATTTTTTAAATATCCGAAAATAAAATAGTCCAGCGGTGTCAAATCTGGTGAGCAAGGTGGCCATAGATCTTTGCTAATTAACCTATCTCCGAAGAACTGCCGCAGGTGATTTAACGTTGTATTTGCAGTATGCGCAGTAGCTCTGTCCTGCTGAAAGTATCCTTGCTGCAATTCATCATCATGAAGTTGTTCGATAAAAGGATTCAAGAGTAATTCCCGATAGCGAGCTGCGTTAATATTGTCATTAAAAAAATAGGGCCATAGATTCTCCTTCGGGACATTGCCAACCATACACCAACCCTCTGAGAATGTAACGGAACCTCAACAAATATATGGGGGTTTTCTGCAGCCCACACTCTTTGGTTTTGCGAGTTCACATAGCCGTTAAAGTGAAACCAAGCTTCGAAACTGTATAACGTTCAATCTAACAAATCGTCATCATTCAGGAACTCGTTAAACCAATTGCAATACTGCACTCGGCGAGGATAATCAGGCGGCAGCAACTGTTGAGTTGCAGTTACCTTGTACGGATGTAAATGTAACATTTTTTTTGCAAGCCTTCTGACATGTACCGAGCGATAAAATTGTCTGAGCAGACAAACATCGGAGCGATTTCTTCAGATTTTTTGGGATTTCTTTTTGACGACAATTTCTTGAGATCTTTTTAATTAACATTTTTCAGAAATTGTTTTGTTTATTTTTTAAAGATATTATTTTTCAAGACTGTTTTTACAGGATAATTTTCTTATGATATTTCATCAGGACTCTTTTTCTGAACTGTCTTCAGGACTTATTTTAGGACTTTTTATGACTTTTCGGGACATTTGTTTCTGGTATTTTGTATGAAGACTATTTTCTGGATTTTTTTTTCATGGCTTTTATCAGGACACTTTTTCAAGGACTGTTCCTCCAGGACTTTTTTTAATAACCTCTTGTTCAGGACTTCTTTACAGGATTATTTTCAGAATTTTCTTCGTTATATTTTTTCAGAATGATTTTTCCGGGAATTTTTTTTCAAGCCTTTTTAGAGATTTCAGAACATGTTTTTAAATTAATTAATTAATTTTCAGGACTTCTTGTTCGAGACTTTTTTTCAAGACTCTATTTGGGATTTTTTTCAAGACAATTTCTTCAGAACTTTTTCAGGTCTTTTTAAAGATATTTTTACAGTTTTTTTTTTCAGAAATGTTTTATTAGCATTTTCACGATGTTATTTTCACAACTCTTTTTTAAAACTGTTTTTGCAGGATATTTTATTAGGACTCTTGTTCGGGACTTTTTTTAAGACTTATTTTAGGACTTTCTTTCCGGACTTTTTCTGACTTCTTTCAGGATTTTTTAAGGACATTTATTTCTGGTGTTTTATATGAAGACTTAATTTTGCAGGACTCTTTTTTCAGTACCTTATTCAGGATTTTTATCACGACTCTTTTTCGCAACTTTTTAATAGTACTCTTTTTTCAAGATTTTATTTCCAAAACTGTCTCCAGTCTCCAGGACTTTTTTTCAGGACATTTTTTTGTCAACTACTTTTCAGGACTTTATTTCTGGTCTTTTCGGACCTGTTTTTCAAGACATTTTTTTGTCAGAACTCTTTTTTGGGGACTTATTATCAAGACTTTTTTCAAGACTTTCTTGTTCAGGACTTTTATAGGGTTTCGGGACTTTTTAAAAAGGACTATTTTCAGAATTATTTTTCAAGACTTTCTTGCTCAGGGCTTTTATCAGGTTTCTTAGGACTTTTTAATGAGGACTATTTTTAGAAATATATATATTTTTTTGCAGTGTTTTTAATTTTTCAGTAAACTTACGGTAAAGATTATTAGCATTTAAAACATAGTTTATCATTTTTACCTTTCATAATGTTGACATTGCAATCATTTGATCATGTGAAACGCTCGATTTAAAGTATGATTTTAATTGAAAATAAACTATGATTCTATCAAATCGGAGAAAGTAACATGACGGCCACGTCGACATTTTTTTAAATTAAAAACCTGCTTTTGTTGACTTGAAACTTGGGAAAATTTCAGATTTTGACAATTTTCATTCACTTGATATGCATATTTTTAATACTGTTTTAAAATGCACTGAATTCGATATTTTTTGGCATTTAAATTATCCAAATCAAATAACGCTTTCAGAAGTTAATCAGTTTTCGAAAATCAAAACTACTGTTTTTTTTTTACTTTCAACTTCGAAAATTTCAGATTTTGACAATTCTGGATTACTCAACAATAATATTTCTTAAAATAGGTTCGACACATTTTGGTATTTAATTTCAGATTTTGACAATTCTGAATTACTCAGCAATAAAATTTCTTAAAATAGGTTCGACGCATTTTGGTATTTAATTTATCAAAATCAAATTTCGCTTTCTGAAAGGTAGCAGTCTTTCTAAAATATACTAAATTCTCTACATTTTAGTACATAAATCATTAAAAGAAAAAACGCATCTAATACCCTAGCCGTTTTTTTTAATGAAACGCCATTTTGTTGAATTGAGAAGAAATCTTCTTTGTGTTTTTATTAAATAGACTAGATTTGATACATTTTAGCTTTATTTTTTTTGTAGATTTTCGCACATTATTTATTTTCGGTACAGTACATCGACAATACGTCACCTGCGTTTCTTAACATTCGTGTTTTATTATGAAGTTTTCTTCAGATATTAATTTTTTTTTCTCCCTGATGAAGTCACTATGTGATAAAAAATATTTCGGCCGTACCAAACATTGAATTAGCAAAATACTCCAAACCCAAGATGTTCACAAAAATTTCTTATATTTTTGGGTCAAAGCAAGTTTTGAAACGAACGAAAACCACTGTTTTCTATTTATTTCAATTTGGAGAAAAGTTAAGGTGTTTCTGATTTATTGATTGTTTGTTAGTATATACAGGGTGTATTTGAAATAACGAACAGGCTCGTAACCACAAAGAGATTATATTATTTTTAAACAATATTCGCAATTATTTTGTTTATAACTGTAACAAAAAGCCCGAGATTAATTATTAAAGTTAATGAGTGAAAATACGCAACAAGTTTGGGGGCAGTGGTAATTGGACCTAATTTTTAAACTACATCGGCTTTAGATATCGTATTACAACAAGCGCGTAGGAAATGCTCTTTAAGCATCAATGAATTTGAGGACTGTTTATCTTTTACACAACAAAAACGTTGCGATAACACTTCAAATTTCGGAGGCAAGAAATCGTATCTCGCGTTTTAAATAAACAAACACACATTCCATGCAGACCTAATTAAATGAGAAAAGCATCGCTTCTTAAAATATTTAAAAAACCTGGAAAAATTAGGAAAATTCAATTTTTTTTTTCGAATAAATTTTGATGGAAATGGGTCCACAAATGTTTTGTGTATGTGCCCTTAAATGCCTGTTCGTTATTTCAAATACACCCTGTATATACTTTTATTTTAACACTATTAATTAATTATTCTGTAATTAATTTGTAGTTGTATTTTATTTTGTAACCCTGTCAATTAAGTCTGTTGGGTTTTGTAAATAAATATATATCCTTATCAAAAACCTATCCCAGCTGTTCTCGTTTTTTTTTTCAAATTTGGAGAAATGTTTTTGATTCTTGATTGTTTAGATTTCATTAACAAAGGTGCTCTGTTTGTTACAGTTTTTTGCACTTGCAAAGTTTCTTTACGTTTTCGAAACTTGCATTCTAAAACAGGGAAAGTAATGTTTATATGAAATTAATGTGAAAGGTAATAATTTCGTAGCCTAAAACCTCCAAAATGGGGATTTTGGTGACAGTCGAACGTCCTTGCTTCTCAAAAAAGCACTAAATATTTTCAAATGAAACTTTGAAAATAAGCCTATTTGGCAATCCGAAGAACGCCAGAAACCGAACCTTACCTATTTTATTTTAGGGATTAAGCTGTTAAAAATTAAAGTGGGCGAATTAAGAAGCGGACCCGACAAAGTGGGCGCTTGGTCAAAAAACTAATATAAAACGTGATTCTTGGTAAAATATCACACTTAGATTTATGCAAAGAAACTAAAATTTAGTAGTTGTATTGATGTCGTGGCTTAACCAAGTCGAAATATAAAAATGATCATATCTCCAACGTACCCATTAAACGTAAACCAATCTGAATTCCTCCTCGTCCCACACACGAACGAATTTATTTATTTTTATTGGCACCATTAAGGCCCCACACGGGGTGTGATCAAGCGGAAATTTTTAACGAATAATTAAATGTTGCAAATAATTTAAACTCTCTTCGGAACAAATAAAATATTGATAAGATGCAGATCGGATAATTTATTCGACTCCGATAAAGAACTTGGACGAAAAGAAAAAAAAATCGAGTATGATGCCGTGTTTTAGCATATTTTCGATATTAACTTTAATTGAATCGACGTTTAAGATAAATTTACATATGTAGAGTGTGGAAATACAATAAATTGCTATTAAGAGTAGCACTTTCATGTCCACTCTTGTTACACCTGTACAACTGTAACACTTTCTTCGGGCCATCATCTGCTTAGTTGTGTTTGGTTTTTCGACGGTGTTTCATATGTGAGCGATGATAAATCAATTTTGAATGTCGAATACATTTTTTATGTCTTTATGTTTAGTGATTACTCATTTCTTCCACAACACTGAATTATTGTGGAGGTATCATTAACGTAGCATCATGTTTCATGTAGATTAATTAAATTACAGATGTTATTACCTTCATTTAATACTGACGATGAGACTTTCTAATTGTATTTTAATTGTTAATTAGTATTGTTTTCACGAAAATTTTAATTTTCAAAGGAAATATTGAATTACGTTTCGTTATCTTACAAATATTACAAAATTAAAACAAAATACTTCAGTGGTTAAATGGCAAATGTGCTATCTCTTTTTTGCTATTTCTTCTAATCTAACTTTTTGCAAGTTTATTAAAGAACTACAGATAGTTACGATTGCCATTTAACTACCGAAATGGTAATACAAAAAAAATATTTGAAAACACCGCAAATTTTGTCATGTAACTACCAAAATTTAATGCAACAAAATTAATTGAAAAAGCAGAACACATTTTTTCAATAAGATACCGATATGTTAGGGCAAAAAGTATATTAAAAAAAAATCAAATACCTTCTTTTGCCATTTAACTACTGACGTATTGAAACAATTAATTTAACGTATGTAAAAGGGGCCTTCAATTTTAATTTTTTTATTTGCTATAGGCGATTAGCCGTTCAGCCACTGATGGAATTCTCTGATGTTATATTAGATAAATTCGAAATAAAATGAAGAAATGCTCAGAATTTTTTTTAAATTTTCTTTCTAAGATAAAATTAATTGAAATTAAATTATTTAAGTGTCCATTTCTGTATCAAACATATTATTTTGTAGTTTCAATTATATAGCTTTTTCTGTAGCAATAGAAATTCATACCTCGAGAAATATCATCAACTGCTATACCTCATTTAATAACCAGGCGGACTAAATCAAATTATAGCCGCGAAAATACGTTGTTGTGATTGGCCAAACGGGCGCCGTTTTTACACAGGCCCAAATTGCTTAAAACAGTAATGGCCGTTCTTATGATCAGCTGATCTCTCGCCGTTCCTTGTGTCCCACCGGTTACATGCGTTTCGCCTCAGTTTTTGTGTTTTTAGCCAGTCATTTCTTGCGTTGATCGTGTAAAAATGAATTCCTCTCATCCCGCAATTTTCTTGGAAATAGTTATTTTATTTTTAACTATGGATATAAACCCGACACATGTTAGGTGTCTTTTTCGCCCCCTAAGAAACTGAAATGGTTTGGTTTTGGAGCATTAACGCTCGAGGAAAAACAATCCAAAATTATCTTATACAAAACTTTAATACAAGAGGTCTTAAAACCTACTGCCGTCGTACACAAAATTGTCGATTCATTAGGTAAGTGTGGCGCAAGTTGCAATATGGAATCAAATCATAAACATACATTATATTTAGGATTGGCTAGAAGTATGGAGTTTCACATAATTAGGGAATGTACGAAGATTGCGGCAGTAACAAGTCCTAAACGTCCAGCGACCGAAGATATCTACAATGAAAATAGCAAAAATTCTGTATGCGAAAAATGTTTCTTTAAAAAAAAAATTGAATAAAAGAATAGAGATGACCTGCCAAAGACGTCCCGTTAAACATTATATACATTAATGAAAGAGATTTACTTTAAGTATGTGTTGATATAATTGTTGAATGAATGTTATGGATAAACGAATTTGAAATAATTTTAGTTTTACCGCCAAAACATGTCTGGTTACTTTTCTGGTAACTTTTTATAGTGTAAATGTGACTTTCGCGTTTAGTCCGCCTGGTTATTAAATGAGGTATAGTAAGTAGAGTAGGTATAAAAACGAATTATCAAATAAATAAAAGATCATTTTTTAGTTTTTATTACCAAAAAAAGTCCAACATAATGAATTACCACCAATTTGTCTACTCGAGTTTGTTTAAAATTTAATTGGTCGTTCGCTCCTCGATCAATTTTTTTTTCCGTACAAGAAAACAGAAAAAGGTGTTTTCGGTGCCGAGGTCAAAAAATTTTTGGTAGCGTACAAATATTAATCTAACCGAAATTCCGATTTAATGGCCGGCCTCCAATAAATGAGTCGGTTCCCTTTGAACCGTAATTAGCGAAGGTGTGCTATCATTTACCTAATTATAACTTGGGGAAAAGGTGAGAAAAAATGCGCGCTTCTTTTAACCCCCGAGGGCTCACGAACTGTAATCATTAGTTTTCGGGGGGTGATTAATTTTGGCTTTTCGGTCTAATAACGGACGGCGGGCCGTTTGATTTTGATTAATTTTTTGGCGGTTGTTTAGTTTTCAAATTTTTGATGGAAGCAAAGGGTGCTACTGGGTGTGAATAAAACTCCAGGTGCGCGAAACTTTGAATGGCGCAGAAACTATCAATCATCGTTAATTGCAAAATCTAATACTAACTAGAATCTGTCTTGAATCAAGCCAAGTTCATCGTAATTTTAAATCGCATTATGAAAAATTTAGAGAAAGAGCCTTCAGTTCGTTCTTATCCTGATAATTAAATATTTTGTGTTTTCATGCATGTGTAGTCCACAATATAAAACAAATGTGGTTTGCTTTATTTTTCTATAAGTGTACGATAAAAAACAAAACATATTGGGGACGTCGGTCACGTCCACTTACATAAATGCAAGATTAATTTTTCAAAAATAAATGTCACTTATTTTTTTTCAAACAATTGATATTCAAGTAAAATTACCTATTGAATCTGAAAATCAAAAGTATAAAGTATGTTAAAGTATGGTGTATGTAAACATATACAGAGTGTTCCATTTGAAATAAAGATGTTGTCATTTTCGGTTAAACCGGAAGTGGAATTTTTTGGATCTACCAGAATTTAGTAACATTTATATTTTTATAACATTTGCATAGCATCGTAAATATATATTTTATCGTTAAAGCGGCCTTGTTATCAAGGCTATAAAATATGTTTGCAAAGTACAAGAAAGTACCGTTTTCAAATTCGAAATTTCAACGGAAATATTCGTTTTGAGGTCACCAGAAGATTTCGACCATTTTTTGAAAAACGCCGAATCTCAAAAACTAATAAATATTTTCAAATAAAACTTTCAGCATAAGCTTTATTTGACATTCCAAAGGATTTACAAACTTTTGATGAAATTCCATGCGTCGGAAGTGGGTGTTTACCTTGAACGTTTTTTTTGTTTTTTTTTTCCGATATTTTTTAATTACGAAAAATATTAACACAAATATTGAAGGCGACAAAGAAATCGACATCTTTTGTTTTCCGTAAATTTTTGATTTCCGCCAGAAAATTCAAATTGATTCAAATGTTTTTTTTTACTTTCTCCGTTACGAAGTACGAGAAAGTATTGTGATCGTGATTTTTTTTTCAAAAATTTTTTTTACTGAAATATCCGTTTTGGGGTCCCTAGATGACATTTCAACAATTTCTGAAAAAAAAATTTTTGTGTCTGTGTGTCTGTGTGTGTGTGTGTTTTTTCTCCGATAATTTTTTAAATATGAAAAGTACTATAAACGCACTCAACAAATCTTAAAGAAAGCAAAGAAATGAAAATTTTTTGCTTGAAAATATTTTTCGTGAAATGTATGGTTTTTGAAAAATAATAGCAATTGTAATTTTTGGTTTAAAATTATGAAACGATAATACTTACAGCAAATGTATTTTAATAATAATTGCGGAGAATGCCAAAATGAACAACTTATATAGAATAAGAACTTATCGAAATTATCTAATTGACTATTAGAATTTAAAGCATAATTTGTCATTTTCATCTTTCATAATTTCTCATCTGATTTTACTCAACGCTCTATGCACATTTAAAATGTGATTTCAATTGAAAATAAACCATGAAAGTGTAAACATAAAGTACTGTACTATCAAATCAGAAAAAGTAACACCATTTTTTTATTATTTTTTGCCATTATTTTAGAGTTTCGGATCGTATTTTAATTTGAGCTTGTGTTATTTTTGGGGCAAATTATTTTTAGACCAGAATTTTCGTGCTCGTATTTTATATTTTTTGCCTGTTTGTTCATTTTTTTTCCTTTAAATTCTTGATTTTTTTTCATAAATATTCTTTATGTTGGTCCCAATTTTAAAATGATCTGTTGAAATTTTCGACTTTTTTGGTCAGTATTTTGATTTTTAAGCTCGTGCTTTCGATTTTTGGTCTAAATTTTCGATTTTTTGCCACAATTGTTGAATTTTTATTACTTTCTCCGTTACGAAGTACGAGAAAGTATTGTGATCGTGATTTTTTTTTTCAAAATTTTTTTTTACGGAAATATTCGTTTTGGGGTCCCTAGATGCTATTTCGACAATTTCTGGAAAAAAGAAATTTTGTGTCTGTGTGTGTGTGTGTGTGTGTGTGTGTGTCTGTCTGTCTGTGCGTGCTGTATCTCAAAAACTAATAGACCAATTGATATGAAACTTTGAACATACGTCTTATTTGATAATCCGGAGAACTGAAAAGCTTTTGGTATAATTTCGTACACCGGAAGTGGGTGTTTACCTTAACTGTTTTTTATTTTTTGCCAATATTTTCTTAAATATGAAAAATATCACAAAAACATTTAAACAAACATTGAAGGCAACAAAGAAATGAACATCTTTTTCTTGAAAATATTTTTCATAAAATCATTGCTATTCGAGAAAAAAAATTATTATTATTTTTTTTAATTTTTGGTTTATAATTATGAAACGATAATAGTTACAACAAATTTATTTTTATAATAATTGTAGAGAATGCCAAAATGAACAACTTCTAAAGAATAAGTTTTTTTTCTAAATCTCGTTAGTTTTTGAGTAAACCGGGTTTTTAAATTTGAAGTATAATTTTTCCATCTTTCATAATTTTGACGTTTTAAACGTCAGTTTCATCCGAGTTTACGCAACGCTCGATGTACATTTAAAATATGATTTCAATAAACCATGAAAACGTAAATATAAATGATACTATCAAGTCGGAGAAAGTAACATGATGGCCACATCACCATTTTTACTTTCTCCGTTACGAAGTACGAGAAAGTATTGTGATCGTGATTTTTTTTTTTAAATTTTTTTTTACGGAAATATCTGTTTTGGGGTCCCTAGATGCCATTTCAACAATTTCTGGAAAAAAAAATTTGTGTCTGTGTGTGTGTCTGTGTGTCTGTGTGTCTGTGTGTGTATGTGTGTGTGTGTGTCTGCCTGTGTGCGCTGTACAATAGAGCAATTGATATGAAACTTTGAACATACATATTATTTGATAATCTGTAGAACTGAAAAGCTTTTGGTAAAATTTCGTACACCGGAAGTGGGTGTTTACTTTAACTTTTTTTTGTTTTATGCCAATATTTTCTTAAATATGAAAAATATCACAAAAATATTTAAACAAACATTGAAGACAACAAAGAAATGCACATCTTTTGCTTGAAAATATTTTTCATAAAATCATTGCTATTCGAGAAAAAAATTATTATTAATTTTTCAATTTTTGGTTTATATTTATTAAACGATAATAGCAAATTTATGTGAATAATAATTTTAAAGAATGCTAAACTGAATAACTTATAAAGAATAAGTTTTTTTCGAAATCCCTTTAGTTTTTGAGTAAACTGAGTTTATGAATTTAAAGTATAATTTTTCTTTCATAATTTTGACGTTTTAAACGTCAGAATCATCCAATACTGCAACACGTTCAATGTACATTTAAAATATGAAAAAATATCATGAAAGTATAAATCAAAATTTCAGCACTTTTTTCACGACTTTTTTTCAGGATTGATTTTTCAGATCTTTTTTGTAAGACAAATTTTCAGGAATATTTTCATTTCTTCTTTTAGGTCTTTTTTAAGAACTTTTCTCCAGGACTTCTTTTGCAGGACTTTTCTTCAAGACTATATTTTCAGGACTCTTCTTTAAGGATGTTTTTTCAGGACTTTTATTTTCAGAATTTTTTTCGAGGACTCTTTTTCAAGACTTTATTCTAAAAACTTTTTGTTCAGGACCTTTTTGTGACTTTTTTCAGGATTATTTTTCAAGCGTTTTTTAATGACTTTTCCAGGACTCCTTTTGGGATTTTTCTTGAAGGATAATTTTTTCAAAACTTTTGTTAAGAGTTTTTCAGAACTTTTTTCAAGACTTTATTTCCAGGGCTCTTTCTTAACGACGTTTTTTAAGAACTTTTCTTTTGCAGAATTTTTTTCTAGGGCTCTTTTTACAAGACTTTATTTTAAAAAGTTTTTGTTTGGGGCCTTTCTTGGGACTTTTTTTTAGGATTTTTAATATGGATTTTTTTTTTTTGATACATTATTTCAGGACTTTTTTTAGGCGTTTTGCAAGACTCTTTTTGGGATTTTTTTTTGCAGGACAATGTTTTCAAAACTTTTGTTTTTTCAGAACTTTTTTCAAGACTTTATTATCAGAACTCCTTTTTTCAGGACTTTTGTTGCAGAACCTTTCTTTTTCGAATTTTTTTTGGGGCCCTTTTTTTCAAGACTATTTAAAAACTATTATGTTCAGGACCTTTTTAGGCATTTTTTATCAGGGTTATTTTTTCAAGACTTTATTTTCTGAAATTTTTTCAGGTCATTTTAGGACCTTAAGGATTCTTTGCAGGACATTTTTCAGAAATCTCTTTCAGGGCTCTTTTTTATGACTCTTTTTCGGGGCTATTTCACAGGCTTTATACAGGACTTTTTAAGGTCTTTATTCAAACTTATTTTGTAGGCTTCTTCAGTACTTTTCTTCTAGCCTTTTTATCAGGACTTTTCCTAGGACCTTATGTTCAAGAATTTTTCATTAAGATTATTTTTTCAAGACGTTTTCCACGATTATTTCTTCAAGATTTTTTTAATACCTTTTATCAAGGCTTTTTTCATGACTTCTGCTAGCACTATTTTCTCGACTTTTTTCGGGTCTTTCTAAGACCTTTGTAAGGACTCTTTGCAGGCTTTTTTTTAGGACTTTTTTCTAGACTGTTCTTCAAGCTTTCTTTCAGTACTTTTTAAGGCCTTTTTTTGAACTTTTTTTGAAGCCTATTTTCAGTACTTTTCTACAGGTTTTTTTATCAGGTCTTTTTCCAGGACCTCTTTTTTGTGACGACTCAGTTTTCTCTACTTTTTCAATTACCTGTTTTTCAAGACATTTCTTTGCAAGAGCACTTTTTTCCAGACTCTTTTTTCTGGACTTTTTATAACGACTTTTTTTTATCAGGTTTTTTTCAGGACTGTTTTATTCAAGACGTTTTTCGGGTATTCTCTTTAGAACTTTATAACCAGGACTCTTCCAGGGCTTTTTCAGAAATCTTTTTCAGGACTTTTTTCAGGATTTATCAAGACTCATTTTTACGACTTTTTTCAAAAATTTATTAGTTTTTTTTTAGGTTTCGAATATACTTATTTAAGAGTATTTGAATTGGAAGTATAATTTGTTATTCATAACTTTGACGTTTTAAACGTCAGTATCATCTGATCTATGAAAATAAACCATGGTAGTATAAATATAAATAACTATTATGCAATCAAAATCGGAGAAAGTAACTTGATGACCACATCACCATTTTTATTGGTATTTTGGATTTTTTAGGTCTAAATTTTTGATTTTATGTCCTAAGATTTCTTTATTTGGCCAAAATTTTCGATTTGTTTATTAAGATTTTCGATTTTTTAGTCTGCATTTTTTTTATTTTTAGGCCCATATTTTCAATCTTTTGGCCACATTTGTTAAATTTTGACCTGTATTTTTTGGTCGAAATTTTTGATATTCTGTCCTAAGATTTCTTTATTTGGCTGAAATTTTCCACTTGTTTATTAAGATTTTCGATTTTTTAATCTGTATTTTTTATTTTTAACCCCAACTTTTCGGTATTTGGTCCAAATTTTGTTTTTTTCGTCCTATATTTTAAACTTTTCAATTTTCAATTTTCTGTTCGAAAACTTACTTTGAGCCACAGGGTTATTTTGAGGGTGAAAATGGCAAACAATTTTTTCTTTGCTTGAATTTTTTTATCTGCATTTTTAGATCTCTGGTCTGTAATTTCTTTTTTTTCAAAGTTTTGATTTTTGGCCTGAATATTCTTTATTTTGGCCTGCTTTTTTTAATTTTTTTTGTCCCAAATTTTCAGTATTTGGTCAAATTTTTTGTTTTCTTGGCCCATATTTTAGATTTTTTTATTTTCAATTTGAGTTTCTGTTCAGAAACTTACTCTGAGCTACAGAGTTATTTTGAAGGTGAAAACGGCAAACTATTTTAACTTTACTTGAATTTTTTATCTGCATTTTTGGATCTCTGGCCTGTAACTTCGTTTTCTATTCCAAATTTTTGATTTTTGGCCTAAATATTCTTTATTTTGGCGTGAAAATTTAGGTTGCGTGTTAAAAGTTTCGATTTTTTGGTCCGTATTTTTGATATTTAGGTCCTAATTGTTGGTTTAAGTTTTAGCTTTTTTGTGTTATACTCGTATTTTAAATTTTCTAATCTGAATTATTGATTTTTATGCGCGATTTTTTTGCCGGTATTTTCGAGTTTTTCGGTCGGTTTTTGATTTTTTGCTCTTTACTTTTTAACCTGAATTATTGTTTTTTATTTTATTTTTTTTTGCATTATTTTCGAGTTTCTGGTCGGAAACTTATTTTGAGCCAACGAATTATTTTAGGGGCTAGCTAAATATTTTTTCTTTTACTTGAATGTATGGGTGCTTACAATCCAAGCAAGCTGTTCAAAATTCCATTAAACACAATAATTGACTCTTTAAAGCGTAGACGTTGTGCAAAATCAAAACGTATGGCCGGAGCACTGCTCTTTCAAAAACAAATGAGAAACGGCTTGCTGATAGACTCTTCACAATGGAAAGGTGCGGGTTTGGGTTACCTAGGAAGGAAGTACTGGAGTTGGTTGGTCAGTTTGTTAGGACCAACAATCTAAAAACTCTATTTAAAAACGGAGTTCCTTCTGAAGATTGCTTTCTCGGTTTTAAAAAGAGAAATAATTTATGTATAAAGAAACTACAAAGCACTGAAATCGCTCGTAAGAAAATCTGCAATCACTTTACTATTAATGAATATTTCTCATTACTAAACAAAAACTATTCGGGATCTGGGATTGGAAAATTACCCATTAAAAATTAAGAACCTTGAAGAATCTTAGTTTTTGTGCAGATCCTTCGAAAACGAAAATAGTCGACGATAAAAACTTGCCATGCTCTTGAACAGTTAGTGCTCCTGAAAGAGAAAACATTACAGTTTTACTAGCAGCTTCTGCATCTGGCGATAAGGTATCACATTAATTGTTTTCATAGGGAAAATTATGCACTGGTGGAAAAAAAATTAAACACTTGAAATTCGTGAAATTTCGCCACAACTCGGCGTATTTTTAATCGATTTTGATGAATCTTTAAGGGCGAAAAACTTTGTGTCTTCTTTAAAGTCATGCATGCGAACTTAAGCGTAACCTCATCCGCCTCCTCTAGCACCCTTGTGAAAAAAAAGTTTTTTCAGAAAACCATGTCCAACTTTGACGATGTGTACGGAGTTGGAAAAAAAATGTCGACTCGATCCACCATAAAGGCATTCAAATTTGATCAATTCCCTATCCAGAACTCAAAGAACGAAGTTCCTACGACGAACCTAGTTATGGGTGTTTGAAAAAAGTGCATTTTGTGGGTTTTCGCACATAACTCACTTTTCAACCAAATTGGATTATTCTTTCGGGGAAAAATCCTATTCTGGCTCTCAGATTGAGATGATCCCTTTTCGAACCCTTCAACCCCCGAACAAAAAAACACGTTTTTGGGCCAAAAAAGTCCAACTTTGGCAACGTGTACCGAGTTGGAAGAAATGTGACGACTCGATCCACCAAAAGGGCATTGAAATGTGTTCAATTACCTGTGCAGGACTCAAAAACGAAGTTCCTACGACGATTTGGCACATCCATGACTTTAAAGAAGACACTTCAAAGTTTTTCGCCCTCAAAGAGGGTTTGAAAATGGTCGAAATTTCATTTTTTCTCCACCAGCATGTGGGATCAGTGGTGTGTGTCAGAAAATACCGGTTACCCTGAAACAACTTATGCAGCAACAGGAGACCACTGTATTCGAAAATTATTTTGAGAGGAGTTTTCTGAAAGCAATTGGACCTCATCGCCCGGTTATATTAATATATGACGGTCATTCCAGTCATATATGTATCAAATTGATAGAAATGGCATCCAAAGAAAATGTGACAATTTTAAAACTGCTTCCCCATACAAGTCATGTTTTGCAGCCTTTAGATCTGAGTGTTTTTAAATCTTTAAAAACTACGTGGGATCAGAAATTAGTAACCTGGCAAAGGAATATTGGAGTCAAACTTAAAAAAAAAAGAATTTTCGAAAATGATTGGGGAAAGGGTACCTACGGTTAAGAGAGTCAAAATGCCCCTATCCCTAGATTTTTTAATTTACCCGATAAGAGGGTGTTTTGGGGCGTAAAAATGAGGTTCCCGTGGTCAGTTGGGCGACAACCTCCTCCGCCCTCTGAGGGAGTTAAAAAAGCTATTTTTCTTGCTGGCGAAGGAGTAAATTAAAAATTCGAAAAAAAATCATGAAAATAGTCTACTCAAATACCTTAGACCCTAAAAAAAATCAAAAGTTTTTAAATCTATTTTTAATCTACTAAAGCATCCTGTAAAATCAATTTTTCAACTTTTTAAGTGTTTTTACCATTTTTCGTCGAATTATTCATATATATCTCAACATTTTCTGACAACAGGCTTTAAAATAAAAACACACATTTTGATTTTGATTTTATTTTGTAACTTAAATATTCGCTGAGATATCACATTTTGATATTTTCGAAAATTTGGATTCAGGCATGAAAACAATAAAAAAACGTTTGTTTCTCACTAAAAAGTCACCAATGATTGTTTTATAATGGCCTTGGAAAAAATTGGCCAAATATGTATTTGGGTAGACTATTTTCATGAAATAGAGAAATTTTCATTCACTCGTTCGTCAGTAAAAAATAATGTTTAATAAACCCCATCTTTTAACTCCCAGGGAGGGCGGACAGTGTTCTTGGCCTACTGACCATGGGAACCTTATTTTTACACCCCAAAACACCCTATTATCAGATAGATTAAAAAAAAGGGATGGGGCATTTTGACTACCTTAACCGATTTAAATAAGGATATAATTATGAATGGTTTCTAAAAAACAGGAATTAACCTATTTTCCAGAAATGTCATTCCGGATTCAATATTCAGCAGTATTTCTCTGAAGCAATGGAGAGAGTTACACAAAGAGAACGATCAGGACCAGGAATCAAATTTTTCAAGCTTAATTGCAGAAGCTGCTGAGCATCCATTAATATGTTTAGATCTTCCTCCCGAATAAATAACGGACTTTGTTGCCAATCCTAATGAGGAAATTGATGTTTTCATTGAAGAAAGACCTGCAATATTACCAGAAAGTTTAAATAATAATTCTCAGTTGGTTGAACATTGTGCTGGTCTTCATCCTTCGTCGAGTGAACCAAAAACACTTTCGAAGATCTTCTTTGAGAGACAGTAAAAACAAATTTTTCGTCAAATGTCGCAAAAAAAGAAGAGAAAGGTTGCGAAAAGGGCTGAAGTGATTACAGCTACAGAGAGCAAAGCTGTTGAAGCTCAAATTAAGGAGTAGACTGCAACAGTGTCAAGCTCAAAAAGAAAAACTTTTTATTTCATGCTATTAATACCCCTTTAAATACTGATACCGTTTACTTGCAGTATAATTTAAACAGTATTTACAATTGGTGCTCTGACAATAATCTTTATTTTAATTATAGTAAGCATGCGATGTCAATTTTTTCTTAAATGGTCGGAATAAAGATCTCAGCATCCATTGAAATCTCGAATTCGAACAGAGAAAGTAAAAAACCCGAAAGGTTTACGCAAGGTCGTCGACCAAATAATTTTTTAATCAATTTCAAAGTATCCATATCAACGCAATAATGGGTCAGCGCCCAAATCTAATAAATTATTCACATCTAACATTCCTTTTTGAGCAGATGAAACTTTTAATTTCATTCCCTAGGCCGAAAACAACAACAAAAAGAAAACCATAAAACCCAATCATCTCCGTGATTTATTGAAAGTAATTTCACTTTTAATCGATTAATAAACATCTTGCATTATCAATAGGACGCATCAATCAAAATATTTCTTTCCGATCCCTCACAATCGTCACAACATCGTGTGTAACTAATGAAAACGCTTGTTGATTGATCAAAGTGTGATTTATCTTTGGGAAGGTAATATCCAGCTGTCCGGCTCCTCTTATGTAACAGTTTTTTTTTTAATTCGCCGCCAGTCGAGAATTTTTATTCGGTGCAGATGCTTCCAAAATCGCTAGAGGATGTTTCAAAATGTTTATTATTTACGGCAGGCACGTGTGCACTGAAATTTATTCAATTTTAAATGTCTCAACTGAATAACTAGTTATAAAATTATCATCGGCAGTTTAGCGCCATAAATCCTAAATCGTTGTATTTAGTAATAACAATAATAAAATTAATTAATTAAAAAATCACTGAATAAAACACTTACTATGTTTTTTACCACAATTTATTTGCTGTATGTACAAATATTTCATATACATACATATCACGACTTAAGTTTCGACGTTTTACTGTCATTATCAAGTAAAGTGTTTTATTCAGTGATTTTATAATGAATTACCACGTAGTAACGGTCACAACCATCACCATAATTAATTAATTGTTTTAATATTTGCGTATTGGTAGTATTATCAAAATTAGTAATATGAAATTGATTCTTTTGCAAACGTCCTAAGAATTTTAAACAGTTTTTATATGTCGTATTATTAGAATCTATTTAATATTACTTTTTAAAATCCTTTTTGAAATTATGAAAAATTTAATAATGGGCTGGGTCAGACGTTCCCTATTATGGCACGCGTACCGGTACCGGTGGCGATCAGTTCTTCAAATTGTTAAATGAGGCTTTTGTTTTAGTTTCATTTGAAAATACACGTAAAGATCTTTGATGGAAAAATTAACTGCTTATGGTGGCCAGTTACCTTTATCTCAAGATCTACGAATTCAAGTGAATAAAATTTACTTTCCACTAGATCAAGAGATAACCTACGATAATGTACAATCCCTTTTGAAAATGGGTAAAAGTGGGTTTCGACTAAAATACTCGAACTATAGTGTCTCAATTTTTCAATACAAAGTAATACCCAAATTGTGGATTTAAATTTTTTCGCAAGATTGGCAATTTGATCAACTCACCGAATTGCCCTGCATCACTTGTCCAAATGATATGCCCAAACATGGTTATCGCAAGTTTCGATCATTTGCATAAATTCACTCTCGAATTGGAATTATCGAAGCCGATGACGTTGATTATTTCATATATCTGGCCGGAGTGAGTCCATCGAAAAGGATAAGATCTATTTATCGACATCGACATTCCGCTAATAAGAAGTCACATCGGACCAACGCGGAGAAAACGTCAACAAAAAGTTGTAAACCGCACGTAGAAAATGCAATTTCTGTACGAAAGGAAGATCGAATCTAAATTGATCTTTAAAAGTGATGGAAATTAAAGCGATCGATCGTCAATAATTTAATTAAAATCTGATGATTCCTCGAAAAGATCATCAATAAATTGACTTTGATTTGAACTTGATATTGTTCAATTTTAAAGCAATACTCGTAGTTATTGCAATTAATTGTTGTAATAATACGTATCATTAAAGATAGTGATATGATATAGATATGAATTCTACCAGATAATAACTAAGACAAGTCGTGAATTTAAACTGAGTTTCTATTTGGTATAATTAATATCTATTTCATATTACTATCCTAATTATTGTGTTTATATCAGTAAATTAAATTTGAAGAAGAAAATAACGGTAGTAAATATATTTAAAAATATATTTGCATAACACGTCCGAAATTGGGCGAGCATCGAATCCGAATAAGGGAGGCACGAAGAATCGAAAATGATGTTATTAAATTTTTGAGGGAATTAAAATTAAAATTTATGTGACACACAACTGTAAAGGTCTCGTTATTTCTTAATTTGGTAGCGTAATCGTCCGCGGCACCGGAGGTACACCACATTCTATAGACGGGTAATTAGCGCTCGGCGGGGATATCACAAGGCTCGCCTTCAGCCTCGGAACATTTGTTAGAACTTGAAAAATGATCGATAATCTGAAATAAAGCGTAAAATGGCTCTAAACGTTTCTCATCGATTCGTTTCTATTCACGTTTTTTTTTTCTCTCGTCGATGTTGAATGTGCTGGTGGGACACAAAGGTGCACGGTTTAATATTGATGATGACGATGAGAGACCTATTAGAGGGATTTTTGAACAATTACGATTGGGAACTAATAGGTTCATTCAAAAAGGTGGTATACAAAATTAGATATACGTATTTATATCAGAAGGAAAAAAAAGAAACAACTGTTAAACAAAGTCGTAGCATAAGCTAAGTTAGGAAAGTCGTTTTTTTTTTATAAATTAATGATTTGTTTTACGGTTTCAGTTTTAATATTTATTGAAAGTTTTTTCGGGGGTAATACCACAAGAGGTTTAATTTGGCCGGATAAATTTTATTTTTTTGCACGAGCCATTGAATCGATACAAATTTCGAGAATGAATTGAGATGGAAAAATCCGCGAGCGCTTTAGAGCGAGTGGATTTTGCCTAATCTCAATTCATTCAAGAAATTTGCGATGAAATGACGAGTGCTTAAAATAAAATTTATCCTGCCGAAATTATAACCGCGAGTGGTATTTGTTGAGATAATTTAACGAATAAGAACTATATTTATTAGCAATTTATATTAATGAAAAGTACAATGGGCGAAAGAGCATTGTTTATTTATAATGGAATTGGATAAAGCACCAGTCGTCAAAATCGTGTGTGAGTAAAATGAAAATGGTTGAGTGCCACGGGAATAGCGAAATTCGCACCTGCGTGTTTGCGAGTGGTACAAACACTGAGATCTAGCCGTTAAAATAGAATTTTAATTATTGCTTTGTATAAATTGTATTGTATAAGTAAATATTATTACTTACATTTAGTATACATTCCATACATTTCTGGCGTTTCTTTTATTATATTATAGGTTAGGGCGGAAAGACCTAAGGTCGATAGCCCTTATCAGGAATCAAAATATGAAACATTGTAACTGTAGGAATAAAAAAAAATGTACTATGCAATTACTGATAATAAAGATTTCTTATATATACCGGGTGTGGCACTTAAGACGCCTCGGACCATAGCTCCTTTACGATAAAAGCTATCGAAAAAAATCTCAGAACAAAGTGGTGCATAGTTACCGTCGCTATGTTTCAAAAATATTTCTAATCATCAGTGGCGTGCCGTACTCCAGTGGCGTACCAAACTTATGTTTTTTTAAATGGAATGCCCTATTTTTTATTGCAGATTTGGAAAGTGCTCGACGAGTACTTATTTTTTTATCTAACATGTTATACCCTTCACTTTAGCGGTTTCGCTGTTATAACCCCTTCTTTCAAAATTGCGCCCCATTTTTGAGATTTTTTTGTAGAGAAACTAATAGACGCCGGCGCCTAAATTTTGAATTGAGGTGCAGGTTAAGACCTCGTATACCTTCACATAATTTTTTTTCGGGTAATTTATGGAAAAAAAATAATTTTTGATTGATCTTCGCATGTTGTCATTTTTTCCGAAAATTTCAAATGGCACCCCCCTAAAAAAATTACGGCGTTGTACAGCCAAAACTCTAAATTTTTCATTGGTGTAAAAAAAATTACACATTGCATAACAAAATTTCGGAGAAAAAAGGAATTTCATCGCAAATGTCGGGAAACGTTTTCCGTTCCCAAGTGTGCCATGAGAAAACAAATACACAAATACGGTCAACATAATAGTATGTACCTATTTATTCAACATGATATGAAAAATGCAGATAAAGAAAATTTAACAACTTAAACTAAATGTTCGAAATGACGACCTTCCTGCTGGAGGCATAACCGCAACTTCGACTCACAGGCTCTAGACACTGCCCTAAGGACTTCTGGTGATATACCGCGGAAAGCCGCGCGGATTCTCTCCCTCATATCCTCGACAGTAGTTGGTACCATCCTGTAAACCTCGTCTTTGATATGGCCCCAAAGGAAGAAGTCAAGGGGAGTGAGGTCTGGTGATCTTGGCGGCCACCTCACAGGACCCCCACGACCAATCCAGGAGTCCGGAAACGTTTTATCGAGAAATTCCCGAACGACACAGCTATTATGTGCAGGAGCTCCATCGTGCTGGAAAACTATCTGTCGAAGAGCGGTTAGAGGGACATTTTCCAAGAGATCATCCAAGTCGTCGCGAAGGAACCTCAAATAACTGTTGCCGTTCAGGTGCCCTCCAAGTATGCCTCCCCAAACATTCAGCGACCATCTTTGCTGGTGGTTTATCATTCGCATGGCTTGTGGGTTTTCATCGGCGTAATAATGGTAGTTGTGGCGATTGACATGCCCATTTGTATGGAACGTTGCTTCATCAGAAAATAATACGCGCATAAGAAATTATTCCTCCTGCTCAATTTTGTTGATAGCCCACATGCAGAAATCTTGCCTCGCATAAAAATCTTGAGGTTGCAATTCTTGGTGCAGTTGAATCTTAAATGGACGGAATTTGTACGATGTACGGATCGCGTTGAAATATCGTGATTCCTACTAATATCACGGATACTGGTATGAGGATCTTCAATAACTGTCTCCAGAACCTGCAGTTCATTATTTTCGGTAATAACTGCCTTCTTTCTAACTCTCCTTGGCCGTTTCATACTTCCCGTAGTAGTAAATCTCTCCAACACTTTTTGAAACGCACGTTCATTTGGATATGCCCTCTGCGGATATCTCGCAGCGTACACTCGTGATGCCAAGAAACAATTCTTGTTACATTCTCCAAGAATAAATATCATGTCAATCATTTCCTCTTGAGTTCGGAACATTTTTAGAACATTTATCAAAAATGACTTATGGCTGCTACTGACGTCTAATAATTTACTTTGACAACTACCAATCTTTTGTTTTCTCATGGCACACTTGGGAACGGAAAACGTTTCCCGACATTTGCGATGAAATTCCTTTTTTCTCCGAAATTTTGTTATGCAATGTGTAATTTTTTTTACACCAATGAAAAATTTAGAGTTTTGGCTGTACAACGCCGTAATTTTTTTAGGGGGGTGCTATTTGAAATTTTCGGAAAAAATGACAACATGCGAAGATCAATCAAAAATTATTTTTTTTCCATAAATTACCCGAAAAAAAATTATGTGAAGGTATACGAGGTCTTAACCTGTACCTCAATTCAAAATTTAGGCGCCGGCATCAATTAGTTTCTCTACAAAAAAATCTCAAAAATGGGGCGCAATTTTGAAAGAAGGGGTTATAACAGCGAAACCGCTAAAGTGAAGGGCATAACATGTTAGATAAAAAAATAAGTACTCGTCGAGCACTTTCCAAATCTGTAATAAAAAATAGGGCATTCCATTTAAAAAAACATAAGTATGGTACGCCACTGGAGTACGGCACGCCACTGATGATTAGAAATATTTTTGAAACATAGCGACGGTAACTATGCACCACTTTGTTCTAAGATTTTTGTCGATAGCTTTTATCGTAAAGGAGCTATGGTCCGAGGCGTCTTAAGTGCCACACCCGGTATATACCGGGTGACCCAGCGATCTGTAAAAGCCCCATAACTTATTTGCTATTTGAGATATCGACTTCTAGTTTTCTTGAACTGGTACCCACACTTATTCTACATATTTTAAAAATATGTATGTTTTTGTACAGGGTGTCCCAATATACATAACAGAACAAAGTTATGTTTTTTTAAATGGAACACCCTATATTTTATACTTTATTTTCAACCCTCGTGAGAAGCTGATAAAAATAGTATTATATAGTATGGGTCTATTATGGACGGTTGGTTAGTTATGGGCAAATTTATGGCAAAAACATGTACACATTGAAAACATTGCAGAAGCGTTCCTAGCAAAGATAGCATTATTATTTATACACTAGAAAATTTCCCACATCATAAAAAAAAAATACACATCGGCTTTGGTTCTCTTTTATTCATAGTGCTATACAGGGTGTCAACATACGCAAAACAATGGATAACTATTTTTTTTCAAATGGAACACCCTATATAAGTTGCCACCAATCTATGGCATTTTTAATAAGCTTTCTAATGATATACAGTTTGTATAACAAAATATTAAGGATTCTTGAGATTTATCAATAAAAACATATTTCTTTTGCCACCTTCTGCTGATTTTTGGATTTTCAGCCAAAACTATGCATTTTCAGGAAAAATTATAAGAGACCAAAGTTGTAGAGCGAAAAATTTCCGATTGATATAGGTGTTTCAACTTTTAAGATAATGCGTGCATTGCCCGCCAAAGCGCGCAAAATCGTGACCGTATATGCATTTTAGCGTCATCTTTTCAAATTTTTTATTAATAAATTGCACTTACTTTATTTTCCGCACCCTCTAGCGGAAAAACGGGAAATTATAGGGAAATTAAAATGGCCCATGTCGATTGACAATGTTCCGCTCTACAATTCTTAATAGAAGCAATTTTTGCCAAAAATGCATAGTTTTCCCTGAAAATGCAAATTGAAAATGTATGTATCAATTTTTGCGTTTTTTAATGGTTTTTGCATTTTTAACTATGCATTTTGTGCAAAAATTGTTTCTTTTAAGAGTTGTAGAGCGGAATATTTTCAATCGATGTAGGTCATTTAAATAATTCTATAATTATCCGTTTTTCTGCTAGAGGGCGTGGAAAATAAAGTATAGTGCAATTCATTAACAAAAAAATTGAGAAAAACGCTAAAATGCATATACGGTCGCGATTTTGTGCACTCTGGCGGACAATACACGCATTATTGGAAAAGTTGAAAGACCCATGTCGATCGAAAATTTTCCGCTTTACAACTTTGGTCTCTTATAATTTTTTCAGAAAACGCATAGTTTTGGCTGAAAATCCAAAAATGAGCCGGAGGTGACAAAACAAAAATATTTTTATGGATAAATCTCAAGAATCCTTAATATTTCATTATACAAATTGTACATCATTGGAAAGCTTATTAAAAATTCCATGCATTGGTGGCAAGATATATAGGGTGTTCCATTTGAAAAAAAATAGTTATCCAACATTTTGCGTATGTTGACACCCTGTATAGCAGTATGAACAAAAAAGAACCGAAGCCGATTTGTATTATTCTTCATGATGTGGAAAATTCTTTAGTGTATAAAAAATGACGCTAGCTTTGCTAGGAGCGCTTCTGCAATTTTTTCAAGTGTCCTTGTTTTTGCCACAAGTTTGCCCATAACTAACCAATCGTCCATAATAGACCTATACTATCTTATACTATTTTTATCAGCTTCTCAAGAGGGTTGAAAATAAAGTATAAAATATAGGGTGTTCCATTTAAAAAAACATAACTTTGATCTGTTATGTATATTGGGACACCCTGTACAAAAACATACATATTTTTAAAATATGCAGAATAAGTGTGGGTACCAGTTCAAGAAAACTAGAAGTCTATATCTCAAATAGCAAATAAGTTATAGGGCTTTTACAGAACCCTGGGTCACCCGGTATATATATATTATAGGTTATAATTTTCTCTCCCACACACACACACACACACACACACACACACACACACACACACCACAAGCGACACAAGTTAGGAGACCAATAACGGCTGATCGTTTAATCGCCGGTGCACTTATTTCCGACACACATAAAAGAGAAGACGCCAAGTGCACTAATATAAAAATGTTTATTTCATACTATTAGAACATGATAGAACAAGATGGATATTAAATGCAATCCAGTTATACATTTCACTCATTGTGGCAGCGCTACCGTACACTTGCGACATCTCACGACACGAGGCCGAAGTACAAAATCTGTGTCCGGCTTAAATAGCAAATGCACGTAACTAAATGTGTATTATTGGTGAACGGACAATACTTACTCAACATATACATGGATCGGAATGAAAATCGTGAAATAATTTTCACGAGGAAGAGTGTCCGAAACGAATTTCAATTATATTTCACCGCAGAGGTATTCAGAACTGATACGACTGCCAAAGTACAACTGAAATCAGCTGTTTACTAAAATTGTTATTTTAAAGATCGTAGTCATGGTGAAGGTAAATACATTTTTAACCATTTGCAAATTTTTTTGTCCGCCGCTTTAAATGCACCTCACCTTTTTATACATGAGTTGAATTATCAACTTTAAATTTTATATGTTGTTCTATGGATATTTTAAGATACACCTTAGAATAGATAATTAAGCATGATTAACTCGAAATAAACTTATACTGCAGCATTTTTATTTTTTTCGTACGAAGTACGAAGAAGTATTGTTTTCATGATTTTTTTTTAAATTCGAAGTTTTAACGGAAATATTCATTTTGAGGTCACTCGAGTTGAAAAATATGTATATGTGTGCCCGTTTGTCTCTCTGTCGGCGCCGTATCTTATGAACTAATAAAGATTTTAAACTTAAGATTTATTTGACAATCTCATGATTGTTTATTAAATTTATGTACTCAATATAATTTTCATTATATCTTTCGTCTTGTCACTCTGTAATTCAAATTATCGTGTTAATTATTCGATTTTTCTAATTTTTGATTCCACTTTTAACCCGCCAATGATGACCTGCTGGTCTGTGAGATCAGATGTGTCGAATAACTTTATTCTCCGTTATTGTTTTGTATTGAAATTTCGAGTAGCTATTGCAGACCTTAAATTGATTAAATATCTTTGTTTTATTGTCAAAGAGCATAAATAAAAAAAAACATTTAGCACGTTTCGAAAAATCTTCAGTTGAACCGGTGCGTGAGACCGACGTCACCATTAAATTTGCGTCACCAATGGCGGGTTAAAATTATTTTATGATTGATTATTGGAGCTATTACTTTGTGATACATATTGAATTACTAAGGAGGTTGAATTAAAAATTAACAATTTACTGGTATCACCAATTTTTCACTTTATTGGGACTAGTTTTGTTTTCGAAAATTATCAATCAATTCACTAGGCATAAAAAAGTGAAAAATCCATGATACCAGCAAAGTGTTTATTGTTAATTTAACCTTCTTAAAAACCATCCTGAATTATGCGTGTTTTTTAAAGCAATGCCCTCAATGTGTTTTAATTTATATAATTTTTTTAGTACTCATTTTGTCAGAGTGTATTTTTAATTTTAAATTGTTTTCCTACAATAGAAATACTACTTTTAGGCATAGTTATAATTTCATTCACCATTGGCTTGTGTATAACTACTGTTTAAGCACCAATAAATTGAATTGAATTGAAATTGAACTGGAAAGCTTTCGGTAAAATTTTGAAATGGGGAAACATTGGTAACGATTTTTGTTACTTAAAAAAATTAATTTAGAAAAGTATTGAACTTAATGAAGTACTGATAATATGTGAATAAATTCGTCAAATGAGAAAAAATCGGAATATTTTTGTCGATATCTATGAAATGATAATTTATATTAAGGGCAGAGAATTCGTACGCTTCTTGAAACTTCAAATTGTTCTTCTAAAGTTGATAAAGTAAACAGTTAAGAAACCAAAAATTATAAATAAAATTAAATTGTTTATGTCTTGAACTATGTGTTATTGTAAAAAAAAAACAAATTCTTATTTTTTTGTTATTAATTAGCGTAAAATTGTTTTATAGTAACTTATTTTGAGTTTGATGCATAGATAATTCAATTTAAAGTCACCATACTAAAACTCATCATTATTGATTGCCAATTACTCAACTTCAATAAGAAGTTAAATTTCTTAAACTTGCTTAAAAGTTGTATAACGCGCGATTTGGTTCAACGCATTCCTCACGAGTAGCGCTCATCCCCTTCTCTCCAATCATGTGGATGCTGATAACGATAATATATTCAAGGGGGCGTGATTATAGTTCTCGCCTTTGTGTGAGCCACGCATCGTATATAGGAAAAAAATGGAAAGGGTAGATACGTGATGTATGCCTCCAGTTTTGTTCTCTCTTTAATATGACTTCTCATAGTCGCTCGTCACATCTGAATACCGTGATCTTAAAAGAAATTGTACACAATAATAAAACAATCAACTCATAATGAATAATTTTTTTTTTCGAATCCGTACTAGTTTTGAAATAAAATTAATAAATAAGCAATCGACCAGAAAACTCTTTTCTCCCATCAAAAAAGAAAGAAAAGAAAATTACATGATGATCCTATTAAAATTTTTGGAAGATGCCTCTGTATGTGTATCTGTTTAAGTGTCTGTCCGTGTATTTGTCTGCCCGTGCGTCTATCTTTCTTTGTGTCTGTCCGTCTCTGTCTATATGTCTGTCTGCCTGTGTCTCTTTGCCTATGGGTCTGTGTGTCTATCTGACTCTGTGTGTCTGTCTCTGTCTGCTTGTGTATTTGCCTGCCCGTGTGTCTATCTCTGTTAATCTATCTATCTGTATGGCTGCATGTGTGTCTGTCTGTCTGTCTGTGTATCTATGTGTCTATGTGTCTGTGTATATATCCCTCTTACTGTCTGCCTGTGTGTCTGTGTACTTCTATCTCAAAACGGACAATTAATAGAGATTTTCAAGTATTACTTAAGTTTCATTGACTATCTGAAGGACCGAAAAGCTTTTAGTAAAATTTTGAAAACGGTAATTGGTGTTCATTTTAACCATTTTTTGTTTTGACAAAAAGTACGCTAGAAGAATTTTGACTTTTTTGGTCTAAACGACAATAGTTACGTTAAGTGTATATTCAATGCCTATCAGAGGGGGCTGCTGCCCTGGGCCTCGCAATATTGGTAATCAATTTGGTAACTCAATATGTTAGATTAAAATATAAGGAAGGCAGGCGAGAATAGGGTCTGAGGTTAAAACTAACCATAACGTTATTTCAAAAGGAAGACAGGATCTGTAGTAATGTGCCTGTGTCAGTCCATATACAGATGCAAACGAAGAACCTACTAAAGACAGTAGTACTACCAGAATTGAAAAGAAATTACAAAATATATTTAATGACTGTGATATACATTTACAACATGCAGATTTTTATCAGAATAGTGAAAAAGTAATTTTAGAAACGGAACTAAATATTGAAATCATAATCTGTTCGGAATAATCCAGGCCAATTTCATTTTTAAGGGCATCTAAAATATGAGTTGCTCTGGGCCTCGCATTTTCTTTGAAAGGTCCTGTGTATATGAATAAAAATTTTACAAAATACCAAAATGAACAACTTATAAGGGATAAGTTTTTCGAAAGCCTACCAGTTTTTGAAAAAAAAATCAATAAATCCGCAATGTATCAGAAAAATCGTTCTATACTATCAAACCGAGGAAAGTTACCTGATGGCATCAATTTTTTTTAATGAATCAGTTCACTTGTATGAACTACACTGGGCAACAAATTTTTTGTTGCATTGATAAAAGAACTTGTTCTTACATAATTTGGGTGTGCTAAATCCATATATGACGTATATGATTTTTTCACCATAAGCTACCGTTTTTATGCAATTTAACAATGAACATTTTTCGAAATTTGCATATTTATTACATGCATAACAAGTCATAAATCATATAAGAGCCTAGAAATATAGTCATATTATGAGCCCAGAATGAAAAAAAATTGACACCTTACAATTCAGCTATGTTCTATTCCAGCAAAAATTTGCGCTTGTGTCTCTTGCGTTTGTACACTTGCTCAGAGCAATCTCGTTTTATAGTCCAGCAATAGTCCACCATTATATTCCTGTCTCATCACCCTAGATAGAGCTCTTCCATGATCATCAGGTCCTAGTGGAATCGTTCACCTTGTTCGTAACTTACAGTCCCAAAGTTTTCTGGGATTTCTTCAAGGTTACTGCTCAAGAAACGGACCTTGATACTCATCTTGCAACCTAGTTAGCGGAAAAACAACAACTTCCAGTAAACAAGATTCCTCGGCACCTGGGTAAAATATAAAAAAAAAACGGAAAACGGGAGGTTGTTGGTGAGGTTTCTGGCTACAAACGTATAGTGAACAGAAAACAGAAAAATGAGGCAAAAATTTTAGATGTCTAAATTGGCCGAATACTCATGATTAGGCAGCTATTCCTCGGCAACTGTGCAGAATATAAAAAAAAAAACAAAAAACAAAAAAACGGGATGTTATTTGTGAAACATTTGGTTACAAAAGCATGCTAACCCCATCGCTCTAACGTTTTTCATTGGCGAGCAATTAAATAAATTCAACACCAAACTACAGAAATAATGAAAAATCAAAATGTCAAATTTCATGATAACTGTAGCTTGCAGAAGAAAACTGATTTAATATTTGAAATCAGCATTTTCAAAATACTCAGAATCAGTTAGAACATCTTCATGCAACAGGAATAGTATTTTTTGTTTGTTGCCCAGTGCTATCCACTACTACTTTATTTTACTAGTTGGATTATAGGATACGTCCCACCATTCATATCCAATTTGCTTTTATCTACAACTCTCTGATTGTAAGAAATATCTTTGTCGTATCATATTAATTGTTACGTAGTGCGGTGGGTTGGTCACATCTCACCCTCCAAACAGTTGTATATGAGCGGGGGTTTCACAGGTAGAAACATCGGAATAAAATATATGTAGTTTTTATGAATAAGTTAATTCGTACAAAATAAATTATAGGATGGAGACCACCCACCATCTTTCATATATACATAATTAAGCTATTATTTTTATGAATAAATTTTTATAAATAAATAAAGACAATTATTATTATTATTATTATGACTTAACTTTTATCTACAACACTCTGTTTGATTCGTCGAAACGCTTTTATCTTATCATTAGTGATGTTGCAACAATCACCAAGAAACAGGATTTACAGTTCAAGTTCAAATTATTACGTAAGATGGTGGGTGGTTCCCATCCTCCAAATAGTTGTACGGGAATAAGAGTTTTAGTGGTTAAAACATTGTAATGTTGTTTATACAGGGTGTATTTGAAATAACGAACAGGCATTTAAGGACACATACACAAAATATTTGTGAACCCATTTTCGTCAAAATTCATTCGAAATTTTTTTTTTGAATTTTCCTAATTTTTCGAGGTTTTTAAACATTTTGAGAAGCGATGCTTTTCTCATTTAATTAAGTCTGCATGGTATGTGTGTTTGTTTATTTAAAACGCGAGATACGATTTCTTGCCTCCGAAATTTGAAGTGTTATCGCAACTTTTTTTTTTGTAAAAGATAAAAAGTCCTCAAGTTCATTGACGCTTAAAGAGCACTCAGATATTTCCTACGCGCTTGTTGTAATTCGATATCTAAAGCCGATGCCGTTTAAAAATTAGGTCACATTATCACTGACCCCAAACATGTTGCGTATTTTCACTCATTAATTTTAATAATTAATTGCGGGCTTTTTGTTATAGTTATAAACAAAATAATTGCGAATATTGTTTATAAATAATATAATCTCTTTGTGGTTACGAGCCTGTTCGTTATTTCAAATACACCCTGTATTCTAGGCACTAGTGATTTTTAGCGACGTAGGCGTGCGCTCTTGCGGAATCGATCTAACCCAACATAGATACGTTTGATACATCTTCTATCAGTATTGCTTATGTTGTTGCAGAGGTAACATCGTAATTTAAAATAAACAGCGATTTCAAGCTGTACCTGGAATATACCGAGCGCGTGGTTATTTATAACTGTACCAGTATCTCGGGGAGTGACATCCCCGCGTCCCCTCTCTTGAAATTTAAGATGATCACTGCGCGTCTCGAGATACTGGTAGAGTTGTAAATGCTATTTAAACATTCTAAGTTATGTTTCTTTGCATAAAACATACAATTTTGAATTTTTACGTTTATATAGCTAAGTAGGCGGAAACTTTTTTAAATTCAAAAGTTTAATTTTGTAGGTATCGTATATCAGTGAAAAACCCAAAATATCTTAGTGAAGATGAACTGCATGCTATAGCACGAGTGATTATGGATGATCAATCTCAAGAAAAAATTGTCGGTGAACCAGATACATCAGATGGTGAAATGATTGAGTATAGTAATCACCAAACAGAGTCGGAAGAAGAATTTAGCGAAGCGGACTCAGAGCAAGGAAATTTAGACCTCGGTGAAGGGAGTTCAGACTGCAATTAAGATAAGAACACTAGTGAAGATTAATCTGTGGTTAAAGATATAAAGACTAAGTGGAGAAAAGTCTCAATTATAAGTAAATTTAGTGAAAGAAGTAGGAAAAACATCGTAAAAATATTTCCCGGACATAAATAATGCGCACGTAAAATAACCATTGAAAGAACAGCCTTTAAGTATTTTTTTACTGATACTATTATTGGAAACATTATTGAATATACAAACTTACAGATTGCAAAAATAAGGGTAAACTATACCCATCCACTAGATGCACATAATACCACAAAATATGAACTTTTGGCATTTATTGGCGTGTAATAAATGCAAAAAAAAAAAACAAAACCCATACACATTTCCTTGAAATAAGGTCTAGAGATGTAAATGAATCAGAAATAGAGTTGGATGGGCGGAAAACGGTTTCTATTATTGATAGCTGCTATTCGATTCGATGATAAAATAACGAAGGATGACAGAAAAAATAAACTGACGAACTGGCAACTGTTAGATCTACTCTCGACCGTTTTGCAAAAGTAGGTTTTGAGTAGGCAATCATGTAACAATTGATGAATTATTAAGATGCAGCTTTATCCAGTACATTTCTTATAAACCTGTAAGATCATTGACAGTATTTATTTTATGCGTTCGAAGTATATTGTGGTCAATGACGAGAAATGATGTACAAAACATAAAATACATGAACTGATATTATCCACCGTTTGCTTCTGGCATGGAAAGGAAAATACATAAATTTGATATGTGATAATTGGTGCACAAGTTACCCTTTGGTGATAGAACTTTTGAAAGATAAAAAAAAATGTAACACTTTGTTATTCCTGCCAGACAAAAAAGCTGGACCGTCTATCGTTGGTTTTGAAATGGATGTAACTACTGTGTCCTATGCCGCAAGAGGGAATAAGGCAATAGTCTTGCTGTCTCCAAGATAATTCTGAGATAGATCCCACAACCAATAATCCGGCCATTGTTATCGACTACAATTCTAATAAAGAGAGAGTTGTTACTGTAGATAAAATATCAGGCACATAATCTGTAACAAAAAGAACCAGAAGATGGTTTTTGGCTTTATTTTTCCAAATGCTAAACATAACGTATATAAATAGTCAAATTTTATACACCACTACCTTCGGGAAATGTCAAAAATACAGAAGGGAATTAAAAAAAAACTGTCGGAAAGAGCTGAATTAAAGTTCTTAAGTTGTGGTATCAAATTATTTCTACTCAAATACAAAAACCAAGGCAGAGCAGGACGAGAAAATTCCAAGGTGCATTGTCCATTTTCAAACCGCCATAACTCGGCGAATTTTCAATCGATTTTGATGAATCTTCAAGGGCGAAAAACTTTGAAGTTTTTTCTTTAAAGTCATACATTACGAACTTAAACGTACTCCCTTCCGCCCCTTTCTAGCACCCCTGTGAAAAAAAATTTTTTTTTCAGGAAACAATTTTTAACTTTGACGATGTCTATGGAGATCAAATTTTAATGCCTTTATGGTGGATTGAGTCGACAAAATTTTTCCAACTCCGTAGACATCGTCAAAGTTGGACATGGTTTCCAGAAAAAAACTTTTTTTTCACAGGGGTGCTAGAGGGAGATGGAAGGGGTTACGCTTAATTTAGCGTGCATGACTTTAAAGAAGACACGTCAAAGTTTTTCGCCCTTAAAGATTCATCCAAATTTATTGAAAATACGCCGAGTTATGGCGGTTTGAAAATGGACGAAATTTCACAAATATAAAGTGTTTCATTTTTTTTCCTTCAGTATACAGGGTGTATTTGAAATAACGAACAGGCATTTAAGGGCACATACACAAAATATTTGTGAACCCATTTCCGTCAAAATTTATTCGAAAAAAAAAGTTGAATTTTCCTTTTTCGAGGTTTTTTAAACATTTTGAGAACCGATGCTTTTCCTATTTAATTAGGTCTACACGGAATGTGTGTTTGTTTATTTAAAACGCGAGATAATTTCTTGCCTCCGAAATTTGAAGTGTTATCGCAACGTTTTTTTTTTTGTAAAAGATAGACAGTCCTCAAGTTTATTGATGCTTAAAGAGCACTCAGATATTTCCTACACGCTTATTTATTTATTTACGGAAACACCATTTTTATGTATTACAAAACTATACATTGTACGCATGCGTGATTAAAACTAAACTTAATACATATTACAGATGCCGCATGTAATAACTTTGTTGTATTTACATAAATATAAGAAAAAATAAACTATATTAAACATTTTCTAAAAATTTAATGTCGATTCGTTTCAGTTGAGTCTTAAAAATGCCAAAATTATGAGCAAAAAAGTTGATACAAAATGTATTTGAAATAGTATTGCCAAAGCGCATCATTCTACATACCGGAGTATTTATGCCATAATTGGTCAAGTGAATACTAGGCCGAAAGGGAAACATTTGCCTAGTCCATCTTGGCTGAATAAAATTAAAATTAACACGATTTAAAAGAAAAGGACAATTAATGATGCCATTAATAAGTTTGAATAAATAGTACAAATCAGCCAATATTCTACGATGTTGCAACTTTTGCAAGTTTAATATACTTAGAATATCCAAATGACCAGAATTCATGTTTAAACGATAAGAAATTAATTTTACAAATTTTGATTGTATATCCTTTCTATTTGCATTATGGCATTGTTATAATGGGGAGACCAGACTTAAGATGCATACTCTAAGCATGGTCGCACTAAGGCGAGATACAACAGCTTCAATGTTTCAATAGATAGTGGTTTTCCAAAGCGAATAACAAAACCCAATCTTTTAGAGGCATTACATGTTATGATATTTATATTAGAAAACGTAAGTCCCTCATCAAAAGTAACACCCAGATCTTTAATTAAGCTATTTCTTTTTAACTCAATGCCGTCAATATAATAGCTGTATTGAATTCTGGACCTACGCTTACTAAAACTTGTAGCGGAACACTTTGCAATATTGAGATAGAGTTTGTTTCTGTCACACCAATTAGCTAAACATATCAAGTCTTCATGTAAGGCAACACAATCATCGCTATCACGTATTTTAAAGAAAAGGTTTAAATCGTCAGCATATAAGAGGCACTGAGATGATTTAAAATTTTCAGCAATATCATTTATAAATAAACAGAACAGTATAGGACCGCAGTGCGATCCTTGCGGTACACCCGAGGTAACATTGATAATATTTGAGGAATGGCTTTGTATTCGAATATATTGTTGATGGTCTACCAAATAACTTTGCAACCACTTAATAATTGAGGGCCCAAATCCCATAGTTTCCAATTTTGTTAACAAAACATTATGATTTAATCTGTCAAAGGCCTTAGAGAAGTCTGTATAAATTGTATCTACTTGTAGATCACTCGCTAAGACCTCAATGACATATGATTTGAAAGAGAGCAGATTGGAAATGGTTGACCTACCACTAACAAAACCATGTTGCTCATCAATCATAATACTTCGACAACTCCAGCTCAATTGCTCTGCAATAATAGAATCTAACATTTTTGGGATTGTGGATTGAATGGATATACCCCTGTAACTTTTAATATTGTTCCTTGGCCCCGATTTGTACAGTGGAGTAACGTAGCTAATTTTCCACAAATCAGGAAAACATCCAGCTTCAAGAGATAAAGTAAATAAATTAAACAAGGGTATAGTAATCGTGAATATACATTTCTTCAATAAATTCGATATCTAAAACCGATGCCGTTTAAAAATTAGGTTACATTACCACTACCCCCAAACTTGTTACGTATTTTCACTCATTAACTTTAATACTTAATTGCGGGCTTTTTGTTACAGTTATAAACAAAATAATTGCGAATATTGTTTAAAAATTATATAATCTCTTTGTGGTTACGAGCCTGTTCGTTATTTCAAATACACCTTTCTCACCTTCTCAGTGAGTTCTCTACACCTCTACCTTCCATCTCTCTGCGTCCCTGTCCCTAACTTGTTGATAATGAATGAAATATATAATATAAAGCTACGCAAATATTTCATAAAATCTATAAAAATAAATCTTAATAAGACCATTGATAGTCTGATGGTGAAAATATATTTAATATCTCTCCTTGTCCAACTTTTGATGACGTTCCTTAGAGCTGATCATTGAAGACACAGCCAGCAAACCAAACCCACGACTTCACATGGGTAAACCCATATTTTTGTAATTATTAGTATAGCAAAGTACACTTTTTTTATGTGGAAAATGCGTTTTTAGTTCTTCACTTGCTTAGGCTAATTTATTTGTATTTTCTCCGTAAGTACGAAAAAATATTTTGAGGTCCCCAGAAACAATTCAGACATTTAAAAATAATAGTTGCCTGTATATGTGGCTGTCTGTGGGCACTGTATTTCAAAAACTACTAAATATTTTCAAATCAAACTTTGAACATAATAAGAAATTCGAGAAGGTCACTGTTTGCTGGATTCTGAGCTCGGCCGCCGCAATGCCTCCTGGCAAAGACGCTTCTGCATTAAAACCATCGGGATAATGTTTGAATTTCAGTATTTTCTGCACGTTCGTACATGAAATTTCGGAAGTCCCGTTTGACTGGTAATAAAATCTTGCGATTGCCGGAGACTCCACTCGAACTCTTAATTTTCATATCTTAATTACGCTCAAGATGTTAATTAAATATTTGGCCGTAATCTCGAGTTAATGGTCACTTAATCGAAATCCCAAGTTTATGTAACGATATAAAACGTCAAGCTTTTATCGCTCTATTTGTGCATTAACATCGCTTCTTATTCAAGTGGTTTTTCCATCTTTCGAAACATTTACCACGCTAAAGATAAATTGACAGGGGCGCCCTCTGTGGGTACGCAAGTTGTACCTTGTAATGATCAGGAACCTCAGTCTGATCACAGTGGTGCAATTTCACTACAATAAATATTAACACATTTTTACCATTGTTGGTCTGATTAAACAAAAGTGCACTATTTCTTGGATTAGGTTCTTACTCAGCACTTGGTATCAGTATTTTGCACTTCATAGTTTGTTTCAATTATACTCAATAATAAGCTCAACAAATGATCAACCGCGTTACTATAATCAGAACAAAAAAAAAGCACCTTCTAGTGATCAGAAATTAATTGAATTTCTAATAAATAATTTAAACTGAATCAACATCACTAAATTATAAAACAGCTTTCGGCTAAATGGTATATCTTATTGTGCAAAATATAAATAAAGACATAATATTACCGACATTTTTTTTTTATATAATCCTGTCTCCTAAATTTATTGGGTGATTAATTTTAATTATACAATGTTTTGCACATATCATAGTAACAGGATATGTAAAGTTAATAAATAAATAAATAGAGATTATATTGATATGGACATTGTCTATGACCGTAAACCCGAATTTAGTTGGATTAAAGTTGGATTATTATTATTTCAGAAGTAACTTTTCACTACTTCCGGACATGTATAGCTGATTACTACATCAAGTAATATTTGTTCTATTCTAAATACAATGAAATAATTGAAAGTTGCAAAACTTGAAATCGTTGATTTTTATATTGTTTATCAGTTTAAATTGAAAAATGCTTCTGAATAAATTAGACATGCAAATCAATTTCGATGAAAATTTCGTATTGTGATGGTAAAAACAAGCTCTCAGTCTATCAATTGATTTCTCGATGGTGAATATTAAAAGGCGGTTAAGGAAGAAAAAAAATAATTCATATTAATTTTTTTCTCGGAGATAAGAATCGGTCGGTGTCTGGTTTGTGGATGAAAGGGATTGATTGGCATAGAGAATGATCGAAACTCGTATCCATTAGCTTATGTTGTCACTCCATCATCCCGTGTTACTTTTCCCCTCGACAATGAGAGAAGGAGAAAAAGGAAGCCGACGGACGGTAGTTGTTTCCTTTCAGTAGGCTGAAAGTGACTTAAGTATCAGCTATTCAGGCTGCTTAAACACCGATTTCTTAAGTACGTGATTAATGGCGTATCGGTGGTTTCACGAAAATTAAGTTAGATTTTTTAAGGGTTGAAAGGGGTTCGTGTGGTGTTCCCTCGCGCGCGATCCCTTTTCCCATGTTTAAATCGTGAATCGTTTATTATATTAATTGAGTTGTGTAAAAGATTGCCATTAATCTAAAATCTCCCCTGCTGGTGCTGAAAAATGTAAGATCCAAACGATACGTATCAGGAGGGAGACTTATGTACAGTCAGAGAAAATACAAATGCGAAACTCGATCGGCGAGGGATGCTGCCGCATGTCGGTGCTTAGTTCGGTCGAATCCCGTTCCTGCTTAAAATCCATTTATGAGGTAATGAAAGGGTATCCCGAGATAAGATGGTCAGTATGCCACCCGACACAGATTTTTAAATAAATATGAAAATATCATTAGATGTGCCCTTAAACCAAAGTAGCCGTATATAAAAAAACCCTACATGACCCGGGAAGCCCCAAAATAAGATTCTTTCGAATATAATTTTTTTAACCACTAAAAAGATATTTTAAAAATCTGAAACAATCACATATATTATTGACCCAAATACCAAATTAGGTGATTTTTTTCAAGGTTATTGAACGTTATTTACAATATTAAAAAAATGTTTAAAAATAAAAAAAGAAAATTTGCCCACAAAAATGCCAAAAGTAGTCTTGAAAAAGAGTACTGAAAAAAATTGTCAAAAAGAGTACTGGAAAAAATTGTCTTGAAAAAAAATACCAAAAAGAGTCTTGAAAAACAGTACTGAAAAAATTGTCCTGAAAAAAAAAATGCTGATGTGGCCATCATGTTACTTTCTCCGACTTGGTGGTATAATTTATATTTACGCTTTCATGGTTTATTTTCAATTTAAATGTGCATCGAGCGTTTTGTCGACTTGGATGAAACTGACGTTTAAAACATCAAAATTATGAAAGATGGAAAAATTATACTTTAAATTCAAAAACTCAGTTTACTTAAAAACCAACGAGATTTCGAAAAAAACTTATTCTTTATAAGTTGTTCATTTTATTATTCATAAATTTACTGTAACTATTATCTTTTCTTAATTATAAACCAAAAATGAAAAACAAATTAATATTTTTTTTCTCGAATAACAATGATTTTATGAAAAATATTTTCTAACAAAAGATGTCAATTTATTTGTTGTCTGCAATATTTGTTTAAATGATTTTGTGACATTTTTCATATTTAAAAAAATATTGGGAAAAACAAAAACAGTTAACAGTTAAGGTAAACACCCATTTCGGGTGAATGAAATTTTACCAAAAGCTTTTCAGTTATTCCGATTCTCAAATAAGACTTATGTTTAAAGTTTCATATCAATTGCTCCATTAGTTTTTGAGATACAGCGCGCACAGACTGACAGACTGACAGACAGACAGACAGACAGACAGACAGAGAGACAGACAGACACACGCACACACACAGACACAAAGCACAATTTTTGTTTCCAGAAATTGTTAAAATAACACCTAGGGCCCCCAAAACGGATATATCCGTAAAAAAAAATTGAAAATTTTTTCACGATCACAATACTTTATCGTACTTCGTAACGGAGAAAATAAAAATGCCTAAAAGAGTACTGGAAAAAATTGTCTAAAAAAAATACCGAAAAGAGTACTAAAAAAATTGTACTGAAAAAAATTGTCCTGAAAAAAAAAGTGCCAAAAGTAGTCTTGAAAGAGTACTGAAAACAAATGCCAAAAAGAGTACCGGAAAAAATTGTCTAAAGAAAATGCCTAAAAGAGTCTTAAAAATAGAATAGAACAAAATACAATTTTATTAGATCATTATATTGCCTTTACAATATTGTCAATATTGTACACGTCAGGTATAAAATACATAAAGTTAAATTCAGACATGTATTCACGAAACAACTTAAAATAACTTGGTTAAAAGAGACTCTTATTCTTGGTGTTATGTAATTATATAATTTTTGAATTATGTTATGCTATAGAAAGCCTGCTGTAGAAGTAACGATTTTGTCTTGAGAAAGAGTACTAAAAAGATAGTCTTGAAAAAAAATGCCAAAAAGAGTTTTGGAAAAGAATACTGTAGAAAATTGTCTTGAAAAAAAAATGCCATAGTAGTCTTGAAAAAGAGTACTGAAAAAATTGTCCTGAAAAAAATGCCAACTGAGCACTGAAAAAATTTGTTTAAAGAAAATTCCAAAAAGAGTACTGGAAAAAATTGTCCTGAATAAAATGAAAAAAAAAGTACTGGAAAAAATTGTCTTGAAAAAAATGCCAAAGTCTCAAGAGTCAAAAAAAAATTGTGCCAAAAAAATGCTAAAAAGTCTTGAAAAAGTGAACTGAAATAATGCCAAAAAGAGTACTGGAAACAATTATCCTGAATAAAATGCCAAAGAGTACTAAAAAAAATTGTCCCAAAAAATGCTAAAAAGTCTTGAAAAAGTGAACTGAAAAGAATGCCAAAAAGAGTACTAGAAAAAAATGTCTTGAAAAAATGCCAAAGAGTGTTAAGAGTACTAAAAAAATTGGCCCGAAAAAAATAATTAAAAGTCTTGAAAAAGTGTAATTTAAAATTTTATTTCGTCATATGATTGTTATCAATAAATACCATCTATGTGATATTTTCATCATTCAACGTTTGGTGCGACAACTTCAAAAATTCGAATAACTAATATTTTTACGATATTTTTTGTATATTTATCAACAGTTGATTTTATGTAAAATTATTATTAGTATTTCAGTATTAATTTTTTTTCAGTTTCGTACAAACAACCCAATTTTTTGTCAAGATATGACCTTGAAACCCTCGAAAAATGGGTTTTTGTTTTTAACCACTATAAAAATCTGAAAAAAATCATAAATATTTTTATCCCAAATACCAAATTAAGTAAAGGTTTCAAGGTCATATCTTGGCAAAAATGGGGTAACATATTTATACGAAACTGAAAAGAAAATTACTACTAAAATATTACCAATAATTTTATATAAAATTACTGTTCAATTGTTGATAAATATATTAAAAAAATATCAAAATAAACATTTTAGTTATTCGAATTTTTGAAGATGAGGCACCAAAAATTGGAAGATGAAATAATCACAGATATGGCATTAATTGATAGAATTCATATAACGAAATAACATTTTCCGTCAGTCGATCACTTAAGGGCGAGAAGTGAACTAGGCTTGTAAATTTTATTACCTCATAATTGTATTTAAGCAGGAGGTTTCGACCGAACTAAGCACCGACATGCGGCAGCATTCCCTCGTCGAGCGAGTTTCGCATTTGTATTTTAAATGTTAAAAACAAGGTGATAAATTTATAAAAGGGTTTGTAGTAGTTATTGACAAACTTTATTATCATATATGAACAAATAAATAATTATAGATATATTAATTTTAATAAATTTCGCTGATTACTTTTGGGTTCGCGAGGTTTTTCGCGAGAATTATTTTATACACAAACGGGAGAGAAAGTAGATTTCTCAGCCCTCTAAATCGTGAGAGAAATAATTATTTCTCTCCCTACGAGGTTCCATTATTTATTTCAACTGTCACGGCTGACTGCGTTTTCTTCTAGATTAGGTTTTAGAAACGAACGTTTTACTCTTAAAATTTCCCGTTTGTGAAAAAAGTAGTATATATACCTCGGGAGAGAATGCTATTTTTCCCTCGAGGCGTTGTATCCCGAGGGCGAAAGCACCTCAGGAAAAATCGCGCTTTACTCTTCCTTGGTATATAATCTACTATTAAATATTTTATTATTTTGTCGTTTGACGTTGCAAAACTCCGTGACACTAAATATAAATATATACAAACATCTTTAATTAAGGATTGATACAATTATATATCACATACATATAAATTTATGTTTTTCCGCAATTCTTAATTGGCTATCGATCGGAGGTCTTTCAGCCAGAAATATAAATATTATACCACCAATTCAGAAAAAGCAACATGATGGCCATAGCACCATTTTCAAGTTAAACTTGCGGCATTTATTGCTAATGTGCAACCTTCAACTAATGATTTCCAAATTTTAACGTATTTTTTAATTCACCTAGTAAGGCATTTTTATTTTATTTTTACCATACGATTCTAAATAATATCATAAAACTTCTACAAGATAAATGTTTCAATAAAACAATAATAATAATAAAACATCTGTACTTCATGACCCGAACCGATTTTTATTTTATGGCGAAGTTGTAAATCCTTCCGTACTATTTATCTATAGCTATTGATCGATGGATGATAAAAACAACATATAAAATCTACTGTAGTCCATGGTGTTATGTAAACATGTCATTACGGACCTTCCTACAACACAATCTTGATCGAATTTTAATGTAAACAAATAATAAGTGAGTAATAAAGGAAGAACATTTATGTCTATTAAATAATTGGATATCCTAAACTATTTTAGTGTATCGTAAAAGGGAATGTTTACGCTTATTGGTTTTTGGAAGCAGGGTAAAATAATAGTGTATTACATACTCTCATTTTATAATTGACAAATTACACACTGTTTTTATCTAAGATAAGCGACAATATACATTTAAATATGTAATAACGGTAATGTAACGGGGAAAGGATGTGGTAATAACAATGTTCAACGTAATCAATAATCCAAAATATTATTAAAAAAGATAATAAAAAAAAATGAAAGGATGGCTGTAACCTTTACTACGTGGCAATCTATAGATAAATTAAATTTAAAAATTCTTTAGTTACACATACAGTACGCGCGAAAGTATGGAATATATTCAGTAAAACTGAAATAAAATATTTTTGGAAAAAATCCTTGATTTTCTTTTACAAAAATACATATTTTTGCATGAAAGTTGATTTTCAGTCGTCATTTGTTTTTAAGCAATAACGTCATTCATTTTTTTTGTTAATGATAACCCCCTATTTTTGTTTTTGATTTTGAGAGATCTCTTCTTTGTCGAGCTGTCTGTATAAAAATGTTGCCATCTTACATAAGAAATTTTTCGAGTAAACGACAATTGAAGTTGAGAATTTTATATTTAGAGTTTTTGCAGAATGATCTTTTTTCCAAACAAAAATGATCTTGACCTTCCATATAATATAACAATATAATATAGTTTCAGCAAGACGGTGCACAGTGGGGCCGAATGGCCAAAAAGCGGAAGAAAATCAATATCTCGAGAACGGATTCACATAGAAACCTGGGGCCAGTCTGATTCTACTGAGAAGAAGAAAATACATAGAGTTCAACTGTTTTTTTTAAATTAAAATTTTGAAGAAAATTAAAGAACTAATGAAATTAGATTAACAGTTCCTTAGCTGCATCACTGATTTCCAGGTGATTTTTCTTTGGTTCGGATCTCATGTTCGTGATAAAAGGATCCGAAGTCTCCAGTAGCTTGTGGAACACGTCTTCGTTGGTAGATAAACGAGACATTTACCGATATTCCATATTCCAGACAAATAATATAACCGGTAAATTTTTCCAACGCTTTAAAACGAAAAGAATAGGAAGATTTCATGGAACAGGTGTATGCAGTGGCGGCTCGTGGAACATTTGGATGGTAGAGCCACTTAACATATAATATAATAATGCACAGTGGGCCAAAAAAACGGTACAAATAGGTTTGTACTGTTATATTTTCGTGAACTATTAGTATTTTAAAATAATTAATATAACAGTGAAAAGCCCAATTTTTAGAAGATGAAGTACTTTTGCTCTAAAAAAATAATACTTAAACTTGTACCCGGAGCAGTGGCGGCTCTAGGAAAATTTTGACGGTAGAGCCACTTAGCATACACAATAATATCTCACCGTCTCATTTTTGAGGAAAGAAAAATCGATCATTAAAAACCTTCACTTGTTGCAGAAGCACAAAAAAATAAAGACGGTTAATAGAACGCGTTAAATCTGTAATACCGTTCTTCGTCCACGGAAATCAATTAAACGACGAATTGTATTTTGTAACCTTATCTACATTTCCTTAACGTCTTAGGCACTGCTGAATTTTGGACGGGGCTGTTTTTCTGTACGGCAGAGTTCAATTTGAAAATCGCATCCGCGAAAGCCGCTATAGTGGCGCATAGTGCAATACTTTAAGAATTTAAAACTTATTTTTGGTTAAAAAACGGAAAATTATTTTTTTATCTTATCTATATCTCTTTAATGACTACCGAAAGGAAGAAAATGAAAAATTAGAAGATTTAAAACGTTGAGTTGTGGTAAGTTATTTTATTTGAGTTTATTTTGTGTAATGGTTTGTTAGTTGACCCAAGTTACTCTTTATTTTGATGTGTCTCACATTGTAAATACAATGCAAAAGACTAACTCTTATCTTATCTTAAAGAATTTGCAAAATCTTTCCTTTCGTTCAAGAATTATCCTCAAAAAACTACAAATTTTTTTTTCTGTCTTATCTGCATCTATTCGCCGAGTACAACACTTTGCTGAAAGAATTTGCCAAATTTGGTTCACAAGTTATCTTAAATAAATGAATTTTTGGTCCTGTACATTTATTCGATGAGTAGAAATACTTTTCAGGAATTTTTAAAATCGGTCATTTTGTTCAAGAGCTATCTTCTCAAAACCACAGAACTATTGAGCAATTATTATTTGTTTATATACACATACTTTACTGAAAGATTTTTCAATATATGTTTATCCGTTCAAAAGTTGTCCTTAAAGACCAGAAAACAATTATATGACAAATTTAATTTTTGGTCTTAACTGCATCTATTCAACTTTGCTGGAAGAATTTCCCAAATTCGATCATCCGTTCAAGAGTTATCCTCAAAAACCAGAAATCAATTGAAGGAAACATTTAATTTTTTGGTCTTATCTGCATCCATTCGACGAGTACTGGAAGAATTTGGTCATATTTTGAAGAGTTATCCTGTGAAACCCGAAAAACAATTGAACAAATTTAATTTTTTGTTCTTTTTTTAATTTTATTCAAATTTAGATATAGTACATGACAAATTATAACAAAGTACATCACAACAAAATCAAATTCTACAACTAATTGAATACGTCACAGAAAACAAGAACAAAATCATTTGCAATTGACATAATCCTCTACTGAGTAATATTCTTTTTCCATCAGTCGAGACATTTTTTCTACATCTTCCGGATGAATATAAGACTTTGCCGAAAGAATTTTACAAATCTCGTCCTCGGTTCAAAAGTTAAAATGTTGAAAATTAAAAAAATGCAATTTTTGCATTTTGTATTAATGTCAAGAGAAAATTTGGTAATCCGTAATAAAATTACATAAAATTTGCCATATTTTGAAGTTTAAATCATCACAATTGAACAATGCGTGCGACAGTAGTGCAATTTAAAAAAATCAAAATCTCGGAAATTTAAAAACTGCAATTTTGCATTTCGTGTCAATTTCAGGAGAAAATATGGTAATCCGTTTTAAAATAACAGTAAATTCGCCGTATTTTGACATTTAAATAATTAAAATCGGACTACGAATTCGGCAGGTGTACAATTCCAAAAATTGTAATTTTTTACATTTTGCGTTAATTTCGCGAGAAAATATATGAATCCATTTTAAAATAACACTAAATTCGACATATTTTGAAGTTTAAATGCAATTAAGTGCAATTTCAAAAATCGAAATTTCGATTTTAAAGAGTGAGATTTTTGCATTTTGTGTTAATTTCACGAAAATGTTTTGTAATTCGTTTTAACATAACACTAAATTTGCCACATTTTGACGTGTTTAAATCATCAAAAGGTGTGCAATTTCAAATATCAAAATCGGGACAAAAATTGACAATTTTAAACCTCCAAAAACTACAATCGTGAAATGCCAAAATTGATCATTTTCAACAACTAAAAACTTATATTTTCAACTGCTAAAAATGACAATTTTTAACTGCCAAAAACCACAATTCCTAACTGTCAAAAATGACAAATTTTCAACTGCAATCAATTACCGTTTTAACTGTCAAAAACTGTAATTTTTATCAGCTTACAATGACCATCTGCTTACTGGCACAAATGACAATTTTTGGCTATTTTCAACTGCCAAAAATAATTTGAGCTACCAAAAATGACAATTTTCAACCCCCAAAAACTACAATCTTGAAATGCCAAAATTGATCATTTTCAACAACCAAAAACTTATATTTTGAACTGCTAAAAATGGCAATTTTCAACTGCCAAAAACCACAATTTCCAACTGTCAAAAATGACACTTTTCTGAACGAATTTTTAACATCTGCCATTTTCTTCAAGAGTTATGCTTTCAAAACCGCAAAAAAATGAACGACGAATTTAATTTTTTATCTTATCTGCATCAATTCAGTGAGCACAATACTTTGAGGAAGAATTTTCGAAATCAGATTATCCGTTACATGAGTTATCCTCAAAAAAGGAACGACGGGTAACACTTTGCTGGATGAATTTTTAAAATGTGGCCATCCTTTCAAACAATTGAACGACGAATTTATTTTTTGTTTTTATCTGCATCTATTCGATGAGTGAACAACACATTGCACCAACAATTTTCAAAATCTGGTGATGCGTTCAAGAGTTTTTTTTTGCATACAACATTTTTTTGTGGGACGAAGATATGCTAAATGACTTTAGTCGTAAATAGTGCTTAGATCGACTGGAAATGTCTAAAAAAATTGTTTTTAGCCACTGGGGGTATGAGAGCGGAAGCACCAGTTTATTTTTTTTATTACCCCCCCCCCTAGACTAGTTGGTTGGAAACGCCCTTGCTTCCGACAATATTCCGACTGGGAGAATCAACTTCTGCACTATTTCAGCTCCATGCAACAAAATCTTATGTACCGTGGAAGGCATGTAGTACCATGAATACTTCTCAATGGCCATCTCTGCTGTTGAGAAGAGCCGGAACTTTTCTGGGTCGATCATTACATTGCTATTGATGATTTCCAGTATGGTAGCGATCCGGTGGATTAGAGTTTCGTTGACTCCCGTTATTGTACCTTGTGACCTTGCAATCATTGTAAAAACATCTGGCAGTGTTGCCATTATTATTATTTTTTTTTTTTCGTATAGGAAGCTAGTCCATTCCGCCAGAGGTACCATTTAACTATGTATACTGATTTGGATATATTTAAATAGAATCATTATTTATATTATATAATATGAATGGGAGAGACAACACTGGACATCCATGGACCCGAACGGAAGTGATCGCCCGGATGGGATTCTGGGATTCCAAACCACGACCACGAGGCCCGTGAGCAGGAACTCTACTCACTAGGCCACTGCCATTATTTGAAAATCCGTAACCCTCCTTAGAGAAGTCTACTTTGATGCCGAATTTCTCAAGAAACTCTTGTTAAATACGTTTCTTTTCGTTTTCGTGCATGACTCGCGTGTCTTTTGTAGTCCTCCATTCTTCAAAAATGTTGTTGTAGGCAATGTGAAGAATGTATTCCATGCACTTGCTTCTGGCATGTAATGGAGAGATACCTAATTCGAGAGCATTCACATTAAGAGGTTTTTGTTTGATTTTTGCTAAGTCGTTCATTTCGGATGGTAGAGCACTGCATATGTAGCAGGCACTTGCAGACTACGTATTTGTGATGGTTTGTGCTACCTTGCCATCCAACATTGTCATCACCAGAATATGTCGAATACGGATGACATTAATGCCGATCACCACTTCGGTAGCTTCCAACTTATCTATTTCTTCTTCAGCCCGTTTTTTTTCAGCTCGCGCCAAATCAAGTGTATCTTTCTGGAAACTGTATCTCAAGGGCCTGCAATGTCTTGTTGAGGAAGGTTGGTTATTTTCCGTTGAGGAAGGTTGGTTATTTTCCCAAATCAATCCATTTTGATCATCAATTGGGATTGTGAGCTTCAGAGGAACTATTGACGTCATGAATAAATTCGAGTCACTCATTTCGTTATTGTCGATCGTATATTTTTGTGCAAATTCACTTTGGCCTGAGGCACCGTCGATTCCCCATTTCGTCGTTTCGTTCATTTTTCTGGTTCTTCTAGAGGTTTTGTTTCCAGAATTCGTTTGGCAGTGTGGTCAAGCAAATTCTGCAAAGGGACCATTGCGGATGTTTCATTAATTGACATATTTTGAGGGTAGCACTGCTTCTTTGAGAGGATTATTTTTTTATAACTTGGAAATACATGGCTCCCAAGGTCTTTTAGCCCTTGTCAAATCACCTCGTACTGATATTTTGTCAGGTTGGCCTGGAGAACTATAGCTAATGCCTGATCGGCGGACAAAGGTTAATAGTATATTGTACAACGAGCATATTATGATGGCTATTAATCACGAGAACGATGTGTGCGGAACGAGCCGTAGGCGAGTGGAGCAAATCGTTTGAGTGATTAATAGCCATTATATGCGAGTTGTACACTATACTTTGTTCACGAAAATTAAAATCAAAATTAAAATCAAAATCAAAATAAAAAAAAAAACAAAAACAAAATCAAAATTAAAATCGAAATTAAAGTTGTAATTACAATCACAATTGAAAAAAAAATTAAAATGAGTATTAAACAGGATAAACAAAATATTATCATAAATCGCGTTCCGTGAATTAAAGCGCGAATTAGCGTGTTTATTAACCATATTAAACACGCAAATGCGTGTGTGTGTTTAATAAGCATATTAAACACGCAAATGCTTCTTTAAGAAATTGAGTGTTAAATGTAGCCCATTAATGCTGCCCATAGAATTTAATAATGCGCACATTATAACATTTTCGTGAACAAAATTCAATAAACAACATAAATCAAATATGGTGTTGTGTGCCCATAAACATTGTAGGTATACATTCTAAACTTAAATATATAACATCATTAAGACGCCATGCCGTTCAAATTACTACTTATACACTCATAGTGCGTTTTATTTATGTGCCCATAGGGTACGTGGTAAAAATTGTACCCTATGTTAACTTTTGTTGTCGTTCAAATTTGAAACAATTTTTTATGTTTATCAATAAATCAAACATTTTTCTACGAAACGTTCATTGTTAGGACATAAACATGTTAAAATTCTTTATTTTCGCTTTTAAACTTGAAATTAATAACACAAACAATTAATAGTCCAAGTAATAGCGTCTATTAAGCTGAACTCAACTTTTCTCTCTGCGCGTTTTGTATTTCTTTACTTCAACTTCATTCATGTGATTTAAATCTGGTGTATTACGAGGGTGTAATTTTATGTTATCGGTAGATAATATAAAATTACCAATGAAAGAAAATGGCGATGTCAAACTATTATTAAAATAAAACTCACTTCCAGAAGTAAACGTGCTAAGATGTGTTTACTTTCTGCGGTTTAAAGATATTTAAGAGCGTAAAATGAGTGAAATTAAGGTTAAACATCGCAACGTAGTTCTTGCCAAAAGAAGGCTACGGTTCAAAAACATTTCATAAAAGAGTACAGTCTGCGCCCCATACCTTAGCGAGCGGCTCGGATGCGCAGTGGTATTTTACTTCCGCTACATTTTAAAAATTCCAGCGGCGCCGCGGCGGCGAATAACATGCGATAGAAGTAGCGACGAACAGCAGTGGTATTGGGCATGTATTTTTAATACAATTTACGTAATTGTAATCTAGTAAGGTTATTTAGGACAAATTACCTGCCCATCAGGTAGGTAAATAAATACCAAAAGGGAGATAATCCCCTACTAATTACATTCAACACACCTACATTAAAAATGTTATATGCCTATGTTATTTTATTCAATTTTGTTTATTAAAACGTACATTATTAACTCCATAACAACCGTAATAAACATACCTTTATTCCCTATTGAAATAAAAGTTTGTTAGATTTCACAAGTGACATAAACTTTGATCGTTTTCATGACAATCAGTTTATTTCATCAAAATTGTGAAACTTGAGTGATTTTTTATAATAATGAATTTAAATACCTTTATTGTGTTATTTATAGAAATTGTGATCAAAATTAAATAAAAACATATATACAACACGTGAATTAAACACTTTAATTCACTCAAAGATATGTTCACAACATCAATCTTTTCGTGAATAAACTTATGTTTAATTCAAAGGGCTAAAGAATCTACGTTACGCCACTGACAGCCGCGCGGAACATTTTCAATTTGTCGATCGGCTATAAACGGCGCACTCGGGACTATTCGGGCTGCGCGGCAAGAAGCTCTAATTGAAGACATTATGTGAAAACTCAAAAATTTGTTACTACAAGACCTCTGTCATTGCCAATGGATGCAATATCTCCGAAACAAAGTGTCCTGAAACTTTTACATAATGATTTGAGTATGAAGAAGGTGTCTGCACGGTGTATTCCTACGTTGCTTGCAAGTGAACAAAATTCGGACAGAAAAGATGTTTCTCAAGAAAATTTGGCCAAGTTGGAGAGGGACACCAATCTCATTTCTCGAATTATCACCGGCATTGAATCTTGATTACATCATCCTGCTATTAAGCAAGAATCCATACAGTATTTCATTAGTACATTCATAAGGGTTCTCCGCCACCAAAAAAGCCAAAACACAATGTAAAAAAAAAACTGATGCCAACAATTTTCTGGGATGCTTGCTTACAAAGGAATCTACTATAAATGTAGAGGCCCAAAAAAACACAATTAAAAATTTAGGAACCACGTAGCAGGAAAACCGCTCACATTATTATCCACAAAAAAAATTGTTGCTGCACGATCATTTTTGCGTTCATAAAGTAAACAAAATTCAGTGAACTGTGGATTTTATAGAGTTAAGACATCCATCTTATGGCTCCGAATTAGCTCTCTCAGACGTCCTTTCATAATTCTTATTTTTATTTTTAGGGAAATCGGTTTGCTTCTGATGTAGAACTCAAAGAAGTTAAATAAATTTAATAAAAACGAAATATAGCCTGAATTTGTGAATATTCAACCTGTTCATAACACTGCAAAATTAAGTCTTATTAGGATTACGAACAGGTTGAATATTCACAAATTCAGGATATATTTCGTCTTTATTAATTTTTTTAATGCTTCTGCAACAAGTGAGGTAGCCTCAAATTTACTCAAAGAAGTTATTGAAGAATATTTTGCAAGCTTACCAAAGAATATTTTTTTGTGTGGGACTATTGGAAAAATGATGACTTGCGTGTATGTGTTTTAAACGGAGTTATGTAGAAAAATATTGTTAATGTGATAAGTAATTTTATCATGGCTAAGAATTAAAACCAAATCATTTTAAAGAAATAATATTTTATTTGATCGTACGTAGATTAAGCCAATTTCAAGAACAACATAACTAGCACGAAAATTGATTTATTGGCACAGACAAATGAGTGCCTGAGAGAGAGAGATGGCGCTATACACAAACACATAGTTTAGAGATAAAAAAAAAGTTTTATTAGACTAAGTACAAAATATAAATAATTTGTTTAATTTTACTGGGCAATGGCTTATTTGATTTCAAATATAAATAGGTCAATTTCACCCATAGGTAGCAGCACCTGCAGGAACTCTCTCTCTCTCTCTCACTTTGTATTGTTTTTGCATTTTTCATCCAATGCCTCCGAAATGTTGACCCATATGCAGAATATACTGTCCGATTGAAGAACTTCTTGAAAGTTGAAATTTTAAGACCATCGATAAACAATGTTTTAGAGGTACAATTATAATTTCTGGGTTCTATTGGTCCCTCCAATTAATCATCAGAGCTTCTACCAACAAACGCGTTTATCAAAGTGATGTAAATTGTTTAAATGATTGCTTTAATCAATAATTTACACTTCTATGATCTCCGTTTATGTTAGAAAGGTTCTATGGTATGATATGGCCTTGACGCCATCCATCGTTTCCATTTAAAACTAATGTACGAAATACTTTTAGATTATCTTTGTCAAATATTAGCACAAGTTGACAAAGACGCAAATCTTAACAAAAATTGGAAGTTTGAAAACGATCAAAATACGGAGTTATGTCGGTAAAATTAAAATAACACCTCAGGGTATTATTATTAATACCATTATTATTATTATTATTATTTATTATTATTATCTGTAAATGAGCTATAGGCCGTAGGTCTTTCTGCCCTGCCTTGGCCCGATTTACATAAAGAATGCACATAAAGAATGAGGTGAGATGATTAACAAATGTGGTTCCTGGGGTGAAGCGAATGATTATTCGTTGTGGTATGTTGATATGATTTGGTGTAGTATTAGAGGTGGGAATTTGTACTTGGGAGGACTGTTGTTTCTTTGTATACAATATTTGTTTATAATATCTGTATTACTATGTTTATCTATTTGATGAAATTTGATCTGCCGCCCGCTTCTTCATTATGGTTGAGTCTTATTCTCCAACTCTTGTAACCCAACATTTCACAACATCCAAGTCAGTGAGCGCTTCCCTAAGAACCCTAACCAAAATCCTCTCTATAAATTTTCTAATCAATTCCTGTATGATAGAACTTCAGTTATACCTATTGAAGAACGCCTTCTATTCTAAACTTTGTTGAGAGTTTAGAAATACAAAAAAAAGGAACTTAATTCCGAATTTTACATAAATAATGATAATATAGACCTGATATTCTATTTTATGTTGACTTTTATACGAAGCACGTATTTGTAATTTAATTTACTTCCATTTCGAAAATAGTCAGTTATTTTTAAGTTTGAATTTAGGTTATTAATATTATGATATAAATTCCTATTTATTTGTAAATTGACGACTCCCGTAAATAAGCACCGTTTTTCAAACACCCATAGCTTTGAGCAATATCGTCGTAGGAACTTCGTTTTTTCAGTCCTGCACAGGTAATTGAACACATTTCAATGCCCTTTTGGCGGATCGACTCGACACATGTTTTCCAACTCGGTACAAGTTAATAATAATAATAATAATATTTATTAATGCTAACACTGAAACAGTTTACATAAGTCAGGAATATTAATAGTATAGGTATATGGCGATAATATTTGTGTGTACATATGTATACATGTAGAACAGATTAAAGAATTAACATATGAATAAAATAAATACAAGTTATGTACATTAACCAGCGCAAAAAGAATACAGGGTAAATAAAACTTGAAGCAAGTAATTGCTAACGCAATACAATGTGGATTATATAAATAATATTAATTACATACTCTACTTTTGAGGAACTCGTCCCAAGAATAAAAAGGATAATCAGTTAGGAAATTCTTTGTATACGTTTTAAATTGTTTTAGTGGTAAGACTTTTATGTCTTGGGACAGTGCATTATAAAATTTTGGAGCCCAGAAGTTGGGTCCGTTTTGTGATTTTTGCAGTCTTAACAGTTTTATATAAATGTCGTCTTTATTTCGTGTATTATGGGCATATATAGTTTCAGATGTCTGGTAATGTGTGATATTTTTTTTTGACATACATCAGGCATTGGAATATGAAGAGTCCTGGTAGAGTCATGATACGTAATTTGCAAAACATGACTCATCCCTGTACCCTATTCCACCTACTATGCGTACTGCTCTTCGTTGGAGCCTGAATATACGATCTAAACAAGCAAAAGTTGGACGTTTTTAAGCCTAAAAACATGTTTTTTTGTTCGGGGGTTGAAGGGTTCAAATAGGGATCATCAAAATCTGAGTTTACCCCCTTAAAGTAGAGACAGAATGGGATTTTTTCCCGAAAGAATCATCCAATTTGGTTGAAAAGTCGCTGAGTTATGTGCGAAAAACCTCAAAATGCACTTTTTTCAAACACCCATAACTTGGTGCCAAATCGTCATAGGAACTTCGTTATTTGAGTCCTGCATAGGGAATTGATCAAATTTTAATGCCTTTATGGTGGATCGAGTCGACAATTTTTTTCCAACTCCGTACACATCGTCAAAGTTGGACATGGTTTCCTGAAAAAACTTTTCTTTCACAGGGGTGCTAGATGTGGGCGGAAGGGGTTACGCTTAAATTCGCATGCATGACTTTAAAGAAGACACTTCAAAGTTTTTCGCCTTCAAAGATTCATCACAATCGATTGAAAATACGCCGAGTTATAGCGGTCTGAAAATGGTCGAAATTTCACAAATTTCAATGTTTCATTTTTTTCCACCCGTGTAGGTATAATATTATTAAATAGTGTTTCCTCTATTTTAATTTCCAACTTGTATCACGAAGTAATTCATAAATTGTATTTACTATTTATGAAATTAATTTCGTTTTCTTGTATTTATCTAATGCTTTCTGCAACAAGTAAGGTTGTTTCTAATTTGTTTGAAATTAACTATATTTAAGGTGTGCCACAATGTAAGCACCTAAAACAGTAATCAATTTTTGTTTTCATTTTAAAACATAAATGATTTCCATGTCAACGATAACGATTATTTTTAACTGTTTGTTTTATTACTTAGCAGTAAAATACCAGCAAATAACTGGTTGAAATTAGTGAAATATTAATTATAACAGTATTTACACAGTTATCTTAAATTTTAAAGTATTTTCACGCATTTTTCTTTTTCTTTTAATTGGACATGATTTACTGTTTTTGTTATTGAATGACCTACCATGAGCTCGACTTTGCATACGGGAGCGTTCAGCACTCAAAATGATTGATGAGGACATCCGAAGATGCAAAGCTAAAAGTCAGGACGATGAAGGAGCTCTCGACGAAATATGGCGACATAGTGTTGTAAATAACACCGTTACAAAAAACTTGTCTCCTCTGGATTCGTTCTTTTTGCTGCTTGATCCAACCTTTAATTGTATTTCATTTTACGAAGACTTATGCCGGTAATTACGTTATTACCAGTTCGTAGGAATGCGTGGGTTATTAAAACTTTCTAGAAAATACTCCATCGTTTACGATTGAATGTTTGAAATTTATTAATTTACAAGCATCTGCATGAAAAGTCTGTTGAGTATCACGTGCAGGGTTAGTAATTTCTGGATGATTAATACTTATTGGAGGCTATCGATATAACCCCTCGTCTTACCGGCGGCCCACTTAAGTCTTGATTACTGCAATTACTCCTACGAGGTGTTAAAATAGAGTCACGTGGAAATATTCTTACGCCTACGAACCTGAAATTAACTTTCTTGTAACACGACTTCTGCTTCGTGGTAGTGGTTTGATGTAAGGTCAGGGTTTGTATAATTTTAAATATTTATCCTGATGTGTGTATTCCAATAAATCTAATTACAAAAAACTTATTTCATACTATTAATTGCTTCAGCTTCTAGGAGTTTAAAAAAAAAATATGATACATGTATATTACAAAAATCTTTATATACATGATGAACATAACAAAGAATGGCACATAATAAATGTATTCCAAAAACTATGATTTTCGAAAAAAAAAAAATTAGAAAATGTTTTACTTTTTTGGTCTTTAATAATGAAATTGTGACACTGACATCAAACATATGCACAGTGAGCCAAATAAAAACGGTACAAATTGTCAATAATAATTAACGCATTTAATATTGCTTTGAAAAACAAAATTTTTTGGCCCGCTGAGTAAAAAAACAAAAATTTTTGAAAATGCCACAAGTTTTTCCAAATCCCATCAGTTTTTGAAAAAAGTCGATAATCATGCAAAATATCATAAAAATCTTAGTGGGTAGCGTTCCTGCTTCTGGGCCTCGTGGTCGTGGGTTCGAATCCCATCCGTGCGGTCACTTTTTCGGAACGAAGAAGTGGCCGTGCGGGTCCATGGATGTCTAGTGTATGTCCCATTCATTATTAAAATGAAATCTCAATGTAATTATCGTTAGTGGCCGAATAGTACATGCTTACGCCAATTCCAAATCATCCGCACTTCCTCAACCCGAATTCCCGTCAGCCACCCTTCCTTTTACTTAAAAAAAAAAACACGATGGCCACATCACCATTTTTGCTAAAGCTTTTATTAGGTGAAATTAGTAGTCAGTAGTGTTAGTATCTATTAATAATAACTATTATTATTGTAAACTTTATTGTCTAGTGAGGATAATCGTATAACGAGGGATATTTACAATATAACATTCAAGATTACAGAATTACACTTTACACCCAAAATTTGCGCCAAACAATACTTGACTTTTTCTCCATTTACTCATTAATCATTTTATCAATAGTCAGTAGAGTAGTAGGAGTTCTAAACAAAGTAAGCGATAACAAAAGGGACACCAATTACTGTTATTTATAAGGAAATTAAAATATTCCCATTCTCTTAAAATTCAAATTGTCTTTCATAAGTTTTCATTAAAAATAATTTCAACGTTTCACAAATGATTAGAGAAAATTGGTTATTACGTTTTAACATCTCGTTTCGGCTTGGTAAAATTAGTTTGGGTTTTTTTTTTTCGAAGATTTTTATGTGTTTATTTGGTTCGTGTGCCGCGTTACAAAATCTTCTCAAGGTGTTGTGTTTATTTTTTGCGGTCAATTTTCACATCATAAAATTAGACGGCGCGGCGGGCCACAGTGAGTGACGCGAGGCGTTCCTCCTCTTGTATTCACACCTCAAAGCTGTTAACCTCACCAGCTAATTACCCGCACTTTGGATATAACATACCGGGGATCAGTTTGTGTACGCGCTCCAAAAAAAGAACACGCATAAACGAAAGTGAGTAATTTGTATTCATGTATAATAAGAATATTTTAAAATTTGCACAGCTAACCCAACCGTTTTTTTTTCGCTGCAAAATTTTGCACTATAGACGTAATTACTAATAATAGGTTAAGTATCAATAGATCAGAAAATAGTAACATATAAAGAATTGCATTTGTAAAGAGACTCTTAATATATTCAAATTTACTTTTTCTTTAAATTGTTTTTAATTTTTCTTCTTTTTTTTTCCTTAAAAAGGAAGGATGGTTGACGGGAATTCGGGTTGAGGAAGTACGGATGAATTGGCGTAAGCATGTAGCTATTCGGCCACTAATGATAATTACGTTGAGATTTCATTTTAATAATGAATGGGACATACACTAGACATCCATGGACCCGCACGGCCACTTCTTCGTTCCGAAAAAGTGACCGCACGGATGGGATTCGAAGCCATGACCACGAGGCCCATGAGCAGGAGCTCTACTCACTAGGCCACCGCGCCCCCCTTTAATTTTTCTTAATCCTCTAAAATATTTTTTTTTTGCAAAATTATAATTCTACATTCATTTTGGATTAATTAGAAGCTCTTGTAAATTTTGTTTACATTTCTTAGAGCCATCAGAAGATTTTCAAATTTTTACAACCTTTGTAACCATTTGCTAGAAATTATCTCAAAATCTAGAGATGTAGTTTATAGGTTTTTGCAGAATCATAATTATGAGTGCGTTTAAGTCAATTTGGAAAGTTTCAAAATGGTGGTAATTATTTATACATTGTCTTGAGGCCTTAAATATAGTGTCCATTTTTTTCAAATTTGCGTTCTGTTCCCTTTAGATTATTTTGAAATCTAGACAACAATTGCTTGTTTCCTTTTGCAGAATTTTGGAATTCAATGTAATATTTGAATTTTTTTCAACCTCACGCTTTCTTCGCGGAGGATTCTCTCAAAATCTAATAAAAAGACGTCTTTAAGTTTATGCAAAATCATAATTCTGAATTCGTTTTGAGGAAAGGACAGAAGTTTGAAGTCGATAGAAATTGTTTTTTTTTAAATATTTTCTCAAACCAATAAATGTTTTCGAATTTATAACACGCTGCGTTTGCAGCAAATTGTATTAAAATCCAGAGGTGAAGTGGTCAAAGTTTTCTGCAGAATCATAATTTTGATTGTTAAATGTTTTTTTGTTATTTTCCATATTTAAGAAAATATTGGCAAAAAACAAAGAACAGTTGAGGTAAACGCCCACTTTCGGTGTACGAAATTTTACCAAAAGCTTTTCAGTTCTTCAGATTATCAAATAAGACGGATGTTCAAAGTTTGATATCAATTGCTCTATTAGTTTTTGAGATACAGCGCGCACAGACAGACACACACACACACGCACACACACACACACACACACACACACACACACACACACACAATTTTTTTTTTCCAGAAATTGTTGAAATGGCATCTAGGGACCCCAAAAACGGACATTTCCGTAAAAAAAAAATTGAAAAAAAAATCACGATCACAATACTTTCTCGTACTTAGTAACGGAGAAAAAAAACATCACTTAACATATGGAAATAACCTCAGCCAAATTTATAGATATCGATACCCTTTAAAACAAAATAAAAATGGTGTCGATATATTTTATAGTTTTGAAGAACTTAAAAAGTAAATTTTTCAGGAGAGTTAGTTTCATAGAGCTAGTTCCCCCATTTTGCTTACAAATTTCGATCAGTTCTACGAATCGAAAGATATTTTTAAAAAATTTGCAGAATTGAGCGTCGAATCAGAATCGACGATAAAAAAAATAAGATTATTTTTCATTTTTGGCTATTGCCAATTTTTTCCAACCTTACGCTCTGTTTGCACAAGATTATTTCGAAATCTAGGGGAGCAAATTTTTGTAGAATTGTATAAAATTTATTTCATTATGAATGGCTTAGCAAATTTTGAAAGTTTCAACTGGTTAGCAATTGTTTTTATAAAATCACTGAATAAAACACTTACTATGTTTTTTACCACAATTTATTTGATGTATGTACAAATATTTCATATACATACATATCACGACTTAAGTTTCGACGTTTTACTGTCATTATCAAGTGGTAAAAAACATAGTAAGTGTTTTATTCAGTGATTTTATAATGAATTACCACGTAGTAACGGTCACAACCATCACCATAATTGTTTTTATATTTTTTAAGCATCAAAAGTGATTTAATTTGTTCGTCGGGAATTATCACGAACTCTAACTATAGGGTGTTCGAAGATTTTTGCAGTATAATAATTAAATCTGTGTTTTAAGTATTTTTGAAAAGTTTCAAGTCGATGGCAACTGTTTTTAAATTTTTTCATGGAATAAAATGTTTCAAATTTTTACAATCTTACGCTTTGTTCGCAAGTGGTTATCTCAAGTGATTATCTCGAAATTTATTTAATTTACTTTAATTTAATTTAATTTACGGAAAATCACCTTTCTACAAAATAATATAATAATCTTTTACATATAAAAAATATAAACATATAAATAGGTAAATGAAAACGTAAATATTAACTTTATGGATGGGATGTTCGTAAATTTTTGTAAAGTGCGAATTATAATTGTGTTTTTTGTAAATTAAAAAAAAAATACGACATTAACGATTATTTCTTTATTTTTTGAAGCCAAAAAAAGGTTTTAAATTTTTATAATCTTAAATCTTTCATTATCTCGACATTGAGAGAGGGGATGTTTGCATATTTTTGTAAAATCTGAATTATGATTGTAGTTCTAGTAAATTTGGAACATTTTTATATTTTTTCATAGTATAAAATTTTTAAAAACTTACGCTTTGTTCGCAAGGAATTATCTCGAATTCTGGCATGGGATGTTTGCAGATTTTTGTAAAAACTGAATTATAATTGTGTTTTTAATAAATTTAAATAGTTTTACGACAGTGAAAAAATGATATCTATTTTTTTAATCCATAAAAATGTTTTAAATTTTTACAAACTTACACTTTATTCGCAAATGATTATCTCGACATTAAGAAAGGGGATGTTTGCATATTTTTGTATAATCTGAATTATGATTGTATCTCAAGTAAATTTGAAACATTTTTAGATATTGACAATTGTTTCTATATTTTCTGAAGCCATGAAAATATTTTCAATTTTTACAATCCCACGCTTTGTTCGAAAGGGATTATCCCGAACTCTACGGATGCGATGCTTGCAGATTTTTGTAAAATTAGAATTATTCTTATTTGTGTTTTTAGTAAATTTGACTGACAATTGTCTCCTAATTTTTTGAGGTCAAAAATATGTTTTAAATTTTTACAATCTTTCGCGTTGTTTGCAAGGGATTATCTCAAAATTTAGTTATGGAATGTTTGTAAATTGTATTTTTAATAAACTTGAAAAGTTTTTAGCCATTGACAATTGTTTTTTTTTATTGAAGTAATAAAAATGTCGAAATTTTTTATAAACTTACGCTTCGTTCGCAAGTGATTATTGGGACGTTTAGGGATGGGATATTTGTAGATTTTGTAGAATCTGAATTATGATTAAGTTTTTCATAAATTTTAAAAGTTTTTAGATATTAATATTTGTTTCTGTATTTTTTACGCCATAAAAATGTTTTAAATTTTTACATTTTTAAGCTTTGTCTGCAAAGGAATATCTCTAATTCTAGAGATGGGATGTTTGTGGATTTTTGTAAAATTTGAATTGTAATTGTATATTTAGTAAATTTGAAAAGTTTTACCACATTGACAATTGTTTCTTTATTTTTTGAAACCATTAAAATGTTATCAATTTTTACAATCTTACGCTTTGTTTGCAACGAAGTATTACGAAATTTGTGAAACCTGAATTACAATTGTATTTCTAGTAAATTTTAAAAGTTTTTAGATATTTGACAATTGTTTCTATATTTTTTGAAGCCATAAAAATGTTTTAAAGTTTCACAATCTTACGCTTTGTTCGCAAGTGATTATCTCAAAATTTAAGAATGGAATGTTCGTAGGTTTTTGTAAAATTTGAATTATAATTGTATTTTTAGCAAATTTAAAAAGTTTTACAATGCTTTTTTTTTTTGAAGCCTTGAAAATGTTTCAAATTTTTATAATCTTATGTTTTGTTCGCAAGTGATTATCTCAAATATAGGAAAGGGTGTTTGCCGATTTTTGTGAAATTTGAATCTTAATTGAGTTTTTAGTAAATTTGAAAAGTTTTACGACATTTATAATTGTTTCGATATTTTTTAAAGCCATAAAAATGTTTTAAATGTTTACAATCTTACGCTTTGTTTGCAAGTGATTATCTCAAAATTTAAGAATGGAATGTGCATGGGGTTTTGTAAAATTTGAATTATAATAGTATTTTTGGTGAATTTAAAAAGTTTTACGAATATATTTTTTTTATTTTTATTTTTTGAAGCCATTTTAAATTTATATAACCACAAATGATTATCTTTAAATTTAGGGATGGGATTTTTGTAGGTTTTTGCAAAATCTGAATTATGATTATGTCTTTAGTAAATTTGAAAAGTTTTATGACATTTATAATTGTTTCTATATTTTTTAAAGCCATAAAAATGTTTCAATTTTTTTCTTTTCCAAAACTTTTGTAACACTTTTACTAACACTTTTTTCGTGACATTTTCGGATTTTCCTCGGGACCTTTTTTTAGAATTTCTTTCATAGACTTTTTCAGGACTTTTTACGGGACTTTCAAAATGTTTTCAAAATGTTATTGTTGGGGCATTTGTGTCAGGATTTTTAATAGGACTTTTTCCAGGACTCTTTCCAAAACTTTTTGTCGGGGACTTTCTTTTTCAGGACTTTCTTTAGGACTTTTATTAGGGCTTTTACAAGAACTTTTATTCGCACTTTTTTCAGGACTGTTTTTTGGCCTTTTTTTTAGATTTTTTTAGGACTTTTCTCTGAATTACTTTTTTCAAGGACTTTCTTCAGGACTCATTTTAGGATTTGTTTCAAGAACTTTCCAGAACTTTTTTAGCACTTAACACTTATTTTTTAAGACCTTTTCGGGTTTTCCTCGGGACTTTTTTAAGATTTTTTTTACGACTTCTTTCGAGACTTTTGACTTTCTCAGGAGTTTTTTTCAAAAATTTATTATCAGGGCATTTGTAACTGGACTTTTTCAGGACCTTTTTTACCAGAACTTTTTTGCAAGAAGTTTTTTCCAGGACTATTTTCCAGAACTTTCTATCCAGGATTTTTTTTTTCAGGACTATTTTCAGGATTAATATTAAGACTTTTACCAGGAATTTTTTTCACACTTCTTTTTAAGATTGTTTAGGACTTTTTTCAGGGCTTTTTATCGTTACGCCTTTTTTAGCAGGAATTTTCATTCAGGAATTTTCTTTCCTAACCTTTTTCTAGGTTTGTTTTCAGAACTTTTTTGGGACTTTGTTTCAAAAATATTTTTCTAGAATTTCCTTCGGGATTTTCTTTTAGGAATCTTTTTTCAACAATTTACAAAAATTAGTAGAAATAAACGAAATTAAGACTTTTACTAGGACTTTTTTCAAGGACTGTTTTTCGGCCGGTTTACGGGATTTTTTAAAGATTTTTTAAGGATTTTTTTCGGGATTCTTTTTAGGACTTTTCCAAAACTTTATTTCAGGGCTTTTATCCATAACTTTTTCAGGACTTTTTTTGGATTTGTTTCGGGACTTTTTTTATGACTTTTTTGATAGACTTTTTCAGGACTTTCTCATAGACTTTTTCAGGACTTTTTTCGGGACTTTTTCAGGGCTTTCCACCAGAAATCTTTTTTCGGTAATTTTTTTCGGGAATGTTTTCAGGAATTTTATTTCAAGACTTTCTTTTCAGAAATTTCATTTCAAAACTTCCTTTTCAAGAATTTCTTTTACACACACACACACACACAAACACACACGTACACACACGCACACAAACACCATCACACCATCTCTCTCTCTCACACACACACACATTTTCTCCGATTTGATAATGTAATATTTTAAATGCACATCAAGGTTTTTGCTGGATCGTATGATACCGGCGTTTGAAACGTCAAAATTATGAAAAATGGAAATGAAAAATTATACTAATGCTAATAATCGAAATTAATCTTTAGATTATTTACTTTTTTATAAGTTAATTGTAAAGTTTCCCTGTAATTTGGAATATTTTGTTCTGTCTTAATTCACAATCTCGCGCTTTGTTCGCAAGGGATTATCTCATAATCTAAGGATGAGATGTTTGTAGATTCTATGAAAACTGAATTATAATTGTGTTTTTAGAAAATTTTGAAAGTTTTGATACATTGAAAATTGCTATTTTTTCAAGTCATAAAAAATGTTTTAAATTGTTTACAATTTCAGGCTATTTCCAAAGGATTATCTCGAAATCTAGGCATGAAGTGATTGTAGATTTTTACAGAATCGTAATTCTGTATTAGTTTTGTGTACATTGATAGTTTCAAATCGGCGGCAGTTGTTTTTAAATTTGTTTCAAATCCTGAAACGTTCAACTATTTTCAACCCTCAACCGAGGGTTATCTGAAAATGTATTATACTTTTTAATAGGTTCTGGGTAAGTTAGGGGAGTTTAAAGTTTTTTTTATATTTTTTATAGCCTTTTAAATGTTTTTCATTTTTCTGTCAACTATATGCTCTGTTTGCAGAAAATTGACTCATAATCTAGGGATGGGTGTTGATAATTTTTTTGTAAAACCATAATTCTAAATGTGTTTTAGGTAAATCTGGTGAGTTTTAAAGCGTGGCAGATGTTAATTTTTTCTTTCAAGCCTTCAAATATTTGTATTTTATTTATCCTTTCATTATGTTTGCAGGCGACTATTCCAAAATTTAGAGAGAGGCTGTTTATAGGTTTTTATAAAATCTTAAATATGTGTTGTTAGTAACTTTCGAAAGTTTTAAGTCGCCAGCAATTGTTTTTATATTTTTACTTTCTCCGTTACGAAGTACGAGAAATTATTGTGATCGTGATTTTTTTTTCAAAAATTTTTTTTACGGAAATATCCGTTTTGGGCTCCCTAGATGCCATTTCAAAAATTTTTTTTGTGTCTGTGTGTGTGTCTGGCTGTGTGCGCTGTATCTCAAAAACTAATAGAGCAATTGATATGAAACTTTCAACATACGTCTTATTTGATAATTTGAAGAACTGAAAAGCTTTTGGTAAAATTTCATTCACCGGAAGTGGGTGTTTACCTTAACTGTTTTTTGTTTTTTGCTAATATTTTCTTAAATATGAAAAATATCACAAAAATATTTAAACAAACATTGAAGATAACAAAGAAATAAACAAATTTTGCTTCAAAATATTTTTCATAAAATCATTGCTATTCGAGAAAAAAATTTATTAACTTTTTCTCAAATTTTGGTTTATAAGTATGAAACGATAATAGTTACAGCAAATTTGTGTCAATAATAATTGTAGAGAATACCAAAATTAACAACTTCTAAAGAATAAGTTTTTTTCGAAATCTCGTTAGTTTTTGAGTAAACCGAGTTTTTGAATTTGAAGTATAATTTTTCCGTTTCATAATTTTGACGTTTTAAACGTCAGTTTCATCCGAGTTTACGCAACGCTCGATGTACATTTAAAATATGATTTCAATTAAAAATAAACCATGAAAGCGTGAATATAAATGATACCATCAAGTCGGAAAAAGTAACATGATGGCCACATCACCATTTTTTAAGTATACATCCAAATGTATTCAAACTTACGCTCTGTTTACGGGTGATTGTCAAGAAATATAGGGATAGGGTGTTTGTAAATTTTTGCAGAAATATGATTTTGACTGCTTTTTGAGTAAAACTTGAATAGTTTTAAGTCGATAGCAATCGCAAAATATTTTTTTCAAGCCATACAATTGTTTTTATTTTTTTAGAATCTTACCCTTTAATCGCAAGGAATTTTCTCGAAATATCTATAGTAATACATTTTTACAGAATCATAATATTGATTTTTTTTTAAATAATTTTCAAGCCAACGGCAATTGTTTTTTTAAGCCATCAAGATGTTTTCAACCTCTGTTCACATGCGATTATTTCAAAATCTAGGTAAGAGTGTTTGCAGATTTTTGCAAAATCTTAACCATAGATGTGTTTTTAGTATTTATTTTTATATTTTTCTCAAACCAATAAGATGTTTTGAGGTTTTTTTTTAACCTTCGCAGGAGATTCTCTTCAAATCTAAAAGTGAGTTGTTTTTAATAAATTTTAAGGGATCATTGACCGATTCTAAAGAATGCCGTGCGTATATCTCCAAACAATTCAATGATCACATCACAACACCTTTAACAACCAATAAAATTCAGAAAACCCGGCGGCCTTTTGAAGGTCGTAGTTGTGATTATTTCTTAACTAATTATAGAATTAGCTTGTAAAAACATCCGCAAAACATCAGCAGAAATTGTTGTAAATTAACAACCTTACTGCGCAAAATAAATTATTTTTCAAGTACGGATGAGAGGACCGGCTTCCTTAAACACACTGTTTCACACGGTAATAATATTAGAAAGAAACAGATATATGGTAATGTATTCAATGGTCTTGAACTACTGTATAAAAGATGAATATATTTCCAAATTTTACACTTTATAATCGACAGCATACCATGGTAAGACAAATATTTTCTATTGTAACTTAACATTATTAAGGTTTCTTAATTAAAATTATAATATTTAGCTACTACTACTGCTATCTTTATAAGCAGACTTTACGTATATATAAATTTAATGTTCACAAATGATTGTTAGTGTGATTAGTCTGATAAATGGCTATCGACCAGAGGTCTTTTATCCCGGATGTGTGTCTTGTCGAGTTAGTCAGTCTGAGATGTTGATGGATGAAGTGATTAAATGAATTCGAATGTTGTGCAAGGGGGGTTTTAATATGTAGCTATTAATGTTCATTTCGATGTTTTAATTTGTGTAACGTTGCAGATTATCCAAATAATGGTTTTCAGCGTTCTGGTGGGTGCACTTTCAGCTGTTCCGCAGAAGACACTACTAACTTACGAAGATGATGTACTCGTATCTTCAGAAGCGCTTCTTCCTTTAATCAGGGTAATTAGTTTTGTATTATTTTACTATATATACTATATTTTATGTATTTAAAAAAATCTAGGTACGGCGACTGAATACAGCATTGATTATTTCGATGGCCGGACCCCCTATGGAAGACACACCACGACCACCGTCAGATTCTCCACCAGTTGCAGGATTTAGTTTATTTTATTATTTTATAATTTATTTTTTTGTTAAATTATTTCTGTAAAAAAATATGTTATTTCCGTTAGTAAATATTTTTATAAAAAAAATGTAACAAATTGAAATCAATATAGTTTCAATTAAGACATGAATATCAAGACAATATTCTTATTTATTAAAAAGTTTTCACATGGCTATAATTTAATTCGCATAAAACCTAAAATAAGAATTAAAATGTAATTCTACCTTTATTAACACTAGAGCACTCCCGCTATGAGCATTTCCCTCACACATATGCTGAAATAGTCATACTTTTAGACAGGGTTGAGATTTAGGAACAGGGCGCCCTCTAGCTTATAAATGCAACTTAAGCACCAATTTCTCATTTTTGGTTTATAATTATGAAACGATAGTTACAGCTAATTTATGTTAATAATAATTGTATAAAATGCCAAAATGAGCAACTTTTAAAGAATAAGTTTTTTTCGAAATCGCTTTAGTTTTTGAGTAAACTGAGTTTTTGAATTTGAAGTATAATTTTTTCAATTTTTCATAATTTTGACGTTTTAAACGTCAGTTTGATCCGAGTCTACAAAACGCTCGATGTACATTTAAAATAGTTTCTAGTAGCCTTTTTAGGAAAGCGCCGTGGCCTTTTATCGAGGGCTGCAATTCAAATATTAAATTTTCAAAATCTTTTTCTTGAGTTATTGATCATAAAATGCAATTTCATAGAAGTCATCGTAGACCATTAAGTTATAGCGTTTTTTCATCAGAACGAGCTAAATCCATTGGTGTTAAAAAATTTCAGCTATCTTAAATAGCAAAAATGTTGATAAGTTAGTTTGAAAATTTTGAAAAAAGTCGATTTTTTCAGACTTTGATCGGCCGTAGCGGCTAAACAAAAACTCAAAATTGATCGCGGTTTTCAAATCTGTATTTCTTGGGTGCAAATTAGACGGATTCAATTAAAATTGGCAATTTTTAATTTTTGTCAGGGCACCGGCAGTCTCGGCAGGTCGGAGATACAGGGCGGCCCAGATACAAGCCGAGAGATTGTTAGAGGCCAGAGAACAGAGCCATAGCCAAATTGCACGTCTTGAAAGGCAGGTATATTCATCCATAATTATATCAGTATTTAAGTATATTAAATGTGTTTTTTTGTATATGCAGGTGTCATCACTGCGTGAACAAATTAATCAAGGGATTGAACGAAGACAGCAGTACGTGCTTCGTAGTACACCGGCATGCCGCGAGATGCAGCAGCAGCGGCGGCAAGCGCTCGGGGATTCCCTGCGCACCGTCTCGCAAGACTAATCGCTGGACGCCCTCCTGCTAGAACAGGAGGCACGCAAACTGGACCACACCGTGACCTCCGCCAGTGCCAGCCTTCCTCCTGCCTTAAACCTGTCTTCTTGTTACGACTGGAACCTCTCGTAGTAAATGAGCGGATGGACAGTGTCCAATATTTAAAATATAGAGTCCTCTGCATTTTCTACACATTCAACCATTTTCACACACACGCATTTCTCCAATGTTTAATCAGAAACATGCTGCAATTAATGTCTTTGAAACACACCGTACATGCATTTATGTTTCTTTCTCATAAAATATTTGTACGTTCATTAAAACCGTAATAGGCGTAAATATATAAACAAAATTAGCATTGCTCATTGCCATATGTGGAGAACTGCGGGTAATTCAAAATATAAAAACAAATGATTCAAATTTTTATGCTTGATTGCCTCACGAGTTTTGATGTTTCCGTCCATTTTTGATACTCAATTTTTTATAACAATAGACAGCACTGTTCGATTAAGACATCAAGGGCATTCACGAATAAAAGTATTTCATGGAAAAATGTTGTGCTTTTATCTAATACCCCCTTAATATAAGTTTGTTTAGGTGTACAAGTAATAATTGAGTTTTTTAAGTTGTAATACAGATTTATTTAGATTTATTTTGCATTACAGATATATGGCAAAGCAATTCTACGTATAACTTACTTAATACTAATCCCTTATATGTCAGTCCACTAAACTTCTGTTTACGATGGCTCCTTCCTTTACTGTTCCAGGCACTTCCTGTGAACAACATATTTTCAATTAGTACTCAAATTATTTAAAATTGATTAGTGCTTGCTGGGAGTTTTTGTACAAGTTGAAATGCGTGACTTGCTGCCTATTGCAATATCATGTTAAACCCCGCTGTACTTAAGATATATGTTGTATTTTATTTATACTAAATTATTATTTTTTTAAGAGTCAACAATAAAAAACTTAATAAAAGATTTGCGTTTTTTTTACAACCTCATTCAAATCTGTCTCCTAGTCTCCTAATCAACTAACTTTTGGATTTTTGGCAGAAAATATTAAGACTAAAATTCATCTTTTCGTTCCTGTAATTCTGATACCAATTCGTAAAATTTGTTGAAAATTTTTGAAGAATTCGGCACACAAAATTAAGACCAAAATTCCTCTTTTCGTTTCTGCGATCCTGATCCCAAATCGTAAAATTTGTTGAAAATTTTTGAAGAATTTGTCAGACAAAATTAAGACCAAAATTCCTCTTTTCGTTTCTGCGATCCTGATACCGAATCGTAAAATTTGTTGAAATTAATTGATGAATTCGGCAGAGAATATTAAGATGAAAATTCCTCTTTTCGTTTCTGCGATCCTGATACCGGTATCGTAAAATTTGTTGAAAATTTTTGAAGAATTTGTCAGACAAAATTAAGACCAAAATTCCTCTTTTCGTTTCTGCGATCCTGATACCAAATCGTAAAATTTGTTGAAAATTTTTGAAGAATTTGTCAGACAAAATTAAGACCAAAATTCCTCTTTTCGTTTCTGCGATCCTGATACCGAATCGTAAAATTTATTGAAATTATTTGATGAATTCGGCAGAGAATATTAAGATGAAAATTCCTCTTTTCGTTTCTGCGATCCTGATACCGAATCGTAAAATTTGTTGAAATTAATTGATGAATTCGGCAGAGAATATTAAGATGAAAATTCCTCTTTTCGTTTCTGCGATCCTGATACCGAATCGTAAAATTTGTTGAAAACTTTTGATGAATTCGGCAGAGAATATCAAGACCAAAATTCCTCTTTTCGTTTCTGCGATCCTGATACCAAATCGTAAAATTTGTTGAAAATTTTTGAAGAATTTGTCAGACAAAATTAAGACCAAAATTCCTCTTTTCGTTTCTGCGATCCTGATACCAAATCGTAAAATTTGTTGAAAATTTTTGAAGAATTTGTCTAACAAAATTAAGACCAAAATTCCTCTTTTCGTTTCTGCGATCCTGATACCGAATCGTAAAATTTATTGAAATTATTTGATGAATTCGGCAGAGAATATTAAGATGAAAATTCCTCTTTTCGTTTCTGCGATCCTGATACCGAATCGTAAAATTTGTTGAAAATTTTTGAAGAATTTGTCAGACAAAATTAAGACCAAAATTCCTCTTTTCGTTTCTGCGATCCTGATACCGAATCGTAAAATTTGTTGAAATTAATTGATGAATTCGGCAGAGAATATTAAGACCAAAATTCCTCTTTTCGTTTCTGCGATCCTGATCCCAAATCGTAAAATTTGTTGAAAATTTTTGAAGAATTTGTCAGACAAAATTAAGACCAAAATTCCTCTTTTCGTTTCTGCGATCCTGATACCGAATCGTAAAATTTGTTGAAAATTTTTGAAGAATTTGTCAGACAAAATTAAGACCAAAATTCCTCTTTTCGTTTCTGCGATCCTGATACCGAATCGTAAAATTTGTTGAAATTAATTGATGAATTCGGCAGAGAATATTAAGACCAAAATTCCTCTTTTCGTTTCTGCGATCCTGATCCCAAATCGTAAAATTTGTTGAAAATTTTTGAAGAATTTGTCAGACAAAATTAAGACCAAAATTTCTCTTTTCGTTTCTGCGATCCTGATACCGAATCGTAAAATTTGTTGAAAATTTTTGAAGAATTTGTCAGACAAAATTAAGACCAAAATTCCTCTTTTCGTTTCTGCGATCCTGATACCGAATCGTAAAATTTGTTGAAATTAATTGATGAATTCGGCAGAGAATATTAAGATGAAAATTCCTCTTTTCGTTTCTGCGATCCTGATACCGAATCGTAAAATTTGTTGAAAATTTTTGAAGAATTTGTCAGACAAAATTAAGACCAAAATTCCTCTTTTCGTTTCTGCGATCCTGATACCGAATCGTAAAATTTGTTGAAATTAATTGATGAATTCGGCAGAGAATATTAAGATGAAAATTCCTCTTTTCGTTTCTGCGATCCTGATACCGGTATCGTAAAATTTGTTGAAAATTTTTGAAGAATTTGTCAGACAAAATTAAGACCAAAATTCCTCTTTTCGTTTCTGCGATCCTGATACCAAATCGTAAAATTTGTTGAAAATTTTTGAAGAATTTGTCAGACAAAATTAAGACCAAAATTCCTCTTTTCGTTTCTGCGATCCTGATACCGAATCGTAAAATTTATTGAAATTATTTGATGAATTCGGCAGAGAATATTAAGATGAAAATTCCTCTTTTCGTTTCTGCGATCCTGATACCGAATCGTAAAATTTGTTGAAATTAATTGATGAATTCGGCAGAGAATATTAAGATGAAAATTCCTCTTTTCGTTTCTGCGATCCTGATACCGAATCGTAAAATTTGTTGAAAACTTTTGATGAATTCGGCAGAGAATATCAAGACCAAAATTCCTCTTTTCGTTTCTGCGATCCTGATACCAAATCGTAAAATTTGTTGAAAATTTTTGAAGAATTTGTCAGACAAAATTAAGACCAAAATTCCTCTTTTCGTTTCTGCGATCCTGATACCAAATCGTAAAATTTGTTGAAAATTTTTGAAGAATTTGTCTAACAAAATTAAGACCAAAATTCCTCTTTTCGTTTCTGCGATCCTGATACCGAATCGTAAAATTTATTGAAATTATTTGATGAATTCGGCAGAGAATATTAAGATGAAAATTCCTCTTTTCGTTTCTGCGATCCTGATACCGAATCGTAAAATTTGTTGAAAATTTTTGAAGAATTTGTCAGACAAAATTAAGACCAAAATTCCTCTTTTCGTTTCTGCGATCCTGATACCGAATCGTAAAATTTGTTGAAATTAATTGATGAATTCGGCAGAGAATATTAAGACCAAAATTCCTCTTTTCGTTTCTGCGATCCTGATCCCAAATCGTAAAATTTGTTGAAAATTTTTGAAGAATTTGTCAGACAAAATTAAGACCAAAATTCCTCTTTTCGTTTCTGCGATCCTGATACCGAATCGTAAAATTTGTTGAAAATTTTTGAAGAATTTGTCAGACAAAATTAAGACCAAAATTCCTCTTTTCGTTTCTGCGATCCTGATACCGAATCGTAAAATTTGTTGAAATTAATTGATGAATTCGGCAGAGAATATTAAGACCAAAATTCCTCTTTTCGTTTCTGCGATCCTGATCCCAAATCGTAAAATTTGTTGAAAATTTTTGAAGAATTTGTCAGACAAAATTAAGACCAAAATTTCTCTTTTCGTTTCTGCGATCCTGATACCGAATCGTAAAATTTGTTGAAAATTTTTGAAGAATTTGTCAGACAAAATTAAGACCAAAATTCCTCTTTTCGTTTCTGCGATCCTGATACCGAATCGTAAAATTTGTTGAAATTAATTGATGAATTCGGCAGAGAATATTAAGATGAAAATTCCTCTTTTCGTTTCTGCGATCCTGATACCGAATCGTAAAATTTGTTGAAAATTTTTGATGAAGTCGGCAGAGAATATCAAGACCAAAATTCCTCTTTTCGTTTCTGCGATCCTGATACCAAATCGTAAAATTTGTTGAAAATTTTTGAAGAATTTGTCAGACAAAATTAAGACCAAAATTCCTCTTTTCGTTTCTGCGATCCTGATACCGAATCGTAAAATTTGTTGAAATTAATTGATGAATTCGGCAGAGAATATTAAGATGAAAATTCCTCTTTTCGTTTCTGCGATCCTGATACCGAATCGTAAAATTTGTTGAAAATTTTTGAAGAATTCGGCAGAGAATATTAAGGCAAAAATACCTCTTTTCGTTTCTGTGATCCTGATACCGAATCGTAAAATTTGTTGAAATTATTTGATGAATTCGGCAGAGAATATTAAGACCAAAATTCCTCTTTTCGTTTCTGCGATCCTGATACCGAATCGTAAAATTTGTTGAAAATTTTTGATGAATTCGGCAGAGAATATTAAGGCAAAAATACCTCTTTTCGTTTCTGTGATCCTGATACCGAATCGTAAAATTTGTTGAAATTATTTGATGAATTCGGCAGAGAATATTAAGACCAAAATTCCTCTTTTCGTTTCTGCGATCCTGATACCGAATCGTAAAATTTGTTGAAAATTTTTGATGAAGTCGGCAGAGAATATCAAGACCAAAATTCCTCTTTTCGTTTCTGCGATCCTGATACCAAATCGTAAAATTTGTTGAAAATTTTTGAAGAATTTGTCAGACAAAATTAAGACCAAAATTCCTCTTTTCGTTTCTGCGATCCTGATACCGAATCGTAAAATTTGTTGAAATTAATTGATGAATTCGGCAGAGAATATTAAGATGAAAATTCCTCTTTTCGTTTCTGCGATCCTGATACCGAATCGTAAAATTTGTTGAAAATTTTTGAAGAATTCGGCAGAGAATATTAAGGCAAAAATACCTCTTTTCGTTTCTGTGATCCTGATACCGAATCGTAAAATTTGTTGAAATTATTTGATGAATTCGGCAGAGAATATTAAGACCAAAATTCCTCTTTTCGTTTCTGCGATCCTGATACCGAATCGTAAAATTTGTTGAAAATTTTTGAAGAATTCGGCAGAGAATATTAAGGCAAAAATACCTCTTTTCGTTTCTGTGATCCTGATACCGAATCGTAAAATTTGTTGAAATTATTTGATGAATTCGGCAGAGAATATTAAGACCAAAATTCCTCTTTTCGTTTCTGCGATCCTGATACCGAATCGTAAAATTTGTTGAAAATTTTTGAAGAATTCGGCAGAGAACATTAAGGCTAAAATACCTCTTTTCGTTTCTGCGATCCTGATACCGAATAGTAAAATTTGTTGAAATTATTTGATGAATTCGGCAGAGAATATTAAGACCAAAATTCCTCTTTTCGTTTCTGCGATCCTGATACCGAATCGTAAAATTTGTTGAAAATTTTTGAAGAATTCGGCAGAGAACATTAAGGCTAAAATACCTCTTTTCGTTTCTGCGATCCTGATACCGAATCGTAAAATTTGTTGAAAATTTTTGAAGAATTCGGCAGAGAACATTAAGGCTAAAATACCTCTTTTCGTTTCTGCGATCCTGATACCGAATAGTAAAATTTGTTGAAATTATTTGATGAATTCGGCAGAGAATATTAAGACCAAAATTCCTCTTTTCGTTTCTGCGGTCCTGATACCGAATCGTAAAATTTGTTGAAAATTTTTGAAGAATTCGGCAGAGAACATTAAGGCTAAAATACCTCTTTTCGTTGCTGCGATCCTGATACCGAATCGTAAAATTTGTTGAAAATTTTTGAAGAATTCGGCAGAGAACATTAAGGCTAAAATACCTCTTTTCGTTTCTGCGATCCTGATACCGAATCGTAAAATTTGTTGAAATTATTTGATGAATTCGGCAGAGAATATTAAGACCAAAATTCCTCTTTTCGTTTCTGCGATCCTGATACCGAATCGTAAAATTTGTTGAAATTATTTGATGAATTCGGCAGAGAATATTAAGACCAAAATTCCTCTTTTCGTTTCTGCGATCCTGATACCGAATCGTAAAATTGGTTGAAAATTTTTGATGAATTCGGCAGAGAATATCAAGACCAAAATTCCTCTTTTCGTTTCTGCGATCCTGATACCGAATCGTAAAATTTGTTGAAAATTTTTGAAGAATTCGGCAGAGAACATTAAGGCTAAAATACCTCTTTTCGTTTCTGCGATCCTGATACCGAATCGTAAAATTTGTTGAAAATTTTTGAAGAATTCGGCAGAGAACATTAAGGCTAAAATACCTCTTTTCGTTTCTGCGATCCTGATACCGAATCGTAAAATTTGTTGAAAATTTTTGATGAATTCGGCAGAGAATATTAAGACCAAAATTCCTCTTTTCGTTTCTGCGATCCTGATACCGAATCGTAAAATTTGTTGAAAATTTTTGAAGAATTCGGCAGAGAACATTAAGGCTAAAATACCTCTTTTCGTTTCTGCGATCCTGATACCGAATCGTAAAATTTGTTGAAAATGTTTGATGAATTCGGCAGAGAATATTAAGACCAAAATTCCTCTTTTCGTTTCTGCGATCCTGATACCGAATCGTAAAATTTTTGAAAAATTCGGCAGAGAACATTAAGGCTAAAATACCTCTTTTCGTTTCTGCGATCCTGATACCGAATCGTAAAATTTGTTGAAAATTTTTGATGAATTCGGCAGAGATTATTAAGGCTAAAATACCTCTTTCGTTTCTGCGATCCTGATACCGAATAGTAAAATTTGTTGAAATTATTTGATGAATTCGGCAGAGAATATTAAGACCAAAATTCCTCTTTTCGTTTCTGCGATCCTGATACCGAATCGTAAAATTGGTTGAAAATTTTTGATGAATTCGGCAGAGAATATCAAGACCAAAATTCCTCTTTTCGTTTCTGCGATCCTGATACCGAATCGTAAAATTTGTTGAAAATTTTTGAAGAATTCGGCAGAGAACATTAAGGCTAAAATACCTCTTTTCGTTTCTGCGATCCTGATACCGAATCGTAAAATTTGTTGAAAATTTTTGAAGAATTCGGCAGAGAACATTAAGGCTAAAATACCTCTTTTCGTTTCTGCGATCCTGATACCGAATCGTAAAATTTGTTGAAAATTTTTGATGAATTCGGCAGAGAATATTAAGACCAAAATTCCTCTTTTCGTTTCTGCGATCCTGATACCGAATCGTAAAATTTGTTGAAAATTTTTGATGAATTCGGCAGAGATTATTAAGGCTAAAATACCTCTTTTCGTTTCTGCGATCCTGATACCGAATAGTAAAATTTGTTGAAATTATTTGATGAATTCGGCAGAGAATATTAAGACCAAAATTCCTCTTTTCGTTTCTGCGATCCTGATACCGAATCGTAAAATTGGTTGAAAATTTTTGATGAATTCGGCAGAGAATATCAAGACCAAAATTCCTCTTTTCGTTTCTGCGATCCTGATACCGAATCGTAAAATTTGTTGAAAATTTTTGAAGAATTCGGCAGAGAACATTAAGGCTAAAATACCTCTTTTCGTTTCTGCGATCCTGATACCGAATCGTAAAATTTGTTGAAAATTTTTGAAGAATTCGGCAGAGAACATTAAGGCTAAAATACCTCTTTTCGTTTCTGCGATCCTGATACCGAATCGTAAAATTTGTTGAAAATTTTTGATGAATTCGGCAGAGAATATTAAGACCAAAATTCCTCTTTTCGTTTCTGCGATCCTGATACCGAATCGTAAAATTTGTTGAAAATTTTTGAAGAATTCGGCAGAGAACATTAAGGCTAAAATACCTCTTTTCGTTTCTGCGATCCTGATACCGAATCGTAAAATTTGTTGAAAATGTTTGATGAATTCGGCAGAGAATATTAAGACCAAAATTCCTCTTTTCGTTTCTGCGATCCTGATACCGAATCGTAAAATTTTTGAAGAATTCGGCAGAGAACATTAAGGCTAAAATACCTCTTTTCGTTTCTGCGATCCTGATACCGAATCGTAAAATTTGTTGAAAATTTTTGAAGAATTCGGCAGAGAACATTAAGGCTAAAATACCTCTTTTCGTTGCTGCGATCCTGATACCGAATCGTAAAATTTGTTGAAAATTTTTGAAGAATTCGGCAGAGAACATTAAGGCTAAAATACCTCTTTTCGTTTCTGCGATCCTGATACCGAATCGTAAAATTTGTTGAAATTATTTGATGAATTCGGCAGAGAATATTAAGACCAAAATTCCTCTTTTCGTTTCTGCGGTCCTGATACCGAATCGTAAAATTTGTTGAAAATTTTTGAAGAATTCGGCAGAGAACATTAAGGCTAAAATACCTCTTTTCGTTTCTGCGATCCTGATACCGAATCGTAAAATTTGTTGAAAATTTTTGAAGAATTCGGCAGAGAACATTAAGGCTAAAATACCTCTTTTCGTTTCTGCGATCCTGATACCGAATAGTAAAATTTGTTGAAATTATTTGATGAATTCGGCAGAGAATATTAAGACCAAAATTCCTCTTTTCGTTTCTGCGATCCTGATACCGAATCGTAAAATTGGTTGAAAATTTTTGATGAATTCGGCAGAGAATATCAGGACCAAAATTCCTCTTTTCGTTTCTGCGATCCTGATACCGAATCGTAAAATTTGTTGAAAATTTTTGAAGAATTCGGCAGAGAACATTAAGGCTAAAATACCTCTTTTCGTTTCTGCGATCCTGATACCGAATCGTAAAATTTGTTGAAAATTTTTGAAGAATTCGGCAGAGAACATTAAGGCTAAAATACCTCTTTTCGTTGCTGCGATCCTGATACCGAATCGTAAAATTTGTTGAAAATTTTTGAAGAATTCGGCAGAGAACATTAAGGCTAAAATACCTCTTTTCGTTTCTGCGATCCTGATACCGAATCGTAAAATTTGTTGAAATTATTTGATGAATTCGGCAGAGAATATTAAGACCAAAATTCCTCTTTTCGTTTCTGCGGTCCTGATACCGAATCGTAAAATTTGTTGAAAATTTTTGAAGAATTCGGCAGAGAACATTAAGGGTAAAATACCTCTTTTCGTTTCTGCGATCCTGATACCGAATCGTAAAATTTGTTGAAAATTTTTGAAGAATTCGGCAGAGAACATTAAGGCTAAAATACCTCTTTTCGTTTCTGCGATCCTGATACCGAATAGTAAAATTTGTTGAAATTATTTGATGAATTCGGCAGAGAATATTAAGACCAAAATTCCTCTTTTCGTTTCTGCGATCCTGATACCGAATCGTAAAATTGGTTGAAAATTTTTGATGAATTCGGCAGAGAATATCAGGACCAAAATTCCTCTTTTCGTTTCTGCGATCCTGATACCGAATCGTAAAATTTGTTGAAAATTTTTGAAGAATTCGGCAGAGAACATTAAGGCTAAAATACCTCTTTTCGTTTCTGCGATCCTGATACCGAATCGTAAAATTTGTTGAAATTATTTGATGAATTCGGCAGAGAATATTAAGACCAAAATTCCTCTTTTCGTTTCTGCGGTCCTGATACCGAATCGTAAAATTTGTTGAAAATTTTTGAAGAATTCGGCAGAGAACATTAAGGCTAAAATACCTCTTTTCGTTTCTGCGATCCTGATACCGAATCGTAAAATTTGTTGAAAATTTTTGAAGAATTCGGCAGAGAACATTAAGGCTAAAATACCTCTTTTCGTCTCTGCGATCCTGATACCGAATCGTAAAATTTGTTGAAATTATTTGATGAATTCGGCAGAGAATATTAAGACCAAAATTCCTCTTTTCGTTTCTGCGATCCTGATACCGAATCGTAAAATTGGTTGAAAATTTTTGATGAATTCGGCAGAGAATATTAAGACCAAAATTCCTCTTTTCGTTTCTGCGATCCTGATAACGAATCGTAAAATTTGTTGAAAATTTTTGAAGAATTCGGCAGAGAACATTAAGGCTAAAATACCTCTTTTCGTTTCTGCGATCCTGATACCGAATCGTAAAATTTGTTGAAATTATTTGATGAATTCGGCAGAGAATATTAAGACCAAAATTCCTCTTTTCGTTTCTGCGGTCCTGATACCGAATCGTAAAATTTGTTGAAAATTTTTGAAGAATTCGGCAGAGAACATTAAGGCTAAAATACCTCTTTTCGTTTCTGTGATCCTGATACCAAATCGTAAAATTTGTTGAAATTATTTGATGAATTCGGCAGAGAATATTAAGACCAAAATTCCTCTTTTCGTTTCTGCGATCCTGATACCGAATCGTAAAATTTTTGAAGAATTCGGCAGAGAACATTAAGGCTAAAATACCTCTTTTCGTTTCTGCGATCCTGATACCGAATCGTAAAATTTGTTGAAAATTTTTGAAGAATTCGGCAGAGAACATTAAGGCTAAAATACCTCTTTTCGTTTCTGCGATCCTGATACCGAATCGTAAAATTTGTTGAAAATTTTTGAAGAATTCGGCAGAGAACATTAAGGCTAAAATACCTCTTTTCGTTTCTGCGATCCTGATACCGAATCGTAAAATTTGTTGAAAATTTTTGAAGAATTCGGCAGAGAACATTAAGGCTAAAATACCTCTTTTCGTTTCTGCGATCCTGATACCGAATCGTAAAATTTGTTGAAAATTTTTGATGAATTCGGCAGAGAATATTAAGACCAAAATTCCTCTTTTCGTTTCTGCGATCCTGATACCGAATCGTAAAATTTGTTGAAAATTTTTGAAGAATTCGGCAGAGAACATTAAGGCTAAAATACCTCTTTTCGTTTCTGCGATCCTGATACCGAATCGTAAAATTTGTTGAAAATGTTTGATGAATTCGGCAGAGAATATTAAGACCAAAATTCCTCTTTTCGTTTCTGCGATCCTGATACCGAATCGTAAAATTTTTGAAGAATTCGGCAGAGAACATTAAGGCTAAAATACCTCTTTTCGTTTCTGCGATCCTGATACCGAATCGTAAAATTTGTTGAAAATTTTTGATGAATTCGGCAGAGATTATTAAGGCTAAAATACCTCTTTTCGTTTCTGCGATCCTGATACCAAATCGTAAAATTTGTTGAAAATTTTTGAAGAATTTGGCAGAGAACATTAAGGCTAAAATACCTCTTTTCGTTTCTGTGATCCTGATACTAAATCGTAAAATTTGTTGAAATTTTTTGAAGAATTCGGCAGAGAATATTAAGGCTAAAATACCTCTTTTCGTTTCTTTGATCCTGATACCGAATCGTAAAATTTGTTGAAAATTTTTGATGGATTCGGCAGAGAATATTAAGACCAAAATTCCTCTTTTCGTTTCTGCGATCCTGATACCGAATCGTAAAATTTGTTGAAAATTTTTGAAGAATTCGGCAGAGAACATTAAGGCTAAAATACCTCTTTTCGTTTCTGCGATCCTGATACCGAATCGTAAAATTTGTTGAAAATTTTTGATGAATTCGGCAGAGAATATTAAGACCAAAATTCCTCTTTTCGTTTCTGCGATCCTGATACCGAATCGTAAAATTTGTTGAAAATTTTTGAAGAATTCGGAAGAGATTATTAAGGCTTAAATACCTCTTTTCGTTTCTGCGATCCTGATACCAAATCGTAAAATTTGTTGAAAATTTTTGAAGAATTTGGCAGAGAACATTAAGGCTAAAATACCTCTTTTCGTTTCTGTGATCCTGATACCAAATCGTAAAATTTTTTGAAAATTTTTGAAGAATTCGGCAGAGAATATTAAGGCAAAAATACCTCTTTTCGTTTCTGTGATCCTGATACCGAATCGTAAAATTTGTTGAAATTATTTGATGAATTCGGCAGAGAATATTAAGACCAAAATTCCTCTTTTCGTTTCTGCGATCCTGATACCGAATCGTAAAATTGGTTGAAAATTTTTGATGAATTCGGCAGAGAACATTAAGGCTAAAATACCTCTTTTCGTTTCTGCGATCCTGATACCGAATCGTAAAATTTGTTGAAAATTTTTGAAGAATTCGGCAGAGATTATTAAGGCTAAAATACCTCTTTTCGTTTCTGCGATCCTGATACCAAATCGTAAAATTTGTTGAAAATTTTTGAAGAATTTGGCAGAGAACATTAAGGCTAAAATACCTCTTTTCGTTTCTGTGATCCTGATACCAAATCGTAAAATTTTTTGAAAATTTTTGAAGAATTCGGCAGAGAATATTAAGGCAAAAATACCTCTTTTCGTTTCTGTGATCCTGATACCGAATCGTAAAATTTGTTGAAATTATTTGATGAATTCGGCAGAGAATATTAAGACCAAAATTCCTCTTTTCGTTTCTGCGATCCTGATACCGAATCGTAAAATTTGTTGAAAATTTTTGAAGAATTCGGCAGAGAACATTAAGGCTAAAATACCTCTTTTCGTTTCTGCGATCCTGATACCGAATCGTAAAATTTGTTGAAAATTTTTGAAGAATTCGGCAGAGAATATTAAGGCTAAAATACCTCTTTTCGTTTCTGTGATCCTGATACCAAATCGTAAAATTTGTTGAAAATTTTTGAAGAATTCGGCAGAGAATATTAAGGCTAAAATACCTCTTTTCGTTTCTGCGATCCTGATACCGAATCGTAAAATTTGTTGAAAATTTTTGAAGAATTCGGCAGAGATTATTAAGGCTAAAATACCTCTTTTCGTTTCTGCGATCCTGATACCAAATCGTAAAATTTGTTGAAAATTTTTGAAGAATTTGGCAGAGAACATTAAGGCTAAAATACCTCTTTTCGTTTCTGTGATCCTGATACCAAATCGTAAAATTTGTTGAAAATTTTTGAAGAATTCGGCAATATTAAGGCTAAAATACCTCTTTTCGTTTCTGTGATCCTGATACCAAATCGTAAAATTTGTTGAAATTATTTGATGAATTCGGCAGAGAATATTAAGACCAAAATTCCTCTTTTCGTTTCTGCGATCCTGATACCGAATCGTAAAATTTGTTGAAAATTTTTGAAGAATTCGGCAGAGAATATTAAGGCTAAAATACCTCTTTTCGTTCCTGTGATCCTGATACCAAATCGTAAAATTTGTTGAAAATTTTTGAAGAATTCGGCAGAGAACATTAAGGCTAAAATACCTCTTTTCGTTTCTGTGATTCTGATACCAAATCGTAAAATTTGTTGAAAATTTTAGAAGACTTCGGCAGAGAACATTAAGGCTAAAATACCTCTTTTCGTTCCTGTGATCCTGATACCAAATCGTAAAATTTGTTCAAAATTTTTGAAGAATTCGGCAGATAACATTAAGGCTAAAATACCTCTTTTCGTTCCTGTGATCCTGATACCAAATCGTAAAATTTGTTGAAAATTTTTGAAAAATTCGGCAGATAACATTAAGGCTAAAATACCTCTTTTCGTTCCTGTGATCCTGATACCAAATCGTAAAATTTGTTGAAATTTTTTTAAGAATTCGGCAGAGAACATTAAGGCTAAAATACCTCTTTTCGTTCCTGTGATCCTGATACCAAATCGTAAAATTTGTTGAAAATTTTTGAAGAATTCGGCAAACAAAATTAAGACCAAAATTCCTCTTTTTGAAATCGAAATTTTTTCGAAAATAATTAAGGGTAGACATTCTCAACCTCAAAGTTTCGATCGATTTTTGAAGTGAAAAACAACCCTTTTCGTTCCTAGTCTCCTGTCACAATCGTGAAAATTTTTTGAAATTAATTTAGGGTAGACTTTCTAAACAGAAAATTTAAGATCGATTTTTGATGGGAAAAATAATTCTTTTCGTTCCTAGTCTTCTGATAATCTTGGCTAAAATTTTTCACAATTTTATTATGAGAGCACTTTGATATTCAATCGTTTAAATACATGCATTCATTCATTCATTGACAAAGAAGAACAACCTTAGAATTAGTTAGTTTTTGTGGCCCTTAAAAGGGCCGTTGTTTTCGGTGATGGGGCGCCCAAAATTCATCGTTGTCATATCTCTAGAAGATGTTGGTGTGGTCGACCACCTTCTCCAGGGAGCCGGTTTCTCGACGGTCACTATTTGTCTCTTCTTCTGATCCTGTCAATCTTTGTGCAAGTCTTGGATGCGTTTTCAATTATTTTATTGGGTCACAAATATTTAGGAAGGAAATGATTAGGGTATTAGGTTTTATTTATATAATTCACCAAGGCTTTCAATAATAGTCACCTGAAAATGGTTAAAAACGTTGACTGGAGTTATAGTGGTAAAGGCAAAATAATTTTAACTTATACCATAAGTTGCATTTATCTAAATTCAATAAAGTCTTATTTTCGATGTCATATCATATCAAGTTGAATACGCATAAACACACACATGAACACATACATGAACGCACACATCATACACAACATTTTTTGTACGCATTTTCTCCCGAGTAATACTATGGAAAAAAAATGGCGAAAATGATCAACTGACCAAAACTTCTTTTTCGGAAAATAATAGCTTTACTCGCTTTTCCCTGTCATTAAGAACCCTCATGAATTTTTTTAAATCTCTCTGAGATCAAACATTTTAACTTGCATTGTTTTCCCGAATAAAACTATGGAGAAAATTACGAAATCGTAAAATGTTGAAAAAAATATTAAACAATATTTTTTTAAATATGACAAATATCACAAAAACATTTAAACAAATATTGAAGACAACATGGAAATTAACAACTTTTATTTGAAAATATTTTTCATAAAATCATTGTTATTCGAGAAAAAAAATTATTATTTTTTTTCATTGTTGGGTTATAATTATGAAACTATAATAGTTACAGCAAATTTATCTTAATAATAAATGTAAAACTGAGTTTTTAAATTTGAAATATAATTTTTTCATCTTTCATAATTTTGAAGTTTTAAACGACACTTTCATCCGAGTCTACAATACGCTAAATGTACTTTTAAAATATGATTTGAATTGAAAATAAACCATGAAAGCGTAAAAATAAATGCTACCATCAAGTCGGAGAAAGTAACATGATGGCCACATCACCATTTTTTCTTATCGTGGGCCATAGGATTTTACATGCTAAAAAATATACCTTGTGTTAATGTATATTTTATCATAAAATTTTAAAGGAAATTTTAGTTAGTAATAAATCAATTATTTTTCTACATGATGTGCTGCATTGGAATAACTTAAACATGTTTTATTTCATTAAAAAATGAAATTATTTCATATAAATAACTGAGCAAAAATAATCAAAGTACCTTGAATTTTTGAAATGTCAGATTGATTAGTGAAGTAAGTAATCAAATGAATTTATACTAGAAAATGTCTGTTCATACTGTTGAAGAATGGGTGGAATTTGTGACGGCAATTGTAAGAGGTTTGTCTAACAGGGAAATAGTTGTATTATTCTACAAGAAGTCAGGGAGTTTTTATTTTAGGGAAATATTTGACAACTTTTCTGCAGCGTATCCCGATGGTCCGGTTCTCAGCAAAAGCACTTTTTAATGGAATATAACGTGTTTAATTTAAGCGTATCATGTAGAAGAATAATTGATTTATATTAATAACGAAAATTTTCTTCAAAATTATATGATAAAATAGACATTAACACAAGGTATAATTTTTAGCATGTAAAATCCCATGGCCCACGATAAAAAATAGATTAGCATTATTTGTCTATTGATTGATTTAAAAATAAAAGTATTCAGTATTCATTAACATATGCAGCGAAGTAACCAGTTTGGGAATTTATAATATTCCAATTTTATTAAATGCGAAATACTAAGCGTGTTACATTTAGTCCATCGGCTGATTTGTGTCCACAATTTTAAAATCGAGTAATTTCTTGAATGAGCAGTCGCGTGGTACCTTTGCCAACCCGTTTTCGCTTCTTTTTCTTCTCGTCCCTTTTGCGGTAAACACGGGTGGTGTGTAATTTTGAGGTGACCCCAACATGCGAACGTTTCTTAATAACACACCGGATTCATTGCAACCATTTTGCCTGCAATTAAACCCGAAGATTGCACATCATCAGAACTCAACGGGTTCCCCAGAACCAAGATTAAGTCGTAATTACGTCAATTTCCCGAGAAACACTTAAACTATAAATACACGCACACAATACTAACAAAACTTAAGCATCACTGAAATTTGACTTAAGTGAATTAATTTTAACTTATTATCACCCAGCAGTGGTAATTTAATTAATAGGTAAAATAGTCACAGAGAAAAATGTTCTCAGTACTCAAATTCATCCTTTATTTGCTGGTAATATTTCGTATGGCAGATTCCTGCTTGTGGGTATAAGAACATTATGATAAAGGGCCTGACGTGGGGCCTTGTGTTACCGCACCCATGAAGCCTGCAGCTATTTGTATTTCTAAATTAAATAAAGACGAAAGGTAGCCTTTAATGCTTCTGCAATATGTAAAGGATTCCAATTTTAATTTACACGTAGTCAAGATATTAACAATAAAACAGGAAAGGGATTTTGTAAATCCTGCAATAAAATGCCTACATGAAGGATGCTGATACGGAATGCGATAATCGCGCCGAGCAAATTTACTGATCCTCGCGAATTTAATAAACAAAACAAAAAACGGGTCAGGAGCGAGCGGTCGAAAAGACCCGAACGAGATGAAGAAGAACCAATTTCGGACTGGTTGTTGCGTGTGGCGCACGTGCATGCGTGTGCATCGCCTCCTTAATTTCTTTCTTTTTTCCTCTCCGTCGCGAGGAAGAAGGCGCGTGCTAATTAGCCAGATCTCTGTCAGTGGTCTCATCTTATCTGGAGCGATACGATCTGCATATAAGATAACGAAATGTCCGATTAAAAACGAACAACGAGAAGAAGAAGAAGACGAAGAGCGAAATGTTAACGAGGGAATGAAGGGAACCGGCGGAACCGATTAAGCGATACACACCTCGATTAAAAATTACAACCGGTGATAATCTTAATAAATATGCTTTTTAATATCTTCGACATTCTGGAAAGTGTATTAATACGTAACGGGATTCCGGATTGAAATTTGAGACGCGGTCTGTGCTCTTGGGTGATTATATCAAAATTGATCGATTTTCATTACTCTTCATTATATCGAAAACATCGATAATTATGTCTTTATCTTTCAACAACTTCTAATATTTCCTTTGTGGTTCAAATATTGTAAATAATACATCTTTTGGGTGTGAATGACCTTAGCCATCTATGCCTTTTAATCCTTAAATTTATTCTTAGGAACAATACTTCTTTTTTCTAATTATCATAGAAATTCCAACACCATTTTTGCACCAGACAAAAATGATACATATGATAATTAGAAGAAAACGACTGTTTATACTATACCATAGAGGGTATCGTCAAATATTTTCATGGATAATCAAAAAAATCATTAACAATTAAACATGTTATTTTTCCAATAAATTTTTCGACGAAAAAACAGAAATTGCAGTAAATGAAACTTTGTACGTTATTATTATTGCAAATTGAAGAACAATTTGATTTTATTTCTTTCAATTAGACAAAAGAATATTATTCATAAAATCAAGTGACTTTTCAATTGCTCATTAGAGTCAGCCATTATTCTACAACAGAAAGTTATTCTTTTTATTTTTGTATCATCGGAGAAATAAATTCATAAGTACTTTGAGGACAGACAACATTTCATTACAATCATTAAGTAATGTAAAATAATATTTTCTCTGCTCGCTATTAAATATTACATTACAATAATTAAGGTTGTTGAAATAAGTTATTGGTTTTACAATTTTTCAACAATCTTTAATATCAAAAATGTTTCACCACGTAATAAACGATAACCAAATTAAACAATGTATAACAAAATGTTCTCTCTCTCTCTCTCTAATGCCTTATTAAAAGATACAATATTTAAAAAAAAAAAACTTTATTTCAGAGAAGAATGACCGACTCTAGTTTACTATAATTAATAATAATAATAATAATAATAATAATTTATTCATGCCAGAACAAAAGTTTTACATAAGTCAAAAAAAGGACACTGAGAATTGTATCAATACAAAAAAGTGTACATATTAAATAATGGTAAATATAAAATAAACATTACATAAAAACATATTAAAATTAATTAAATAAATAAAATAAAATTGCAAGCAAACAGATTAACATATTAAAATACTTGTACAAAATTAAAAGAGATTGCAGCGTGAGTTGTCTTTAATACAATATGAGATATATGCTCTGATTGGGGATAATATACACGAAATTAATATGAATAAAATTACTTAAAACAGAGAAAATAACAAAAAAAAAGTCAAAAATTAAGTAAAGTATAACAAATTTTTCTCTCTTTAATAAAATTAAAACACAAAAACTTTATTTCAGAGAAGAATGACCCGCTCTGGTCGGTATAGAAAACAATTGTAATATTCCAAAATGTATAATTGCCGAGTTATAAAAATACGAACTTTTGACTTTGCACAATTCCATTGAGGAGATCACGTGGTGAACCGGACGGACATCGATGTGGAGAAGTGCGCTCCGATAATTTCATAAATTGCATATGAAGTTGTCTGGCTGGTTCGAGTGGTAAGTGGTGAGAAGAGCAAGAGCACGAGCAAAATGTAGCCACTATTTATAATGGGCCGAACTGACTTAAGCTCGACTGACTTAAGTCACTAGTGACCTTCATTCTGTAAATGGAAGGAGTTAAGAAGCGCAATAATGAATAAAATTAAATCTAATAACTTCGACCGGCCGTCTGCCTTCTCTTGCAAACTGTTGCTGTTGCATAGGGGTACAGTAATATATAGCCATTCATTATGTACTCAACGTTTTTCTAAATCCAAAAAAAAAATGCAACCTTAAGGATCAAAGATCCACGTGGTAATTAGCACGCTCGTTTATTACAACTAGAAATACTTTAAGAAGTGGTTTCTTCTGTTACTGCAAATAAACAAGATTAAAGGTGGTGTATTTCAAATTTTCAATAGTTGATTATGCTTAAGAATGAGAGCATCCGTTTTTTGATACCGCAAAATTTTAAATATGTTCTATAAGGTATCTAAACGATAAATCTGTTTCAAATTTAAATATATATTGGATACTTACTTGTTGAAACTCCATGGTATCATTTAATAAAACACTAACACAGTGTATGGTTTCAAATTAATTTTATTGTTCTACAATTGTATCACCATACAGTGGTTTCATCAGGTAGATGAAAAATTATGGGTTTACATTTTACAATTACCGCCTATATACTAGAAATTGGGAACAAACGTTGAGGTTTGGGGGGGGGGCGTTGGAGGGGTTGTTGTATTAATGTGTGTTGAAAAATAGAATTAAAATTAAAATTTCTGTTATAATAAATTAATTAATTATAGTAGAGATGGGGCATTCAGGAGGCAATTCTTGAATCATTGTAATTGTGAAATGTAAACCCATAATTTTTCATCATTTACCTGATGAAGCCACTGTGTGATGAAACAATTGTTGTAGAACAATAAAATTAATTTGAAACCATACACTGTGTTAGTGTTTTATTAAATGATTTAAATATGTGTTTAAATAAATATGCAAAATCCGGAAGTTTATTAATCTAAAATTGGCCTCTTAGCGCAGATATTTTTGATATTTCAAAATTTGGATAATTCTTGGTAAAGCAATTATTCAAGATTTTTATGTCGTTATTTTAATCATCTGCAGAAATAAATATGCAATTCCCATAGCATTTTTGAATAAAGTTTATTTTTAGTAGTAGTCAAAACTTGCCCTCTACAGTGTCAATGGAGGAGGGATTAACGACGAGGGATCGGTGAGAAAGAAGGTCCAGGGACAAGTGTGAGAGGGCTAGAGAATGAATCCTAGGGTGATAGAGGAGGGGTCGGAAATGATAAACGGATGCACGGAGGGGGATTGGGCAGGAAAGAAAACGTACATTGGGTCTAGGGGATCGTCCGTGATTGAATATGTGGCGATAAAGGGGATGACAAGAGGGGAAATAAGAAGTATTGAGGTGGTGAAGTGATGGGCTCCGATCATCTACCTCTAAAAGTAGAGGTATGGATGGAGAAGAGGAAAAAGACGAAGGGGAAACAAGAAACTGGGAAACTAGAGTGTGTGGCGAAGGCAATAGGAGAAATGAGCAAGAGGCTGAGGAGGATCTAATGGGAAGACGTAAAATCAATGGAGGAGATGGAGGAGGTAATAGTGGGTTGCGGAAGAAAAGCAAATAGAGGGAAAGGAGGAGGGACTATGTGGTTTGATGAAGAATGTAGACGGGCAAAAAGTGAGGAGGGCAGTGGGAGAATGTATAAGAAGTGCAGAGAAACTAGCGGATGCCCGGAGGAAGTGGGACAAGGAAGGCGAAGAGATATGGCGGAAGAATTCACGGAGGAGGAGGTGGAAAGAGCCTTCGAAGAAGTAAAAGGAGGAATAATTATAATACAAATAATAATAATGGACTTTATTATCCAACAGACATCAAGATGTCCAATAATAGGATAACATGACAAAATACAGCTAAAAACAAATAATACAATAATGTAAGTAAATAAAATAAACAATTAAATAGAAATAAAATAAAATAAAACTAAAATAAAAAGAGTGAGAGATGTGAACACATCATCTACAAAACACATAATAGTATTGGTTACAAGAATTGCACTACAGAAATATATCGTCGAACGTACTGTCGATGTCGGCCGCCTTGCACATCAGATGGATCGGTGAGCGTTGTAATAAATTTAGTCGTGCTATAGTGTGGCTGAAGGTCACTGCATGCCTGGATCCCAATCGAGGTATATGAAACTGTAGTTTTCCAAGAAGATCGCTGCAATCAGTTTTGTTGGATATCAGGTTTTTTGCGAAATTTGCACTGTAAAAATCCCTGCGAGCATTTATATCAGTTATATCGTGCATGTTTATTAGATCCTCCTGTGGTACACCTCTTTCTGGATAAATACCGTCTAGTTTAAACGATAGGAATTTCAAGAATTTCCTTTCGATGCGTATAATGGGTACAACATAGGAATGTTGAAGGCAAAGATGTGGAAGGAGATAGGAGAAGGGGCAAAGAAGAGGTTGAGGTAGATATTAAACCAAATGTGGAGGGGAGGAAAGAGCATACCGGTGGCATGGAGAGTGGGTATGATGTGCCCGGTACATAAAGGAGGGGACGAGAAGGATGTGGGGAACTATAGAGGAATCACTGTGATGTGCACCGGGTACAAGATGGCCATGATGGTTGTGAATAATCGGTTGGAGGAAGAGGTGGAGGATAAGGGGTATATACTGGAGACGCAGGGGGATTTAGGGGGATTTATGCGGTGTTTCTGGATTTAAAAGCGTCTTACGACTCAGTGCCGAGGCTTTCCCTTATTAAAATGTATGAGGAGAAAAAGAGTGAGTGAGAGTATGGTAGAGTGGATAAGAGGAGTGTATAAGGAAACTTTGGTGGTGGCAAAAGTGGGAGTGGATGTATCGGGGAGATTCAGGACATGGGTGTGATTGAGACAGGGATGCCCGTTAAGTCCTACATTATTTAACTTATATCTAAGTGAACTGGAGGAGGTGATGAAGAAAGGTCAGGCGGGAGGGGTGGTGATTGGGAAGAATAAGGTGTGGATGCTGGCGTATGCGGATGATAAGGTGTTGATGGCGAGAGATTGGGAAGGGATGAAAGACATTTTGAGGCGAGCGGAGAGGTATATAGATAAGAGGGGACTGTGCGTGAATGTGGGGAAGACGAAATGGATGAGATTCAGGAATAAGGGAAGAGAGGGGACTGTGAAAGAGTTAGAGTGGAAGGGAGAGGTGATTGAGAGAGTAAAAAGATTTAGGTATTTGGGTTTATGTTAAAAGGGATAGGGGGATATGAGGAGCATTTAAGGTTGGCGCAGGGAAAGGCCAGAAAAGCTTGGGGTATCGCGTGGGAATAATGGATGGGGAACAATTTCAGAGTGGCGTGTAACGTGTGGGATGATTGTGAAGTCAATTTAATGTATGGAGTGGAAGTATGGGGAGCGAAGGGGTAAAAGTGTGTGGAGAGGGGGCAGTTGTGGTTCCTGAAGCGTATAGTATGTTCATTAAAAAAAACCACAAGTGTGCCATGATTTTTTATTTAAAAAAATTTACTTGCGGCATGTTCCTACCGATAAACTAATTTGCTGTGACAAAAGGCGCAGAGAAGTCGTAGCTTCATCTTCCAAAATTCCTTGGGCTGTGTTAATAACATCCTAAGTACGTTTGACTGGTCTTCCACTTCCTGGTTAACGGAGTTTCGTGATAAGGTATTTTTAAATTCATCATAAATAATGGGAACGTAAGGAAATTCTACCTGGACCTCTGCCAAAGGTGTGTCGAATGAATACACCCAACTTCCATCCACTTTAGTCCCATTTTGAAAATAACTTTCAACTAGAAACGTTTTTTGCTGGTTGCTGTAAACCATTGTGACTTTTGGAATGATCTTGATTTTGATTTTGTATGTCAATTCCTAACATATGTGTTAACATAAATTTTAAAAAATAAAAAATCATAGCACACTTGAGGTTTTTTTTAATGAACAAAAGATATGTTGGAAGTGGAAAGGTCAACGCCTAGTTACATACTGCTTCAGGGAACAAACAGAGGAAATTTAGGATGTGAGGCAATGGAGAGAATGGCCAGGTACGAGATGAGGTTATGGGAGATAGGATAGGAGAGAATGGTGAATCCTGTATGGAGAACGTGCGTGAATGTAGGGGGGGGGGGGTAAATGGAGGAAAGAACGAAGGAAAATGTATGAGAGAGTAGGACTGTCGGAAGTGAAGAGAGGGGTGAATGTAGCAACGTGGGTGAGAGAGAGGGAAAAAGAAGTGAAAGTGCATGAGAGACAGGGATGTATTGAGAGAAGCGAATACAATGACATGTATGAAAGTTGGCAGCAGTGACGGTTCGCGGGTTTTTTTCTGGTACGGCCGAGGAACAAGAGGTGGTAATACAGATAGGTAGGGTCAGTTGCAGAGACGGCTGGCTGCATGACCGCACCTATCTGTATTACCACCTCTTGTTCCTCGGCCGTACCAGAAAAAAACCCGCGAACCGTCACTGGTTGGCAGGTACATGGCAGGGGGCCGAAGTACTTGGACGAGAACGGATGGAGCAGAGAAGAAAGGGTGACCCTGGCTATGGCTAGGTGTGGGTCACGAGAGAGAGGGAGGAAGAAATGGATGGGTGAAGAGTATATGAGATGTATAATGTGGATACATGGAGGCATCTGGCGGAGGAATGTGAGGGAGTGAATGAAGAATGGATGGGAGGAAAAAGGAATAAGAGGGTAGCGGAATGGATGAGAGAGGATGGGGCTGGGGTAAGGACGCTGCATAAATTGGGGAGGGAAAAGGGGTGCAGGAGAGCTATCATATGAAGTAGAAATGTAATTAGGTAACTATGTGTATGCCAATAAAGGTGTTTTATTTTTGTTAATTTGGGTGTTTTATTAAATGTTAAGGCCATCGCATACTAGAGCAACGAGATGCTAATCACGGCGAAGATTAATTTTTCCATTACATATATTTTTATGTAGAATACGCTACGAGTCGTTGCTTCAAAGTGCGCGTATTCACATAAGAATACATGTAATGGAAAAATTGCTCTTCGTCGCGCTTCTCTCCGATATAGTAGGCGATGGCGTTTAAAGTTCTGCCATGCCATAAAAATTTGTTTAATTTACTCTTACGTTGTGGTATGTCAAGTCTGAATTTTCTGTACTAACATTCGTTGCGTTTGATTTTCGTGGAAACCCTTAAGTATTGGATACGTTTAAAATAAATAAAGTGCTTATTTGTTAAATGAATAAGCATTTATTCATTCGATTTATGAGTTCCAGTATCCGCCTTAATACAACAAGGAATCAACAAGGAATACGTCATAGCTTATTTATAAACATAGTTCCTTGGTATACCAAGAAACTGGGAAACTTTGGTGGGAAAACCAAGCTCAGAACTGTAGTCGAACATTTTACAACATTGCAAGAATTTGAGATTTATGACGGTGATTCATCTGTCATACTTCCTTTTTTTACCAGACCAGAATACGCATGACTCAGAACAAAGTAATTTAATGATGTGAGGCTTAGTAACGAGCCTTTTGGTTTGATATCGATTAATTTTTGCCGATAGACCATTCTCCTACATAACCAAGTACACAGCGCTTAGAGCATCCAGAAGTCATGAAGAAAGAAGTACGTTCAATAAAATCCGCTAGCTTAGTCATTACTTCTGATGGCAATTGGGAGCTCAAAATCAAAGCGCTAAGTTAAAGCAACCAAGAGACTCCCTTTCTAGATAACCAAGCACACAGCGCTTAAAGGGTCCGGAGGTTATGAAGAAGGCAGTACGCTCAAGATTGACAGGTTAAAGTTATCGGACATTAGGGGGCTCAATATCAAAGCGCTATGTTAAAGCAGCCGAGAAACACCCTTTCTATATGGGTTGTCTATTCAAAAACAAACATTGCACCCTGTGTACTATTATAAAGCATATGATATGATATGGTAGCAAAGGTAAATATGTGAAAGTTACAACCTTTTCTCAAAATAAATGAGGAATTATTTTTTTCAACAACATTAGCCATTTTCGTTTCATTAAAGTTCAAATAAACTCCTTTTGATAATTGTAGGTACACTTTATTGAAGATTAGTTTGTGAAAATTGTAAAACTCCAGATGAAATGAAAATAAGGAACTTCTAGAGCAATTTCTGGGCAAAATTTATTTATGGTCATCAAACTTTGCATCCTACTAGCCATCATTTTTGTGTTCAAAATGTTGGATAGGTTATATTAAATAGCTATAAAAACACGTACTTCTTCTTTATATACTATCTCCATTTCGAAGGTTGGCAATCATCAAGGCTACAAGTACTCTTGAAACAGCTATTCTGAACAGTTGGTTCTTTGTACAGTTGAATCATATTTCAAGAATTCTCAGTCGAGAGTGTCTTCTTCATTTGCTTTACGACATGTTATTTATCTACTTATTTCGCAATGTAATCTTGGCAAGAAGTTCACTTTTGATCATCAAAATGTGTCTTCTAACCCGGCAATTTTTCTTACTGCAAAGTTTGGATATTTTTAATTCGGGTAGTTGTCATGGTATTTTTGTCACGATTAATTTTTCAAAATTTCAACCATTTGTCGGAATAAATAGGAAATTGTCCTTGCTATTACTCTAAAAACTTCAAATTTTATTATTAAGACTGTAATCAACGTCAATATCAAGACTCCAATAATTTTCTGTAAGCTATTATAGAAATACTCTATTTAACAATGGCAGATTATTATTAACCCATTTAGAGCCGAAATATTTTTTTAGCCACGAATCTATAATTTTTGGTATATATTTATTTAAAATATATGCCTACCAAAAATTATTCTATAAGATTTTCTGTAAATCAAAGAATTTTTTCAATTATTAATTTAGATTGTCTACTGTTAGGTTGATCAGTAATATCTTAGAACATATAATCGAACTATGAAGTTTACAAGTTTTTACATATTGGCGTTTAAAAGGACGGTGGCGCCATCTGGGTTAAATATGGAATATTCAAAATTGGAAGCACCAAATAAATGTGGAATTTCCAGCGCCATTTCTGTAGAACAATTAAAAGTTACCTCCTAGCTCAGCTATTTTTGTTATAGTTCACTTAAGATCATTTCCTTTGGTGAATTATAGGGTTACTCTATTTTATAATAATCTGTCAAAACTGTAAGCATCTCTCGAAATAAATGACGAATTCTCAAAAAAAGTAAAAATTGATCATCAAAATGTGTCTTATAGTTCTGTTCTGTTGTCACCGCAAAGTAATGTTATTTTTTATTCAGCAAATTATTTGTTACGTTACGGCTGATTTGTAAATAAAATATCCATAAACATATAGGGAATATGTGCTATTTCTCAAAACCAATTTTTGGAAATATTTGTTTCTAGGGCAGTTATTTTGTTACAACAGAGTTGGCATAGTTACATGGATCAATAAGTCCCGGGACTAACAATGAAAACAACATTTTTTTTTGCAAAATTTTTTTTATTCATCTACATAATCACCTTTTAGGGTGATACAATCGTTCCACCGCTTTTCCAATTTTTCAATACCATGTTTAAAAAAATTAATATCTTTCGCTTCAAAATAAGCTTCTGTTTTAGCGATGACCTCCTCATTTGAGCCAAATCTTTTTCCCTGGAGCATTTTTTTAAGGTCAGCAAAAAGCCAGTAGTCACTGGGGGCTAAATCTGGCGAGTATGGGGGGTGGGGAAGCAGATCAAAGCCCAATTCGTCCAATTTTGCCATTGTTTTCATTGACTTGTGGCAGGGTGCATTGTCTTGGTGAAAAAGGATTTTTTTTCTCTGCATGTGCGGTCGTTTTTTTGCTATTTCCTTCTTCAAACGCACCAGCAAGTCAATATAATAGTCGCTGTTGATCGATTTACCTTTTTCGAGGTAATCAATAAAAATCACGCCATGCGTATCCCAAAAAACTGACGCCATGACTTTTCCAGCTGACTGCTGCGTTTTCGCACGCTTCGGACGGCTTTCGTCAGCTGTACGCCACTCAGATGACTGCCGCTTCGACTCTGGAGTGTAGTGATGTATCCATGTTTCGTCCATGGTCACGTAACGACGCAAGAAATCTTTTTTGTTACGAGTCAATAGCGATAAACAGCTTTCTGAATCATCGACTCGTTGCTGTTTTTGTTCCATCGAAAGCAATCGCGGCACCCACTTGGAAAAAACCTTTTTCATGCTCAATTTTTGATGAACGATAGCAAATACACTTCCATATGATATCTGTGTCATCTCAGCAATCTCACGGAGCTTCACTTTACGGTCTTTCATGATAATTTTTGTCACTTCACTCACATTTTCCGGTGTAGAGGCTTCCACAGGTCTACCCGAGCGTTCCGCGTCATTTGTGTCGGTACGACCACGTTTAAACTCGGTAAACCACCGACAAATCGTTGTTTTTGATGGAGAAGATTCCGGGTAACATTTTTCAATCCATTGTTTCGCTTGCACGGTGTTTTTACCCATTAAAAAACAATGTTTTATTAGAACACGAAACTCGGTTTTTTCCATTTTTTAAACTGACTACAAAATGACTTTACTATAACTTCGATAACTCAGCTGTTTCTGGTCCGATCGACTTAAAATTTTGACACGTTTCAAGCAAAGGTTAGTACTCTAGAAAGGCGTGGTTACTGGTTTACTACGAGCGCCATCTCTGGGTTAGTCCCGGGACTTATTGATCCATGTAATATCTTTTAGCTGCTATGTAGATACGGTTTTCAAATTAATCTGTTGCATTTGGCGAAATAAATATGGAACTTCTAGAACAATTTTTGTGAAAAGCAAATTGTTGGTTATTACTTCAAAGTTTGGATATTTTCTTATTAAGTAGATGTTATGCTATGTAAGCTAGAATTTATGTTAAAATTTCAACCACATGTAGAAATAAATGGGGAATTACCAGAGCTATATCTAAAAAAAGTTCATTTTTAGACATCAACGTTTGCCTTCTAGCTCAGCTAAAGTTATAACAAAGTTATGATAATTGTCTTATGAAAATTTTAAATGTTAAATCTTTGGTGTATGCAAATAAATCAGGGATGTTGAACTATTTGAAGGCTAATGTTATGCATATTACTGCCGATATCTGGCGCCCAATGCTGCAAACGGTGGTCGAAAATCAGACCTCCAGAATGCACGATATTAGAGCTAGTCGCTGGGACCATTTTCCCGTAATTATATTGAGTTTTTTAATTGAGTAGGTTAGCGTAAAAGTGCGCTTAATGCACTTCCAGAAATCATGGAAAAGTGAAACTTTCACATAGGAAACGCCAAATGAGGAAGCTTCTCTAATTTTGATAAACTTCAAACTTGTAATACCCTTTCAGGATGGAGTTAAAGTTTCTAAAATGTTTCTCCTCTCCAGGGAAAAACTTTTATTTTTTTAAGGAGTAACGTCCGACGATGCTATCATCTAGAGTACGTCTCGATTCTTCGTCAGAATGCCACTCCAGAGGATTATTTTTTCCTAAAAATTCTACTGCTTTTAAAAGCGGTATTTTGCTGAGAACAAATGTCTTGGCCTTGAGTTGCCGTGCCATGGCATTCTTCTGATTATTAGGTAGAGAGTGAGGTTGATGGAATTTGCGATTTCAACTCCTAGATCGCGTGGCGATATTTTAACTAATGAAATTAAAAAAAAAACTGCCGGCTCAATTTAAACAGAAGTTTCAGAAAAGATCAAGTAACAACCACTAAAAGAATTGTTTATTTTAGTCATCCCTAGACCACCCCTGTACCCGGGGGGTAATGATATATGCATAGAGATGGGTTGGTTACTCTTCCAAATTTCTAAAAGAAATAATCCAAGGTCTAGTTCAAACACTAATTGGAATAATATTTTCTCTTAAATGAAGCCAAAATTCCGTTCAGTCAATTCATGTGTTTTATTCCATTTCAAAGTTCCATTACGCTAATAAAAATACGCTGCATCTACTGTCTCGTATGTTACAAATAGTAATCACATTTTTTTTAACTCTCCGTCAAGTAAAAGCAGCCTTTCGTGATAGATTCCACAAACAAATTATTGTTTACACTTCTTAGTCAATTATCAAATTCGATAATAAAACACGAATTATAATTGTAGATGCTAATCTGATGTAACTTAATTGGTAGAAATAACAGCAATTACGCACACCAACAAGAATGGCAATGTTAACAAATGGTTTTACAAATTGGCCAATTACTAATGCACGTGTGATAAATCGCCGACGCAGACGTGCAGATCCCGATCTCTGCTTATTGTTTAATTTATGGCGGCCGTTGGATTAATCCGGCCCTTTATTTATTTGAGGAGTTTATTAAAAGATATTCTTCTGTCCGTCGGCGTACAAAGTGGTCCAGTAAATTTTCGTACCAATCAGATACAACTTGATGTATTTATACCTGGTCAGCTCGGGTTTATTCGTTGATTGTTTTGTATAAAAGATGTGTTATTATATTTATGATTGTATTGAAATTCATGTTTATTATTGTTTCTTTAAAAAATAAACAGATAAGAAGTTTTGATTTCGTTTGTACTATTATTAAATTAATTGAAAGTTAGCAATGTTAACGTAAAATTTTGTCTTCCGGTTTTATAGTTTAGAACAAAATAACACCTGTTATCAAAAGGATTTCAATCAGAAGTCTGTTTTTCTATCTTATCAGACTGTGAATATTTTGTAATATTTATCATGATTATCAATATAACAAAATGTCATGTTATTTCGAAATTATAATTAAATCCACCAATATTGGATTGATGAGGCTTTTATTTGGTAAAACTCCTTTCTAAACTATATCGCTTTTCCAGAGGAACATTGACCCAAGTGCAATGAGTTTTTTTTAATAATAATAATACTAATTACGCAGGGCTTATATACGTCACAATAATTTGTCTTTACATAAGTAAGTATGAAAAAATTTCATTAGACTGCTTTGGTAAGTATAAAGCGACCTTGTCATAATGTCGTCATGGTAACTATAATGGTAACTATCGCATTGCAGCAAGCTTTCATCAACTGCCAGGACTTACCGACCCGAATTTTCTTCCCTTCGCTTTAATAAAGGTGATTGGATTCGTTACTTGTTGCCTATCTTGAGGTCCTCCGATCATCTATATAACATTTATTTCTCAATAAAAATTAATACCAATCGACTGAGATGTTTAATTAAAGATTACAGTTAGATTTAATGGGAGTAATTTAAAACACAAATATTAATACTGCCGCGACTTTAATGTCATCCATTACAAGCTTGAAAGGGTGTTATAATTAAGATTTTATAACACTCTGTAGTTATCGGAAAAAAATGTGATAAATTCGCGCCGTGGAATTAAAATTTTAATTAATACCAACTCCATCCTGTATAAAATCTGTTCCCGATAAATCGAAAGTGTTAATTATTAACCATTCGTTTTGAAAAATTGTCTTTTTCATAAATCGACTTTATAATAAATACTATTTTGACCGATTTAGTTCTAAAATGTTTAATCACATACCGTGAGATTGGAAAGTCGAAACTCGTTGGCAGTACATTTTCTGAAAATTATAAAAAATTATATTGGCGACTGGAATGCTCCAATGCAGTGCAGAGTACATTTTGTTAATTGTTTTAAAAATACTTTTGTGTGTTTTATCTGCAGATTTCGTCTATTTTAAACATTAGCAGTTATTTTCAGAACTGATCATCATTATTAATAATACGTTTAAGATTCATTACCTAGCTATTTAATTCAAATTTCAGGGCTTTTCAGGTCAAAATTCCCATTCTTAATGACACCACTGAACTTCTGTCAGTTACCTTACGTTTTAAGGGCTGCCAACTATTTTCGACTTTGCGATCTCGGTATTGCATATAATAATAATATATTTATCTAAATTAAAGTATAATTGTAAATTACAAGTACATTGTTCTATTATCTAACAAATATTAATATAATACAAATTCTCAATTAATTTAATTTAATTTAAATCAAACAAAATCAAATTAAATAATTTATCAAAAAATAAAAAAAATGAATGTTGGCAATTTACATTGTCTCCACATGAATAGTTTTAGTACCAAATAAACACCGAATACTCTACTTTTTAAGATATAAAATATCATAATCCAATAATGCGTTTAACACGGCATTTTTTTTTAAATTAAAAACTAGTTGTTGACTTTGAACTTGGAAATTATTGACTCGATATAATTATCTTTTGATATCTTTTTAAGCACACTGAATCCACTACATTTTGGCATTTAAATCATTAAAATAAAATACCGCGTTTGCAAATTAAACAATTTTTCCAAATTAATAACTTGATTTTGTTGAATGGAAAATGTTGGATTTTAGCAATTTTCATTGTCTCTAGATAAATACATTTTATACCCCTTAAAACACTCTATTTTTTAACACATAAATTATCATAATCAAAACATGCGGCAACTTTAAAAAAATCCAAAACGCAATTTTTTTTTCAACTTCTTAAAACCAAATTTTAGAAATTTTCATTGATTGGACATGAATATTTCCTAAATTCGTTATATTTTGACATTTAAATTTTCAAAATCAAATAACGCGATCGGAAGTTAAGCAATTATTCAAAAATTTCAGATTTTGTCAATTTTCGTATTTTGGCAAGAATATTTTTTTGTACTTTTTTTAAACACACTCAATTTTCCACATTTTAGCATATATATACTTTGATCAATGAATCTTTGCGTGCACGTCATAGATAACTGAACCTAGTTCCGACAACATTTTCATGCGTACTCTCTCTACGGTAAGTTGAATTAGATGCAATCATATGTGTACGTATGTCGTCCAAGGCGAAAAAACTCGTTCTTCGGTAATGGCGCACATGCAAAGATCCGTTGATCAAACCATTATTAATCAAGAAATGCCTTTAATGCGTCGCCAATTTTTAAAAATCGAAAACGCAAATTTGTTGCCTTTGAATTTTGAAGGATTTTGGCGGTTTTCGTTACCTCATTATGAATATTTCTTAATACCTTTTAAAATAAATGATTTACATTTTAAGAAATATATCATCATAATCAAAAACACGTGCAATACCTTAGCATTTTTTTTTTAAATTAAAACCACGATTTATTTTACTATGATCTTGGAAAATTTCAGATTTTATCAATTCTCAATGACTTGACATGAACATTTCTTAATATATTGTTTTAAACTCATCATTAATCAAATTAAATCACACCAAATTCTCAGAATTTTTGCGTTCAAATCATCAATATCAAATAACGATTTCTGATTACCGTTCGTGAAATTTCGACCATTTTCAAACCGCCATAACTCGGCGTATTTTCAATAGATTTTGATGAATCTCTGAAGGCGAAAAACTTTAAAGTGTCTTCTTTAAAGTCGTGCATGTGAAATAAATCGTAACCCCTTCCGCTCCCTCTAACGCCCCTGTGAAAAAAAAAAGTTTTTTCTGGAAACCATGTCCAACTTTTGCCCAAAAACGTGTTTTTTGTTCAGGGGTTGAAGGGTTCGAAAAGTGATCATTCCAATCTGAGTTCACCCCCTTAAAGTAGGGCCAAAATGAGATTTTTTTCTGAAAGAATCATCAAATTTGGTTGAAAAGTCGCGGAGTTATGTGCGAAAAACCTCAAAATGCACTTTTTTCCAAACACCCATAACTTGGTGCCAAATCGTCGTAGGAACTTCGTTCTTCGAGTCCTGCATTGCGAATTGATCAAATTTTAAAGCATTTATTGTGAATCGAGTCGACAACATTTTTCCAACTCCATAGACATCGTCAAAGTTGGACATGGTTTCCTGAAAAAAACTTTTTTTTTTTTACAGGGATGCTAGAGGGGGCGCGGGGGTAACGCTTAAGTTCGCATGCATGGCTTAAAGAAGACACATCAAAGTTTTTCGCTCTCAAAGATTCGTCAAAATCGATTGAAAATACGCCGAGTTACGGCGGTTTGAAAATGGTCGAAATTATCATGAATTTCAAGTGTTTAATTTTTTTTCCACCAGTGTATTTAGGTTGATTTTTTTTCTTTCGTTATTGCATTATTCTCAGTAAATACTATTCAGTCGATTTCATCTGAAGAAACTAAAGAATCACAAGAACTTTCAACATCACCCGGTATATATTCATCTGCGGAGTCGCCTCTTCTGAAATCTTCCACACGGTCATTGTCGGATAAAAGTTTATTCCACAGTTTTCTGTTTTTTTTTCTCGTAACTCATTATATTTTATTTCGTAATTTGTTTGATTAGATTATAAAATTTTCCGCGTTGTAAATTGTGTACTGCGCATTTGACTGTCGCGGAGATTGCGCATTGTAGTGGCACACGCGCATGCCGCGCGTTTTCAGCGCTGAAAATCTTAATTTAGACCTTGTGGCACACACATAATGCCGCATTATACATGAACTAAAAGTAATATTTTTTTAGGAAAAGTAATATCAGACAATGTGGAATTGCCCAGTACGTATGAAAAATACATATTTTTGAATCAAAATCAACTGGTGGCTTGAAGTACTTTTTGTTTTTTTTTTATTAAGATAACGGCGAACGTGTTAAAAATATAATGATCCACCATGTTTTAATTTGAAAATATTTAGTTACGCAAAAGAATGATTTACAGGCATGTGTAGACCAAACTATAAAACAGAAGCGATTCATTTTGTTTTTCTCTAATGCTGGGTTTATGAGACTATTAACGTTTAGTGTTTATTGATTAACGTTTTAATGAAAGATGCCGTTCGTACAAAAATTAAGCATTAAGAATTTTAGATAATGAGCTTACGTGTCGGCGTTGTTAAATCTTTAAACAAAAATTCCTGAAAAATACTGTTTTACAAGTAATTCCTATAATTAACAAAGAAAAAAAATAATATAACTAAAATTACTTAAGTAGCATGATAGCATGTTTTAATAGATGATTCAGAATTAGTGTGTCAATCTGGCATCACTGTGCTGATCAGCAGTTTATGTATCATCTCAAAAATATGTGCGTAATTTCATTTACGTTTGAGGATTAAGGAAAAGTGGAAAATAACGAACTCTTACACACTAAACGTGAATTCTTAAAATCCTTAAATTTTGTATGAATGCGTTGGCATCAATAGTTCAGTTCTACTTTGCTTAAACACTAAACTTTTAAATGTCTTATTAACCCAACATAAGTGTACGAAACAAAACATATTGGGACGGTCACGACCGCCTAAATTCTGTTCATATCCAAGAGGCAGTAAACACAATCAAGTGAACGGTGAGATTGCACAGGGTTGCACACTTTTAGTCGCACAGTACCGCGCGCCCACTCACAAAATGCACGGCGCGCTCTGCAATCGACGGGCACAAAATACAAACTTAATCCGGCCAAGAACTAACATCACTGAACGCCCAATCAAAAGCATCTAATGAAGTGATCATGCGGCTGGCACGAAGTCGGCGTTATTTACACTTACTGCCCCTTAGATATAACCAGACCTTTAATGCAAGAATAATGTTCGAAAAAAGAATAACACTTCTCGTTTTCATTACAAACAAATAATTTATTTGGATGTAAAATTACGTCTTGAATCCGAAAGTAAAAAATATACAGGGTATTCCATTAAAGATTACAAAATTGATATCACTTATAAAACACCAATAAAACCGAAAGTGCAACTAAAGCTTTTGGATGCCCTATAAACTCCAATTTGTTTTTATTATAGCATATATTACAGTAATAAAAAAAATGGTGATGTGGCCATCATGTTACTTTCTCCGACTTGATGGTATCATTTCATGGTTTATTTTCAATTTAAATCATATTTTAAGTGTGCATCGAACGTTTCGTAGACTCGGATAAAACTGACGTTTAAAACGTCAAAATTATGAAAGATGGAAAAATGTACTTCAAATTCAAAAACTCAGTTTACTCAAAAACTAAAGAGATTTCGAAAAAAACTTATTCTTCATAAATTGTTCATTTAGGCATTCTCTACCATTATTATTAACTTAAATTTGCTGTAACTATTAGCGTTTCATAATTGTATACCAAAAATGAAAAAAAAATAAATACATTTTTTTCTCAAATAACAATGATTTTATGAAAAATGTTTTCAAGCAAAAGATGTTCATTTCTTTATTGTCTTCAAAGTTTGTTTAAATGTTTTTGTGATATTTCTCATATTTAAGAAAATATTGGCAAAAAACAAAAAACAGTTAAGGTAAACACCCACTTCCGGTGTACGAAATTTTACCAAAAGCTTTTCAGTTCTTCGGATTATCAAATAAAACTTATGTTCAAAGTTTCATATCAATTGGTCTATTAGTTTTTGAGATACAGCGCGCACAGACCCACACACATACACACACACACACACACACAGACACACACACACACACACACAGACACAATTTTTTTTTTTCCAGAAATTGTTGAAATGGCATCTAGGGACCCCAAAACAGATATTTCCGTAAAAAAAAAATTGAAAAAAAAATCACGATCACAATACTTTCTCGTACTTCGTAACGGAGAAAGTAAAAACTGTAGGGGTGACCCTTCTTACTTTCTCCGTTACGAAGTACGAGAAAGTATTGTGATCGTGATTTTTTTTTCAAAATTTTTTTCTACGGAAATATTCGTTTTGGGGTCCCTAGATGCCATTTCAACAATTTCTGGAAAAACATTTTTTGTGTCTGTGTGTGTGTGTGTCTGTGTGTGTGTCTGTGTGTGCCTGTGTGTGTGTCCGTGTGTGTGTCTGTGTGTGTGTCTGTGTGTGTGTCTGTGTGTGTGGCAGTGTGTGTGTGTCTGTCTATGTGCGCTGTATCTCAAAAACTAATAGAGCAATTGATATGAAACTTTGAACATCCGTCTTATTTAATAATCTGAAGAACTGGAAAGCTTTTGGTAAAATTTTGTACACCGGAAGTGGGCGTTTACCTTAACAATTTTTTGTTTTTTGCCAATATTTTCTTAAATATGCAAAATATCACAAAAACATTTAAACAAGCTTTGAAGAAAACAAACAAATGAACATCTTTTGCTTGAAAACATTTTTCATAAAATCATTTTTATTCGAGAAAAAAATTTATTATTATTTTTTTAATTTTTGGTTTATAATTATAAAACGATAATAGTTACAGCAAATTTATTTGAATAATAATTTTAGAGAATGCTAAAATAAATAAATTATAAAGAATAAGTTTTCTTTGGAAATCCCTTTAGCTTTTGAGTAAATTAAGTTTTTGAATTTATATATATAATATATATATATATAATTTTTCCATCTTTCATAATTTTGACGTTTTAAACATCAGTTTCATCCGAGTTTACACAACGCCCGACGTACATTTATAATATGATTTAAATTTAAAATAAACCACGAAAGCGTAAATATAAATGATACCGTCAAGTCGGAGAAATTAACATGATGGCCACATCACCATTTTTTGTGTTAAACTCGATATAATGATGAAAAAATTTGGATAGTGTATATTTCAAATAGTAAGTGTTACTTTTTACGAATATTAAAGGCAACAATAGATTCTTTTATAAATAAATATTTCTCGTAAACTTTTTTTTTATTTTTGAAGATAATTGAAAATGAAATGTTTGTAGTTCTTGTCTACAATTTTGAAATCGTAAACGTTACATCAAATTTACATTAACAATAATTATAGCGAATGCTAAAAGGAACAATTTAGACAGTGCGCGCCTAAAGTATGGAATATAGTCAGTAAAATCGAAATCAAATATTTTTGGGAAAAATCCTCAAACACATCGATTTCCTTTTATAAAAATACACATTTTTTTGTATACAGTGCTTCCCTAAAGTAAGGGATGAATTCTATAAAATCGTTCAAAAAAATATTTCAAAAAAATCAACAGCTGCAATTGTTTTTAGCACTGATTGCTAGATCTGCAGCAACGCCTGCTTGAATTTTATCATTTTAATTTAAATACATTTTGGTAAATATTACGTCCGTTATTTATCAACCGATTTTTAAAATATTTATTTTGTTGTATTGGGCAGTAAAAATTCTATCAAATGATATATCAGAAGGCGTACTTTGCTATTTTAATTTTTAAAGTTGGGGTTGCTAGCGCTTTGAGGTTGAGAGGTAGTGGGTTGAAAATTACATCCGCAAATTATAATTTAAAAATAAAAATCGATCTGTCCCAGCATTTTTTTTTTTTAATATTTTTTTTTAACGATTTTATAGAATTGTTCCGTTACTTTCGGGAAGCACTATATAAATGATACAATTTTTCGAAATCTTTCTATCAATACAATCAATAAACATGAAACGTATCACTAAAAATCCTTTTTCATTAAATCGGAGAAAGTAACATGATGGCCATATTACAATTGATTATAATTACTGTCGATCTTATTATTACCAAAAAAAAATCTCAACAAACGTGTTACATTAAATTAATGAAATAGTGAGGTAAGGCTTATTCAATCAAACCACTATCTCATACAAATCAGGTTTAACGTAATGCTGTTCAAAGGAAAAAAACACACGTAGTAATTACAGTATTATCTAAATCACCAAAAGGGCGTTATAATATAGCGGAATCTATAATGCGGACCAAAACCGCCCAGTAATTTTCTGATTTACTTTTCGCCAATTTCCGGGTGTTAATAGGCGGTACGCCGCTGGGGCGTTCCAATTGGTGGACCCTTTAACACCTTTTTTCCCTTCTAAAATATAAATCTTTATCTTTCGTGCCTCCGCTGTGAACTATTATCTACTTCGGCATAATTTTAACACCTATCCAAATTGCCAATTTTCTTAAACGCGGTATCTCGCGTGGCGATCTAAAGTAGGTAGGAAATTGGATCAATTTTGGAAATGGTGCTAATTTTCAAAACGGAACGTATCGTAGATTTCAATCGTTTGGTCCTAAACTACAATTAAAGGAAACTAATACAAATGGAACACACTTTTACTTAGTTAATATCACACTGTTCATTTATTAGTGACTGCAGTTTCGATCAAACAATGATCATTATCAAGTGATCATTTTAATAAAAAGGTATTTAATTCAATTAAAAATGTATCACGAAGTAAGTGCCGCCATCCTCAATCCGGAAACTAATACGTTTAACCTGTTATTTATCTATTGGTAAGCCACTTTTTATGCTCAGCACTTTGTTCCAGACAAACTTTTTAATTTTTCAAAAAAATCAACAGTTACCTCAAGAATCGACTCTTTACGATGAGCCACTACAAACCTTTAAAATATTGGGAACCTCTGATATAGGATAATGGCGCAAATATTATGGTCATTCGGCCACTAAAGCTTTCTGTAATTACAATAAATATCCAAATATAATTATGATTAATTCAAGTTGTTTATAAGTGTGTAAAACACCGATATTGATTCATTATCACTTCCACAAAAAGCCATAAACACAATTTATCTCTTCTTCAATTCATTGACGAATTCCCGTGTTATTGTTGTGGTAACGTGACACCGTCGGTTGGCGAGGCGAAGAAAAAAGCGCGCGCGCCAAAAATGGTCACTTTATGGCTTTTGGCCATTTTTGGGCGCGCATTAAAGCTCACTTCTTCAGCAGGACGACCGGCGATTACGACCGCCAGCAATTACACGTCAATTGGCATGTCTGACTTGTAAAAAATTTACATAAAATAAATTCGAAAGTGTATCGGAATTTCGCCCTGATAACAATTTCACTCCGACCGATAATTTTGATTGCACACACAGAAGAGAGGTATTTAATGTTAATAATTTCATACGGCCCGATGTTTTAATATTTGGTTTAGCCATCGTGCGACTGTGGAACGTGCAGAAGTTGAATGATGAGGTCCGTAACGTTAATGTAATGTTTCCATTCTGAAAATTTCCAATTAACTCGAAAATATTGGTGGGTCTCCAATTAAAGGAAGCTGGATGAGGGATTGTTAGTGTTGAGTTCATGGATGTAGACGGATGGTTCAAAGGTCCAATTAGAGTTCATTTCCAGTTTGGTGTGTGTTAATTCGGCCGGCGCCAATTTAATATTCCATGACTTTTTGGAAATAACCAGTGGCGGAGCGTAAAGTGTGACAGGGGAAGCGACCCGCTATTTATAATTATTCAATCTACAAATTGTTTTACAAAGTCTATAAATATAAAACAAACATTTTGTCTAGCATGATTTAATTGGTAAAAACGTTACATTATTCTCAGATATATTTCTGAATTAAATCCATAGTGAATAAATCCTAGCCCTCTAAATTTTGAAAAAGTCGGTTTATACCTTTTTTTTCATTTCGGTCCCCCCTAATATTAAACGGTCCACCCTAATGGTCAAATAATATATTTTGTCGATAGAGGATGTAAATACGAATCAAAAAAAAAAAAATTCAAATCGAAATGAAATTGACGGATTATGATTTTTTTTTAGTTATATCATACTTGTATATTTTGATTTCGTGCTTTTTTAGATATTAACAATTCTTTTTTAACAAATCTTTAAAGTTTAATAATAAAATTTGCTTTTGTTCCTTTGTTGGTTAATAGAGTATTAAATTCTTCAATTAATTTGACTTTTCGGTCTAAAACGACAAAAATTTTGCTAAGAATCTTACGGCCCGCAATATAATCCTAACATTGGGGCAAAATTATCGATTCAAATTGCATAGCCCGCACCGATTAATAATATTTAATAATAATTAAATCGTTTACATTGTGACCTAATCCTTCAGCGACGCTAATCAGAAGATGAACAGCAATGCAAATTTTCCTCGTTGTGCTTGTGGTTATGGTTCAATTTCCTGATCCAGATCTGAGGCAGTATTATTATTCAAATCATCTGGGCTGTTGTTACCATTTTCGCTGCCATTTCTTGATCAGAGTTTCTCTTCCTTCTAGCCCCTTCTAAACGCTTCAAACGTCATTTTTTTGACTTCGAGTTTCTTATGGCATTGCTGCAGGTGATGTTTTCATAGAATCAATTTCAAATTTTTCGAGTTTACGGAAATACAGATTAGGTTGCAAACCAAAATACATTGTCAAAATCTGGCCCAAAATGATTTTGCAAGGAACTTGGTATCATCTCAAATGATTTGAATGGAACCAAAATCTGGCCCAAAATGATTTTTGTAATGTGTTTAGGCACGTTATTTGAGATTTATCTGTCAAAATTTCAAGCATTTGCGGAAAGAAATGTGACATTTACAGATAAATTTCAGGGAAAAGTGCTCTTTTGGTCCAATAAATTCGTTTTCAAACGTAGCCATTTGTGATATTCTGAAGTTAGATTAATTTTCTTTGGATAATTATAAAGGCGCATTATTTGAGATTAATCTATCAAAATTTCAAGCGTTCGTGGAAAGAAATGTAGAAGCTACATGGCATTTTCAGGAAAAAGTGCATTTTTGATCCACTAAATTCGTTTTGTGTTATTCTAAAGTTGGAATAATTTTCTTTGAGTATTTATAAATGCGCATTATTTGAGATTTATCTGTCAATATTTCAAGCATTTGCGGAAAGAAATGTGGAATTTATAGAGCAAATTCTGGAAAAAGTGCATTTTTGGTCCATTTAATTTGTTTTGAAATGAAGCTATTTTTGTTATTCTCAAGTTAGAATAATTTTCTTTGGGTAATTATAAAGGTGCATTATTTGAGATTTATCTGTCACCTTCCATTCTCTCTCTGCATTAATACAAATTGTTTGCCTTCTTCAATTATCATTGTTTGCAATGCATTTTCAGGAGCAACATCGAACAAATCTTTTTTTTTACAAATTATTTTTCTTTATTTATTATTTATGTGCTGCAGTTTTTCAAGAAAAGTGCTTACTAAAATTTTGCTATTCTTTATGCTATATCAACACTTTTTTGATTTTTAGGCTCTATATTTTGGATTTTTTTAACTGAACTATTGATTATATTGCGTGTATTTTTTATTTTTTGCCGGTATTTTTGAGTTTTTCTGGTATTAATTTTTGATTTTTTGTCCTTTATTTTAGATTTTGTCACCTGAATATTGTTCTTTATGCGTGCATTTTTTATTTTTTTGGCAATTATTTCCGAGTTTATAATAATAATAATAGTAATACTTTATTCATACCATTACCAAACGGTTCACACAAGTCACAAAAATCGTACAATGAGATGCAATATAGTGCTAAATAATATGTTACATAATAACACAATATAAAAATGTACGGGTCGGAAACTTATTTTAGGCTAAAAATTTAATTTTGGGGCTACAAATTTTTCTTTTACTTGAATTTTCAATTTTTGATTTTCGGGCCAGCTTTCCTCATTTTTTACTTATTTTTTTTTACCTAAATATTGCTTATTTTGGCCTAATTTTTCGATTTGTTTGTTAAAATGTTCGATTTTTTGCTCCGTTTGAGCTCGAATTTTTGATTTTTGGCCCTATATTTTGGACCTCAGTGATTGATGCATGTATTTTTTTAATTTTTTGTTGATATTTCCGAGTTTTTTTGGTCTAAATTTTTGATTTTTTGCTCTTTATTTTGGATTTTGTAACCTGCATATTGTTCTTTCTTCGTATTTTTATTGTTCTGTCTTCGTATTTTTTTTTTATTTTGTGGCGGGTTTCGAGTGTCCAGTCAATAACTTATTTTGGAACAAAGAGTTATTTTTGGGGCTACAAATTTTTCTCTTACTTCAATTTTCAAATTTTTGGCTCTTAAATATATCTTTTTTTTTTCAGTTTTTGACTAATTTTTTGGTCTTTTGTGATCATTCGCCCAAATATTCATTATTTTGGCCTAAATTTTCGATTTGTTTGTTAGAATTTACGATTTTTTGGCGGTATTTTTTATTTTTAAGCTCGAATTTCTTATTTTTGGTCCGATATTTTGAATTTTAACCTGAATGATTGATTATTGTGTCTGCATTTTTTATTTATAAACCCGGGTTTTAGATTTCTTGGTTCCGATTGTGGATTTTTTTTTGAGTATATATTTTAGATTTTCCGTCTTACATTTCCCTTATTTTGACAGAAATTTTCGATTTGTCTGTTGGAATTTTCTATTTTTTTTGGTCTGAATTTTGTTATTTTTATGCCCTAGTTTACGATTTTGGGTCAAATGTTTTAATTTTTTTTATATTTTAGATTTTTTACTTGCATTTTCGACTTTGCGGTCTAAATTTTTGATCTTCTGTCCTAAGTTTTCTTTATTTTGGCCGAAATATTGCTCAATTTCTGAATCTGCGTTTTTGATGTTCAGTCCCGAATATTCGATTTTTTGTCTAAATTTATGATTTTCTATCATATTTTTGATTTGTTGTGTGACCTTTTTTTATTTTTTTGCTGTTATTTTCGAGTTTCTGGTCGGAAAGTTACTTTGAGCTAAGGGTGAAAATGGCAAATAATTTTCCTTTACTTGAATTCTCAATCTGCATTTTGTTGCTTTTAGTCCAGGGTTTTTGATTTTGTGGCCGATATTTTAGATTTTTGGCCTGTAATTTCGTTTTTTTGTTCCAAATTTTTGATTTTGATCAAATAAAGTTCATCTGCAGATAGGGTTCTTTCACTCATTTTGAAAGTAACTTTATAATTTTGTTGCAAAGTGCCACGGAAAATATCAAACCAGAGGTCACAAGAAAATTACCCCTCTACTCTCCTGCGGACTGGGGCGCAGACTAAAACCTCTGCATCAAACTAATATTACCAAATGTCAAAAGATAAAAACGAGATTGGGTTACCAATTGACGTCAAGCGTCTGGTCCACTTAGTCGTGGCTCATTTATAAAGTAATTCCAATTTCAATGAATAGAGGGGCGTTAAAACATTCATAACTTCGTCAATTTTAGTCCAATTTCAACAAATAAACACGTCTTGGATTCACATTAACGTCCTCTATGGACATAATATATAATTTGGCCATTAGGGTGGATCGTTTAATATTAGGGTGAACCAAAATGAAAAAAAGGGAATAAACCGACTTTTTCAAATTTTAGAGGGCTAGGGCCCGGTTACGCAATGTTCGATATGGTTCAAAATTTACAGTTATTAGTTTTTTGTCTATACGAATAAGTTTCCGGGTTGTCCCGTTGATTTTCACAAACTTCTAAAATAAGAACCACTCTATTCAACATAATATAAAATCGATTGACTATTTTTTTTAGAAACTATTATAAACGATAAGCATTAATAAATATTAACTCATATTGAAGCATATTAAATTGTCTTTCAAACGGCAAATATTTTTTTATCTGATGGATAGTTGCTAAAAAAAAAAATAGTTAAGTCGAAAGTTTACAGTGGGCCGATTTCTATGCACGCAAGTTTATTTATAAACAATTATTTGATTTTTACCGTTGATCGAAAATTTCTTAAAGAATTTTGCCATGAATTTGAATTATAAAAGACTAAAGATTGAAGATTTCTGTAAATCAAAATATTGCCTATAATTATAAAATTACAGTAGGTACACGAAATTGTAGAAACAGTAACTGTAAACAATGTAATATCTTTCTCGAAACTAATGAACGTTTTGATTCTTTAAATATTGGTAGTTCAGGGATGGTATGAAATAGATATGAAATAGTTATTAATTCTACTAAAAACAAACTTAGTTTAGATTCTGATTGTTTAAAATTCTCGACTAGTTTCGCCTTTTTTCTTGGCTTAGGCCTTTAGCCGTTCAGCCACTAACGATATTTAAAGGAAAACATTACCTCAAAGAGAACCTAAGCGATCAATTAGTAGACGATAGGATTAACAAGGGTTACTCTAGGTTTCGCCTTATTATGGCATTTTCAAGAAAATACATTTATTGGCAGAAATATATATCAATTAAATATTAATCCTTAAAATCAACGAGATTTCTGTGCAAGAAACCAAAAATAAAATTTTATTGTCGAACAAAGGAATTAATTTTGTTCGGACAAAAACGTACAAAATACATTCCACGATTAAACACCTCGATAAATCACGCCTCACACGCGTGTGTTCCACAAAAACCACTTTTTTCCATTCCTCTCTCGTACGCTCATTCACTTTCCGAAAACCACAATAAAGACATCATCATCACGGCCGAAAAAAATAGAGGTGGCCGCGTGGGCGTGCTGTCATTCCCTAATGAAGAACATTCTTCCGGTGGTCCGTTTTTCGGCAAAAGCCGCCCGCCCCGAAAGGAACAACGTGCCGAAAATTTTGATCTCATTTCAACCGGAAGAGGACCATAACAATAAAAGGTGAGCGATAAGGGAGATCTGGTTTGTTTCCTGCGTGCCCCGAAGAAAGGGAGCTCTTTCATAAATAAGGCAGCGCGGGTTTACCACACGCAGAAAATTGCTTGAATTAATTAATTCCGGTTCTTTTTCTTTTACATGTGGAATTCAAGTGGGCAATTCTGGCGAAGAAATATGTAGCGTATTAGCATCTTAATCGCAAAAGTTGTGTGTTTCAGGATTAAACTCGAGTTTAATTATTATTGCAAGTTATCTTTTTTTATACGTGGGTGAGCAGTAATTCATTTGCCATATAAGGAAATACTTTTGATTAAAAGAAAAAATCTTCCTAAATTAATTGTTTTTTTTTTCTTTCTAAAAATTACACTGAATTTTCATTGAATTAGGTTTCCACTTGGTAAAATATTTTTGTAATAGGATCATTCCGTAGAATTCCATCCCAAAAAATAAAAATGGTTGCTTGACCATTTTTCATTTTCTTCTTATTTGGTATGTCGAACGCCTTAGAAAAGAGAATTCAAAAATTTTGTCCTGATTTTTAAGTTACAAGGTGTCGATACTCGGAAATTTGGGCAATTTCCTGTTTTTCGCAAAATATTTAATATTTTCATAACGAAGGCAAATATTTAAAAACATATTCATGTCTGGTGTAGTGAATCCCTTAGAAAAAAGCCAAAAACAGTTATTAAAACTTTTTATGTGTCATGGTTTTTAAGTTACAAGGTGTCGAAAATGGCAAATTTGTGCAAATTCACGAAACCACTGTTTTTTTTGCAAAATATTTAAAATCTTTATAACGAAGGCAAATATTTAAAAAAAGAATAATGTTTGGTGTAGTAAACCCCTTAGAAAATAGCCAAAAACAGTTACCAAAACTTTTTTATATGTTATGGTTTTTTAAGCTACAAGGTGTCGAAAATCACAATTTGTGAAAATCTTCATAACGAATGGAGTTATTAAAAAAAATCAATTTCATTGGAATTTGCATATATTGTAGAACTAAAAAAAGTTACATGGTTAAGTTTTGTAATAAAAAGCAAGCTATGATCATTGCCTCCGAAATATCAGAAAAAAATTGTGTAAAACCGCTGAGTTTTTTTTAAATTAAGAATTGAGGGCAGATAACGTGTTAATTCTATTTTCATATTGCAGTGGTATGTTAGTTAATTTAAACATATTCACGTTGTTAATGGCTCCCCTTTCTCAGATACAAGAGCTTAATATAATGTGTGTACTGATGGAGCTCGAGCTTTAACTGGCAAACATTCTGGTGTTTTATCTTAAATAAAAGCAGTTGCCCCTGAAGCTACATTTACTCTTTGCAGTATTCATCGTGAAGCTTTAGTAACAAAAGAAATCTTCGAAAAATTAAAGACTGTTTTGGATCAATCTGTTAAGGTTGTAAATTTTATTAAGAGTCGAGTTTTAAACTCCAAAATGTTTGCAGATTTGTGCCAAGACATGGGAAGTGATCATGAAACCCTATTATTACATTCGGAAGTTAGATGGCTTTCCAGAGGAAAGGTTTTAAATCGTTTAAATTTTTGAACTTTTGATTAGAAGTGCAAGTCAATAGAAAGACTTCAAAATTTGAATTGGGGAAGTGTTATCATATTAAGGGTGAAAATCAGCTGATTTTTTGTAAGGTTGAACGATTTAAATTTAGGCTTACAAGGACCAAACGACATTTTTTTACCGTTAATTATAAAATAACTGCAACAGTAAAAAAAACACGAACTAATTATCGGTAGTAATATACCTAGATCGAGGTTAATTATCAAAAAATCGTTTTTTGAGTACCTTGTTACCTAGTAATTTAACGAGACAATAACATTTGTTGTCTGGTTATTAACCGAGAGCTTCAGCTCGAGGTTAATAACCAGTTGACAACAAATGTTATGTCGAGATGAATTACTAAAAGGTAAAAGGTACGAAAAAAATGTGTTTTTGATAATTCATCCAAGCTCGCGGTATATTTGGGTAGATAATTTATCGAATGGAATAATAAGAAGGATCAGGAAAAGTTATGGTTTATTACAAGCTGAATAGTTTGGTTTGCTACAAGAGTAATTGTAAAAATTAAAACTTAGTGACAGTGACGTAACGTCATGAACATCATGTTTTTATAACCTTAAAAGCTACTCACCTAATTGCCGTTTTTCTGTTATCGATTATGACAATGCAAAACATTGTTGTAATGTCAAGCTACCCCATTAATTATCGATTTTCTGTTATCGCATCTATTATTATGTGGTAAATTATCAGTGAAATAGATAAGAATACTTTCAGCCTTTTAGCGACCCTAGAAATTATTTTTACAGAAAACAATATGAACAATAATGAGGAATTGGAATCAGATATAAAACATCATTGTTCCTTATTGATAAATAAATTTAAATTTTATTTTCAAGAAGATTTGGAAAATCAAAACTGGATCAGAAACCCTCTTCCTTCAAATATTCCAGAATATTTTTCACGTGAACAAAAAGAACAAATAATAGATGTGTCAAGTGATTCCACTGTAATGGGAAACTTAAACAAAAATATGGTGATGTGGCCATCATGTTACTTTCTCCGACTTGATGGTGTCATAGCCATTTATATTTACATTCACATGGTTTATTTTCAATTGAAATCATATTTTAAATATACATCGAGCGTTGTGTAAACTCGGATGAAACTAACGTTTCAAACGTCAAAATTATGAAAGATGGAAAAATTATACTTCAAATTCAAAAACTCAGTTTACTCAAAAACTAAAGGGATTTCGATAAAAACTTATTCTTTATAAGTTGTTCATTTAAGCATTCTCTATAATTATTATTAACATACATTTGCTATAACTATTATCGTTTTATAATTATAAACCAAAAATTAAAAAAGAAATAATAATTTTTTTTCTCGAATAAAAATGATTTTATGAAAAATGTTTTCAAGCAAAAGATATGCATTTCTTTGTTGTCTTCAAAGTTTGTTTAAATGTTTTTGTGATATTTTTCATATTTAAGAAAATATTGGCAAAAAACAAAAAACAGTTAAGGTAAACGCCCACTTCCGGTGCACGAAATTTTACCAGAAGCTTTACAGTTCTTCAGATTATCAAATAAGACAGATGTTCAAAGTTTCATATCAATTGCTTTATTAGTTTTTGAGATACAGCGCGCGCAGACACACACAGACACACATACACAGACACACACACACACAGGCACACACACACACAGACACACACACACACAGACACACACACACACACAGATACACAAAAAAAAATGGTGATGTGGCCATCATGTTACTTTCTCCGACTTGATGGTAACATAGCCATTTATATTTACGTTTTCATGGTTTATTTTCAATTGAAATCATATTTTAAATGTACATCGAGCGTTGTGTAAACTCGGATGAAACTGACGTTTAAAACGTCAAAATTATGAAACATGGAAAAATTATACTTCAAATTCAAAAACTCGATTTACTCAAAAACTAGATTTCGAAAAAAAATTATTCTCTAGAAGTTGGTAATTTTGGCAGTCTCTACAATTATTATTAACATAAATTTGCTGTAACTATTATCGTTATATAATTATAAACCAAAAATATAAAAAAAATAATAATTTTTTTTCTCACATAAAAATTATTTTATGAAAAATGTTTTCAAGCAAAACATGTTCATTTCTTTATTGTCTTCAAAGTTTGTTTAAATGTTTTTGTAATATTTTTCATATTTACGAAAATATTGGCAAAAAACAAAAAACAGTTAAGGTAAACGCCCACTTCCGTTGTTTGAAATTTTACTAAAAGCTTTTCAGTTTTTCAGATTATCAAATAAGACGGATGTTCAAAGTTTCATATCAATTGCTTTATTAGTTTTTGAGATACAGTGCTCACAGGCAGACACGCACACACACAGACACAAAAAAAATGTTTCTAGAAATTGTTGAAATGGCATCTAGGGACCCCAAAACGGATATATCCGTAAAAAAAATTTTGAAAAAAAAATCACGATCACAATACTTTCTCGTACTACGTAACGGAGAAAGTAAAAACACTGATTGAATTTTGGATTCAAAAAAGAACAGATTTTAAAGACATAGCAAACATTGCTATTCCGTTTTTAACGTCCTTCTGTAGGACGTATTTATGTGAAAAAGGTTTTTCACAAATGTTATATCTGAAGAATAAATACAGAACAAAATTAAAAATCGAACCAAATTTAAGATGAAAATTAACTGACAGAACCAGAAATAGAAAAAGTTGTATCTGCAAAACAAGCGCTACCTGGTCTAGACTATCGGCAGGCTACAGTCCATCCATTTGTTTTTAGATTTTTATCTTTCACAATGTTTTTTAAGTTCCCCCTCGAAAACAAAATTGACGTTTTTTTTTCTTAAAACCTTAACTACTTCAGATCCAGAGCTATTCAAAGGTGGCGCCTTTTGAAATGAAGACCCTGTATAATTAGCATTAACTCCAGATTTGCAGTCATGTGATTTTTTTAAGTGCTGACAAATTTTAGCGGGCAGAAAACAAAATTTAATTTTGAGTAGTTATCTTGGTAACTTGTCATCTTGTGAAATAACAATACAGTGTTGCTATATGCTCAAAGGAAGTGAAATAAAGTATAAATAAATATTTATGTTTACTCTACTTTCTTTGAAAAACTTGCTACCCTTCGATCCATTTCACATGGATCGAAGGGTAGCAATCTTGCAATCTTCACTAGGGGTAGTAGTTTGACGTCACACGCAAATTCTCAATACTCTCATTAGTTGCATCATACGAAATTACTAAGGCTGATTCGAACAGAATAAAAATAACAATATTTGTACCTTAACAATTTTTTTTTGAGTTTTATTTCTCCAGTGATTTAACGAATTGGCAATAAAATTTTTAAGGGAAAAACTAGTTTGAATAACATCACAAAATATTGCCCATACATATGAAGCATCTGCAAAATTTGGTAATCCTACCTGCTTCCCTTCCTAAGTTACAGGGGTATAAAAAGGTGGGTTTTGCTCATTTTCCGCAATTTAAGCTCCTATAACTGAGAAAGGGGAGCAGTTAAAAACTTGCTTATTTTTGAGGTAAATTAACTAGCGTAGTACTACAATATAAAAATACATGTTGTCTGCACCTCTTTCGCAATAAAAAGAAAACAAAACACAGCGGATTTACACAATTTGTTCTGATATTTCAGACACTAATCATAACTTGCTTTTTATTACTAAACTAAACCATATACCGTTTTTAGTGCTGCAAGATATTCAGATTCCTATAAACTTGGAATTTTCTAAATAGCTTCATTACTTATGACATCTAAAATATTTTTAGATATAAAATACCGTTAGTTTAGATTTAGATAATTCACAAATTTATAAAGGCTGTAAAATGCACGTTTCTTCAAATACCCATAACTTTGTGCCAAATCGTCGTAAGAACTTCATTTTTTAAGTCCTGCACAGGTAATTAAACACATTTCAATGCCTTTTTGATGAATCGAGTCGACACATTTTTTCCAACTCGGTACACGTTGCCCAAGTTGGACGTTTCTTTGACCAAAAACGTTTTTCGTTCGGGGGTTGAAGGGTTTGAAACCCATCCCAATCTGAGTTTACCCCCTTAAAGTAGAGCCAAAATGAGATTTTTTGCCGAAAAAAGTCGCTGAGTTATGTGCGAAAAACCTCAAAATGCACTTTTTTTCAAACACCCCTAAGTTGGTGCCAAATCGTCGTAGGAACTTGGTTCTTTGAGTTCTGCATAGGGAATTGATCAAATTTTAATGCCTTTATGGGGGATCGAGTCGACAATTTTTTTCCAACTCCGTAGACATCGTCAAAGTTGGACATGTTTTCCTGAAAAAACATTTTTTTCACAGGACTGCTTGAGGGAGTCGGAAGGGGTTACGCTTAAGTTCGCATGCATGACTTGAAAGAAGACACTTAAAAGTGTTTTATCCTTAAAGATTCATCACAATATATTGAAAATTCGCCGAGTTATAGCGGTTTGAAAATAGTCTAAATTTCAAAAATGTTAAGTGTTTCATTTCTTTCCACCAGTGTATAACACTTGTCATTTCGAGAATAACTCTTCGAGAACTTCCATATTAAGTATTGATTATCAATAGCTTAACTCTACTCAGTTAATTAATAAATAATGGAAACTCAAGGCTAGTTCTTCCATAGAAGCTTAAAAGGTAACACCACTCCAGCGGTCGAAAAACAACCCAAACTTTGACGATTTATTTTGGGAGTATGGAAAAAGGAATGGGGTTTCTGAACACTTATTGAGGTATGAAACAAATTATTATATTATCATTTTAGTGCAAAATGGAAGCGACAGAGCCAATATTTGACACCACCATTTTTTAAACTTCTAAGGCGCGGACGTATTTTTCGTAAAGTATAAGACCTGGCACAAAAATCCGATTATTTTTATAATTTACAACTGGCTACGGAAGTACGTAGAGGTTTTTCTAAATCAAATTTTGTAGAAATGGTGCACATTTGAAAAAAATATCGATTTTTAGCCAAAAAATAAGCAATAAATTATTTATAAAAAAGTACACATTAAATAAAAAAAAAACGGCTACGTACTTCCATAGAGAATGTAATTGTGGAGCTACTATAAAAATTGAAATAAATCCATCCGACGGTGTTCAAGTAATCTGTCCTACCAGTTTGAAAAAAAGTGGTTTCGAGAAAATCGCGTTTAAACCCTAAGGAATTCTCTTACTATAGGACCAACTGGATATTATTTATAAGACCCTAAAATATTATCTAAGCAAAAAAACGAGTTTTCGAAAATCTTAGAGTCGTGTTACTTCTTACACCGAGCTTACCTTACTACTAGTAGTAGTGGATCTTTCTGACAGAAATCTAAATTCAAAGTTTGTTTTAAGATGAGAGGGGTAAAAACATATTTTATATTGATGAGGGATTCACAGTAATGGAATAAGGGTGATATAGCAGTCCTAAAATACCGTGACACTTGGGGGTAAAGTTTGCACAGAGTGATATTTTGACAGAACGCGAGAGACCGCGATAACAAATCTTCGCGTAGCCTTATCACCGAATTGAAGATGAATCATCACTTCGCGACCGATTCTGTGTCTATATTTACATTATGTTTACGCGGCGCTCGCTGAATTTGTATCAGTTTCTGGCATCGCCTCTCTTGAAATTAAAGATGTTCACTGCGCAATGTGTCATGAAATTTTGGAATGGTTATACATCCATTATTAAATAATAAGCATAACCTTATTAGAGAATACATTTCATAATTCCAGATTATTATTTAGGAGTAAAGTATTGAGTTTGGTATCTGGCTATAATTTTTTTTCCATATTTGTCTTCTTATTCGTCAATATTTAATTATTCGTGCACACATAAAATAATCTACAGTTATCAACAAACTTCAATTATTTCATACTTATCCGCAATTACTATTCCAAATTTTTCTATTTTATATATTCTTCTTGCTTAAATATTTTAATACCCCATACAATTTTTTTTGGATTTTTATTTATCCTTTTCTTTTTCTTTGCGATTTTTGCAACATAATCGTAACACTTATTTAATTTTAAAGTACCACACGTGTCTGCCAAAATTTATGATTTTTTAATTTTGCGATTAAATTCGGCTTAATTTTTTTCATTAATGTGGGTGTACCTGAAATATGTAATTCATTACCTTTAAGGAGGAAGTCGGAATGTTTGCAAAGTCCTAAACTCATAAAATGTGACCGTATAAATTCACATTTTATTGGTAGAGGTAGAGAAGATTTCCATAAATTTACATGTCTTTATGCTCTTTAATATCGTACGAAAACTGGCGCATTCCTGCGGGGCTGTAAAATTTTAATGCGGACGGATTTTCAGTCCAATTAATTCTTTTTCTAGACGCCTCTGACGCCATATTATTATTTGCTCCGCCAGAATACAGAGGTGTATGTGTGTTCAAGTAAATGGATAAGAAGAGAACTTAGCTTACCTATAAATTGTTTGAACTCGGAGATTAGATAAACGCACGTGTTTGTGTTTGTGTTTACGTCACGTGCTCTTGTATAAATGAAGATTATGTCGTATCGTACCAAAAAGTTAAACATGAAAATATTAAACTTAACAGATAAGAAAAATTAAAATAGTATAATGAAATAATTAGTAATTCTACCAAATAAAAACTCATTTTAAATTCTGGACTATTTTCGCCTTATTGTGATATTTTCAAGAGAAAAAATAGTTTTTCTTGAAAATGGCATAATAATCAACAATAAAAATAATGTAAAACTGAATACCTAAATGGCATTTCATTTTTTCAGATGGCCAATATTGAATAAATTAGAAATGATTAAAATACTTTCACGAGAGTGTAAGTTGGAATCCTTTAAGTACATTAAATATTTTCTCATTTGGTGGTCCTTTCAAATTTACCACCGAGGCATAAACGACGAAATTATTATCCACCAAACGGTTGATTAAATAAACGCACATGTAGGCATTTACTGCAGTAACTCAGTTCAATTGAGACATTGAATTAACCAATTACGCCAATTATAGCAGAAATTTGCATAAGCAAATTAAAAAAATTGCAGCTCGATGAAGTTCCCCGAAGCTCCCCGAACTCGATTTACTCAAAAAGGAATAAAATTGAAAAGAAAAAAAACCTGTTACAATCTATTTCCGCACAATTTAGTGTTCGGTTTTATTTAAGAAATGCAATAAAGCATAATAAAACTATTAAGTTTATCTTCATCGTTCTTCATAACTAATGCATTGAAATACCTGTTTCACTCATACTTACATCTAATGTTTATTTTAACAGGAGAAATTATATTTTTAATAACATCATCATGTGCTTAACAAATTTGATTAACTCAATGCCACGGCGGTTAAATTTTGTAATTCAGGCTCGAGAAGGACATACACGGTACTAACAATAAGCAGGAGTTCCACTAAGAAATTATCACATTTTTTACACAAAGAAAAATAACGTATTTGTTGTGCTTCTGTAATTTTCTTTAATTAAATTACCTAGTTTTGTGTCATTTTGTCTTTTTTCTCTTAATATTTGTAGCCTGTTTCACCAATAAATGGTCATTAACCCAACACCATCGCTAACTTAAAATAATTAATATTTAAGAGCTTTTCTCAAACATTTCGGAGTAGCCGGTTTTTTGTTGTATAATGAGAGGTCAATTGTGAATATATTTTTCCCGTAAGTTTATCTTTTTTTAACGTCCACTATCATTATTAATAGTTTCTATGTATTATATTTGTTTTTATTTAGTTTATTTGAAAAATAAGGAGTCGATAATTGTGGATATATTTTTCACGTAAGTTTTAAGAATTTGAGAACAAAAATTTTTAATCATAAAATTTCCTTCCAAGTGCACGTGAGCGCATACTCATGTAAATGTTTTTTTTTCTTTCAAAAGATCTATGTTATTGCAGAATTTGTTACTTTAAAAATTTGATTTAAAATTAATTTCTTACCTTAACTTATAATTTTTAATAAAAAAATTGAAAAAAAACCGCAAAAATGCATATACGGTCATTTTATGCGCTCTTGTGAGCAATGCACGCATTATTGGAAAAGTCGAAAGATCTAAATCGATCGGAAATTTTCCGCTCTAGAACTTTGATCTCTTATAATTTTTCCAGAAGATGTATAGTTTTGGCTGAAAATCCACAAAATCAGCAGACGCCACAATTTGCGATTTTTTTTTCAACGTTCTTTAGCGTAAAATGCGCTTACTATGGGAAATCCAAATGGCCAATATCAATCGGAAAGTTTTTGCTCTATAACTTTAATCTCTAGTATTTTTTCACCAAAATGCATAGTTTCGGCTCCAAGTGCAAAAAATGAAATCATATCTAAATAATTTATTTTCTACATCCTCTAGCGGAAAAACGGAAAATTATAGGGCTTGTATCGATTGGAAATTTTTGCGCTACAACTTCTAATAGAAGTAATTTTTGGCCAAAATTCATAGTTTTCGCTAAAAATGCAAAAAAAAACATTAAAAACGCGAAAATTTATATATACTGGTGATTATCCAAAACCACCCTTTTTCATGCGTGCGCCAGGTGAAAATAGTCTTCAGACAGTCCAAATACACCTAAGTATATAGGTCGCTAAGCTGTGGGTGAAATTTCCCTAAAAAATGTATAATTTGAAGGGGCTAGTATTGCATTCCTAACTTTTGGTAGTGCATAATCAAGGAACCTACGATCTATGGATAATTTCATCTTAGGAACCGCTGTGTCCACTCCTTTTCTTGTGTTGTGTCTTATAAGATTCGGTGGTGATTTGAGAAAGATAGAAATACATTTAGAAAATCGGTAAGGACATAATTAAATTTACTAATTAATTGGTAATTTAAGACACAACTATTCACACTCTGAAATACTTAGATCAACCGACGACGAAGAAAGTAAATTCAATGTTAATCAATGTGATGATCAATTTAATTAGTCTAAAATATTGGAGAGTTGTTTAACAGGGTGGATTAAATTGAAATTAATGAATTGGAAGCGTTTCAATTTATTGTACAGATTAGAAAGTGTAAACTTTCTCTAGGAATAGACTATGAAAATAATATAATGTAGTCAACTAAACAAAATATAGCGGTATAAAAAAGTTAAAGTGTTTTATTCCAATCTACAATCAAGATATACCACGAAGTAAATACATTTAATATAAAAGTGTTTAATTTTAAATATAAACACTTTTATATTAAATGGTAAGTTGTATGTATTTCTATTTCTCTTGAATCACCACCGAATCTTATAAAACACAGCCATAACTACAACACAAGGAAAGAAGTGAAGACAGCGGTTTCTAAGAAGAAATTATCCATAGATCATAGGTTCCTTGATTATGCCTACCAAAAGTTAGGAATGCAATACTAGTCCCTTCAAATTATACATTTTTTAGGAAAATTTCACCCACGGCATAGCGACCTGTATACTTAGGTGTACTTGGACTTTTCACCTGGCACACGCATGAAAAAGGGTGGTTTTGGAGTAATCACCAGGTATATATCAATTTTCGCGTTTTTAATATTTTTTCGCATTTTTAGTGAAAACTATGAATTTTGGGCAAAAATTAGAAGTAGCGCGGAAAATTTCCAATCAATATAGGTCATTTGAATTTTCCTATAATTTTCCGTTTTTCCGCTAAAGGGCGTGGAAAATAAAGTATTTAGATATGATTTCTGCACTAAGAGCCGAAACAATTCATTTTGGCGAAAAATTACTAGAGATTAAAGTTATAGAGCAAAAATTTTCCGATTGATATTGACCATTTATATTTTCCGATAGTGAGCGCATTTTCAGCTAAGGAACGTTGAACAATTTCGCAAATTGTGACCGTCTGCTGATTTTTTGGATTTTCAGCCAAAACTATGCATCTTCTGGAAAAATTATAAGAGATCAAAGTTGTCGGAAAATTTCCGATCGATATAAATCTTCCGACTTTTCCAATAATGCGTGCATTGCTCGCAAGAGCGCACAAAATGACCGTATATGCGATTTTTTTCAATTTGTTTATTTAAAATTATAAGTTTAGGTAAGAAATTAATTTTAAATCAAATTTTTAAAGTAAGAAATTCCGCAATAATATGGATGTATATGTTAAATTTTCTATATCATGAACTGTTATTTAACTAATTAATCACTGAAAAAATTAAAAATCCAATAACAGACCCTGGTCTTTCTCTATATGACAATACATTTTCTAATTATGCTAAATAAAACAACAACATTAGCAATTTGTACCTTTTGATTGTAGATTATTGATGTTATCTTACACAAGTCACACAAAAATTTAAATTACAGAATAAAAAAAAACTAGTCTCAATAATTTAAATAAATTGTGTAATGTGATAGTTATTCGTAAGACTTACGCAGATCACCATAATAATTAACATTTTGTGAATAAATGAATCTGAAGAAAGCATTTTGGAAATTTGAAATAGATAATAATACCGTCGAAATAATAATTATTTTGCCTTATCTTGGCATTTATTGACGCAAGAAAACATTACAGGAAAAAAGGACCCATGATCGATAGCCCAGGCAGAAACATATTACTAATATATAGCATCTTGGTTTATAATTTAATGCTGTATATAATGCTATGTGTCTGTAATAAAGATGTATCTACAGGGTTTTTGAAAAAATTTATAAGAAATTCTTTTGTTATTTATTCCGGATTTTCTGACGCACTTATTAAAATTGCGACTCAGTCATTTTTGACTTGTAACACCATTGAATTTTTCTAAATGGAATACGTTTTTTTTTAATTTTACAACTTTCTAGATTTCTTAATTCTATTTACATAATTTCCACTGATCCTATCCTTTAAGAAGTGAAGTTTTTAATACAAGTTGTTCGGAAATTAATTTCTTTTTTTTTGTGAAATTTATAGTGTATAAATATGTTAAATTTAATTATATATTCTCTTTTTTGGTCCAATACCGTTTGCCATCTTTCTGGCTATAGCATAATTCCACGCTCATAAAACTTCTGATGTTTGCTGGCAAAAAAACTGATCCAAGTCCTCATTTGAACTAAAGGTTTTGCCATCTAAAAATGTTTGTAGTGACCGGAACAAATAATAATCCGAAGGTGCCAAATCTGGAGATGGTAAGTATGGTAGTACATCCCATCCAAGCTGTAATTTTTTTTAACGAGTTTCCAAACTTGTATGAGAACAATATACCTTTTTATTGAGTGAATCGTGCAATTTGCCTAGTTAAGAGTACATCAAACTTGATCGTGGTATTGTCCGGTAGAAGCTTAAAAAAAAAGATTCCCTTGAAATCCCACTAAAGAGACAGCCTCGCCCTTTTTTCATGAATGCTGGCTTTCTAAGTGCTATGAGCCGGTTAATCTTTTTTACTCGACGATCTCTTGCACATTGTTGTAGACAACCCATTTCTCGTCCTCAGTTATGATTAGCTTCAAAAATTGATCATTCTTGGCGTTTGAGAAGCAAATCACAGACGTCAATGCGACGGAGCAAATTTCTTTCTGTAAGTACATGAAACCCATTTGTCGAGTTTCTAATTTGAACTAAGGCGTTTCGCGTGATCAGTGCTATGAGTCGATTCATATTTTTTTACTCCATGATCTCTTGCACTTAACGTTGTTGCAGACAACCCATTTCTCGTCCATTGGCTTCAAAAATTGATAATTCTTGGCGTCTGAGAAGAAAATCACAGACGTCAATCCGACGGAGCAAATTTCTTTCTGTAAGTACTGGTGAAACCCATTTGTTCAGTTTCGAATTTGAACCAAGCATTTCACGTGATCATGAACGATTGAATTCGATAAATTTAATCTCTCAGCTACTCACGGGATATTTTTTAGCGGTTTGCACCAATCAATGCCTTTATTTTGTCTTCATCTGCTTCAACTGGCCTTGCAGAACGTGGTGCATCTTCAACATCAAAATTACCGAAATATTGCAAACCAGTTTTAGCATTGGCGTTCTCAGATAGATTTTTTTTTTCTTGATTTAACAGCAGTTTTACCTTTTCGATAGTAAAAAAAGTAAAATATTCCGAAAATGCTGCATTCGATGTAATGTACAGTTAATGTACTCCCTGAATAAATTCTTATTATTATTATTATTATTATTATTCGACTTTTCATATTTGAGAGGGCACAAAAAAACGATTGCACAGAATCAAACAAACTTTTTCACAAACAAGTCTTTATATATTAGCTATCAAAATATGTAATCACAATGAGGCTTAAGTGTGAAGTTGGCTGTGAAAACTATTTAGTAAATAAAGAAATTAAAGTTATAACGGACGTGATTTGAATCTGCGAGAGGGTCCCGAAATTAACAAGGCAATAAAACGTGGAAAAACCACGCTTAATAACATCGAAGAGATCTAGAACTCCTCCATTTCAACGGCCCTTATTACCTGAATTGAAATGTAATAATTGTTGTATAAATACCAGTCCCTATTAATTTTATGTACATATCTCCTTGAGAATGATCAAAGGTCGAAACTAGTCGGAGAGACAAATAAAAATAGCGAAACAAAACCAAGTATTTTAATTAATCAAAATTAATCAAAAAAAAAAAAACGAAATTACTTTCCGAACAACCGCAATTTTGTATTCATTTTACTATCTAGAACTTCCAGACTTCCATTGAATTTCATAAAAATCGTTTAAACTTGCCAAGAAATAATGGGACTGAATTTGTGCATTTAAATTAACATTAACATTTGATCGAGTTTCTTTGATTATGTAATTTTTTTATTTTATCAAAAATGGTTATTTCCTTGTTTATTTTTTATTTTTAAAACAAAACTCAACACATTCGTGATGTAGCAATAATTCGATGTATAAAATTCTAGCCATAAAATGTCGCCTATCTCACATTGACTAAATTTAGCAAGAGAAACAAAAAACTGATTTAGAGCTTTCTGGGAAAAGTTTATTTACTAAAATTTCAATTTTAGTAAAAATGGTGGTTAAGCGGTATCGCCGCTTCGTCGACGATATATAATTGTAGAATAAAAGAACAATATTTTAGAATCAGAATTCCACAAAAGAAATCTTGAAACATTCATGTATGATATGAAAAAGAAAAGGAATTGAAAATTTCTAATAATTAACTTCTGAAAATTATGAAATTCATTGATGAACAGATAAGTATAAAGGTAATAAAAAAGCAAGATGCAAATCTATTTTAATTATCCTAGTAGAAAAAAATCGTTACATTACATAAAGCAAAACTATGATGATCAACCCACACCCTAATTATACCCCGTTAATATATCAGTAATAAAACCATCACCAGGATTGATTTAAAATATCTTTATAATCCTGTACTGAAATTAAAAAGGAAAACCTCCAATGTTAACAAATTAGTGTCACTCAAATCTGGAAAGATTCCGATAAACCCGCAACACTTTCAATTTCATCGTTAATTAAATCTAAAACGCCTGAGATTCCCTTTTTTACAAATCATCATCGGGCATCATCAATTAATTAATAGAAATAAATCTAGGAATTTCGTTTATTAGATATCGTCAAATTTGATTAATAAGCACATTAGCTTCCCAAAAATATCTCTTTTTTCGACCTCACGTGAACCAATCAATTTTCTAAGTGGACAGCCGGATGGGAATTAAGATTAAAATATGATGCATTCATTCACATTTATAAAGAAATTAATATCACAATCGTTTTATACATAAACACGTCTCCCCTTCGTTCTTATCAAAAGGAATAGTCAATATTTGATATTACGAAGGGTGAGCAAGAAAGAGGAAGACGAAGATATAAAAAGAGATGTAAACGAGTATTCATTCAATAAATCTGAATTGAAATTCGATATGTTTTATTTCCGGTAAAACCGAAAGTGCAGCTATGGTTTTTGGATGACTACTTAACTCAAATTTGCTTTTAGTAGAACCCTAGCAAATTTCAAATTGATATCTCAAATAATAATAAAAAACAGACAACTTTTTGGAAATATTGTGGAATTTTAAAATTTTTCGAACGCGAGATATTAAATACTCCATCGAAAAAAATATGTAAGGCCGTAAAATAACATAAAAGGGCAGAAAGACCTCAGGTCGATGGCCTGGACAGACTAACCCCTATAAATTCATAATGTTGTTAATTTAAAGATATAATGTAAGTGTCTGAATAAAGATGTTTTCTCTCTAACGAAAGAGAGAGTCATTTTTTCAGATCAGTTTATGAGGCTTTTTTGCTTAAAAAAATGAAACGCAGCAACAAACATTTCTTTTGTCCCGAGGGAAATTATGATTCTCCAAAAACTTACCAACAGCTCACCCCGCCCCTAGATTTTAAAGCAACCCTGTGCAAGGGTTGAAACAAATAGAAAATCTGTTCACAGCTTGAAACAAATAGAAAATCTGTTCACAGCTTGAAACAAATATGAAAATAACTGTCGTCAACTTGAAGTTATGAATTTACTCAAAATCAAGCCAGAATTATGATTCACACTTCATGCCAAGATTGCGAGATAATCCTTTGTTTACAAACACAGCGTGAGATTTCAAACATTTTTATTATTTGAAAACAATATAAAAACAATTATTCTCTTATAATCAATTTGAATTTTATAATTCTCCTTATTTTCAACTGAGCTGTTTTTGTAAAATATTTCGAACAGCCGAATTATAGAAATTATAAATCACGACGATACAATTAAAATATTCGATAAAATCCCTAAAATCTTGCTACAAAACAGTTTTGTTGTTTAAAATGGTTCAATTTTAAAATAAATTATGAAATATTTAGCATTTTCGTTCAAATGATGAATATAAAAAGAAAACGTAATAGACATATTCTTTATTAATTTTCTTTAATAATAAACATTTTATTCATATGAGGGAAAATCCAAGACAAAAATTGATAATTAGGATTGACTAGAATTAACTAAAATCACAATCAATATTCAAAGTATTATAGAAAAAGTAATTGTAAAGTAATAGAGAAAGTATTATAGAACTTTTTGAAAATTCCTTTACAAAACAGTAAACATAAAACATTTCCTGTTATGAAGAAAACTGAACCCTTTGCACTCGAGCGGCGCCGCTACGGCGCCCAGGCTGTTCGATGCGTCCACTTGAGCGGCGCCGCTACAGCGCCCGGGTGTTGTGATGCATTCTAACCTCACCTAACCCAACCTTACCTAACCCTACCTAACCTAACCCAATGATTTTAAAGTACCTGTAACTCGTCATGGGCGAACCAGCAACTCCTCTCGAGCGAAAAATGCCTCGAGTGCAAAAGGTTAACAGGAGTATGATCAATTGAAATTAAAATTATACACTTTTCGAATTCAACATAAAATATTTCCTGTTATGTATCGAGCAGAACACACGTATCTCGTTACCTAATATTTCGAAATAATTAAAATTCCCCTATCAAAAAAATACACGTACAATATCTATAACAATACATCACGTTTATCAGATCGGACAGTATTTTTGATTTTTCGTCCGCGTCCAATTATTGGCACAATTCCGGCCCTCGTAAACAACAATAAAAAAAATCGAACTCTCAGAACACGGGTATCCGGTTTTTCAGTTTAATCCGCGCCGCGTTATGCAACACAAAAGACGACTTTTATTGCGTCCAGTTTATCGAATTTGTAATTTGTACCGAGTTTTTTTTTCTCCTTTGCTGACAAGTGAAAATTCCACAGACATCATAAAAATTCTGATAAGGTGCAGATTGTCGATAAACCGCTCGGTCAAGGAGTTTCAGAAGAAGAATTGTGCGCAGGTGAATTTTGAATACGTATTTTTTTCAATAATAAATGTATTGACGAAATGCAGGTAAAGAAATCATCGGTGTTAATTTTTTATGTACTGTGTTAAGATAACTTCTTGAGTTGTTTGTTTATTTATTTATTGTTTTCGTTACTGTTTTAAATGCAAAAGTTAAAATAGTATTATCAATTAACCGATAACATTGCCAATTAAATCTTCCACAGTTGAAATTTTAATCTGATTTTCTTTTTCCTCTATTTTAGGTTTATTACAGTTTAATTACAATATAATTTTGTTTAAAAAGTTGAATACGTCAATAAATGTATTATTATTATTATATTATTGTTATTATTAATAATTATTTTAATTTTCACTATCGGTAGTTCATATTATTAAGAATAGTAGTATGAAATAGATATTAATTATACCAAATAAAAACTCAGTTAAAAATTTTACAGATTTTGAATCTAAGCAGAATTAATATCTACAGGGTGAGTTTTTTTCGATGTTCTGGAAAAATGGGGATCTTGGAAACTATAAAAGATAGAGAAACGGTTAAATGGGCAAAGAAGTGCAGTTTTATGAGCTCAATAAAATGACACTTTCAAAGGTTTCAAAAAAGTGAACAGTAACTAGATATTTTGAAAAATATAGTGTCATTTTTTTGAAATATCTCGGTTATTATGATAGATAGAAAAAAACTGTAAAGGACAAAGTTGTAGATAATTTTACGCAGCTTAATAAAATAAATTCAGAAAAATTTTAACGCCATTATTTTCCGAGGTATGACGCAAACTTACATTTTTTTTCCTGGAAACCAAAGTTGGCTATGACCTCATTCGGAACACTATTTTTTTCTCTTTAATCCGATCACATATGACATAGTTATTTCTAAAAATAATGGAGTTACAGTCATTTTTAAGTTTTATTATAAATCAAAAAATAGTTAGCCATGAATAAGATGAAAGTAAAACAATTGTAGTTGTTTATAATAACAATAAAATATTGTTATTGTTATTTTTATAGAGATAAACAAAGTTGTCGAAAAACAAGATAAATTAAAATTCTTTAATTATCAAAATAATAAAAGAATTGTTTGATCGAAACTGCAGTCACTAATAAATTACCAGTGTGATATAATGGTTATTAACATTCTCGCTCACCTCAAATGTTAATACGTCCTTACGTTCCTTGTTGCTTATTTTTTTTTCCGCTACCGGAAATATAATACTTAAAAAAGATCAGAACATATTCTAAAATACGGCTTGTAACATTTGGGATCAACATTTTTATAGTCATCTATGCATCCTATGGTAACCCAGCAATCGAGAAAACAATGTCGGATTTTGTTTGTTTGTGTCAATTTAGCGAAACTTTCTGCGGGCATGGATATTAATGAAGCTGCGAATATTGCGTGTCGAACCTGTTGCCGACAAAATCGAAAAAGGTATGTTCCCTGTTACGACTCTTTTATGCAGGGGTTATGTAAAAAGGATGCCGTTTATATAGACGAAAATGTGTTGCTCGCCTGTATTTTGGAGCGTTACGTTTTCTGTTATTTTATTATTTTCCTAGGTCCGTAAGTGAAAAATTAAGTTCCGTCGTCAAGGACAACAAACACCACGAATGTTATCAGCCACTTACTGTACCTGTTACCATGGATGCAATGCTGAGTTACGTTGTCGGTAGCGAAAAACTAAGTAACATGATTATTGTAAACACTTTTTATGAACGTAAAAATATACACAAGAACACTAAGCAGAAATGAAAAATCAATAAGAGACAATGGGCCCTATTCTGTTTTTATCACGGTGATAACTTTACGCCGTGAAAATTGATCACATCGTTTTCGACCGAACGGCAAATTGGTATTCCGTTTCTAACGTGATAAAGTAAGTGTGACAACACTGTAAAATCGAAGCAAGTGAACTAATAACGGCATGCTTTCGTCATTTTTCAAATTTACGCGGGAAAATCAGAACCGAGTGCACTTGAAGCGAACTGTAATTAAGTTAATTTTAAAGAATTATGGAATTGTTAAGTACTAATCACCATCTAATATGGGTGTGTTAGTTCGAAACACTCACAAATTTGTAGTTCTTAAAACAAATATTCTAATTCACATTTCGGCGTCTCAAATGGATTGCTAAAATCCCGTAAATGTCGTTAAAATTGCAGCAAATAATAATTTTCAGCTGCTGCTTCTTGTTCCCGCAGCAATAATAAAGCGAAATAAAGACCATTTTCACAATTTTATGGTTAACACACACTTATCACCTGCTCTGAACTAAAAAACTGAACCTCACTTTTCGACTGACGTCACTCGAAACTCGATCGGTGATAGAAACAGAAACGGAAACTTGCGTGAAGTGTAAAGTTTTCGATGACAATCGAAAACTTTTCGTAAGTGATAAAAACAGAATAGGGCCCTTTGTGTCAGTAGAGCAAGGAAACAGAAAATCGATACTAGATGTAAAATAAGAAGCGACCACTATCTAGCAGTAGCTAAAATAAGACTCTTTGAAAGCACTAAAAATATTTAAAGTAAAGAAGAACAAAAGCACGAAAGCATTAGAACATATAAGCCAAAAAATGAGGAAACTTTTGAAAAATACAAACATATTAAAGCATGGCATGACCAATAGTGAAGACCACAGCAGAAAACTAGAAGAGATATGGCACGAAACAATAACAAAAATCACAAAATGCGTATGTGGAGCTTACAAACAAATAGAAAGCAAAAGACAAAGGGACGAAAGCATAAGAAAAAAAAAAGAAACAATGGTAAAAAATATCTGGAACTTAAAACCAACAGTAACTATGGACTTTACAAAGAACATAGAACAATAATAGAAGCAAAAAGAAGAAATTGACAGAATTAGAACTGAACTCAAAAGGTTGAATATTTATATATTCAGGCTATATTTCGTTTTTTTTTTGAATTTATCAAAATTCAACCGTAAATATCAACATTATCTAAACTCACCCAGCGGTAATTATTCTGAATTTTTGGAAATCTTAACAGAAATGCTGGAAATATTAAACACAGAGGTATATACTATTTACATATGTGTATATTTCAAAGTCCAATTCAATACAAGAGATACACAAGCAAGAGCTATCAGTCAGCTATGGTTTTTTGTAGCTAACAACAAATGCCATAAGGAAGCAAGCGGGTATTGATAATACAGGGTGGTGCAGAGGAAACGCATGTTTTTCAATATTGAATTACTGGGACACAATGGGTTGAAAATAATAAAAACAAGTATTAAATGATGGGTATTTTAATGCAGTTTTTGAAATTACATATTAACCATATTTAGGTTCGGAAAATAATGTCTTTAAGATGACGTCCTTCTTGCTGGATACAAATTTGGATCCTCTTCTGAAAATTACGGACGGCTCTCTCCAAGATTTCATTCGGCACGGCTTCAATTTCCTGACGAATGGAATTCTTAAGGTCATCGAGTGTGCGAGGCTTGTTTATGTACACTTTTGATTTCAAATATCCCCACAAAAAGAAGTCACATATCGACAGGTCGGGTGAGCGAGGGGGCCAGTGAACATCACCAAATCTCGAAATCACATGTCCTGGGAACATTTGTCGAACCACTTCCATGGATACTCTCACCGTGTGAGCTGTGGCACCATCCTGCTGAAACCAAATGTCTCTCATGTTCACTTGACACCTTTCAAGTTCTGGGCGAAGGAAGTTGTTTAACATTTCAACGTAGCGAGCTGATGTAACAGTAACTGCAATTCCTTCTTCTTCAAAAAATAGGGTCCAACAATCCCCAAGTTTGAAATGCAGCACCACACTGTTACCTTTAAACTGTGCAGAGGTCTTTGGTGTAATTCTTGTGGGTTCTCCGATGCCCAATACCGACAGTTTTAAACATTGACGTAACCGTCAAGATGAAAATGTGCTTCATCACTCATGAAGACTGTAGCATCGGGATCTTCCGTAAACATTTCATCCATTATGCGACAAAACTCTCTGCGCTGTACAAAATCCCCTTCATTAAGCTGCTGGACGATCATTATTTTGTACGGATAGAACTTGAGGTCATCATGTAAGATGCGGTGAAGCAAACGACGTGACATACCCAGCGCTACAGCATGTCGTCTAGTCGATCGTCTAGGACTAGTAACAACTGCCGTTCTCACTCGGTCTACACTTTCCGGAGTACGAACTGAATGGGGAAGACCAGGTGGTTTCTTTTTCATCACAGAACCAGTACTTCTAAACGCTGCAACCCATCGGAGTACGGTATTTCGATCAGGCACTGAACCTCGACGTCCAACTCCAAAATATTGACGGAAAAGACGTTGCACTGTGACTACAGAATCATTGTTTCTAAAAAACTGCTCGACAACGAACACACGATGTTGTACGCTCCAACGCTCCATAGCGACTGAAACGGCATTGCATGGGCCGTCTGCCAACATTCATTCAAGGTCAATGCCCCCTCCCATCGCCGCGTACTAGCGGTTCGAAAAACATGCGTTTCCTCTGCACCACCCTGTACATTCTCAAACAATAAAAGTGATATGCATGAACCATTGGTTGTAAATCTGGAAATTTCTGATCATAGAGGATTTGAACTTGAAATCTCCAATACCAATACCTCGTGGGATTGATTGATTCGTAAACTGGTAGAGTTTTATGAGGAGGCACTTCCAGAAAAACCTAAAAAATGGCGATGTGGCCATCATGTTACTTTCTCCGATTTGATAGAATCTGGTTATTTATATTTATACTTTCATGGTTTATTTTCAATTGAAATCACATTTCAAATGTACATCGAGTATGGCGTAAATTCGGATAAAACTGACGTTTAAAACGTCAAAATTATGAAAACGAAAAATTATACTTCAAATTAAAAAGCTCGGTTTACTCAAAAACTAACAAGATTTCAAAAAAAACTTATTCTTTAGAAGTTGTTTATTTTGGCATTCTCTACATTATTATTATTTGCTGTAACTATTATCGTTTCATATATAGCTAAAATATAAACTATGAGCTTCTTAATCTGCTGTCGCTGTATCCTATTCTATCGCTTTATCTATCTCTAAGTTACTGTAAATTATCCGTAACGTATCACTAAACTGCAGTTTTAATTTGTATACTCAGGACTAACTTGAAAATTAGTCTGTGGGTAGAAATAAACGATCTTAAACCAATGTTATTCAGTAATAACATGCAAATTTCTTTTGAAAGTTATTTGTTAACAGTCTTAGTAATTTTGTGGAGTTACGAACAGGTTGAATATTTACATATTTAGGCTATATTTCGTTTTATTAAATTTATTTAATGCTTCTGCAACAACTGCGGTTGCCTCAAATTTATTTAATAAAAAAATGTTTTTTTTTTTAATAACGATTCAGGTGTGTTTAAGAAAATTGTATAATTTAGATTTAATAATATGTCGCCAAAACTTCTCACTATTGAATTGTTCAAGCTATAATTAGTGCATCAAAAAACAAACAAAAAATAAGATGCGCATAAAGTATGGAAAATATTCAGTAAAACCGAAATAAAATATTTTTGGAGAAAATCCTCGAATAGGTCGATTTTCTTTTATAAAAATACACATTTTTGCATGAAAGTCGATTTTCAGTCATCATTTGTTTTGAGTAATGGCGTCATCCATTTTGTTATTAAATGGCAACCTCCTATTTTTGTTCTTGATTTTGAGAGATCGTTTTATTCCATACTTTAGGCGCGCACTGTTGTTTGTTCTGTCCAACTTATATTTTTATTTTTATTTATACTCCAAATGTCATCTTTACATATTTATATTTATTTATTTCATGTTAGTCTACTGCTTATTTTAATTTGTATTTTGTGATAAGCCACTGGATGATCTGCCGGCTGATTATTTTAATGTATTTTATTGTATATGAATCCTGCATGTATATTGACACCAATAAATTATTATTATGTACAATTAGTGGTAAATTTTTGTTTTTAAAAGTAGATTTTTCTTGTAATTCTATCAGATATTGGGACTGCGAAATGTATTTTAGAAATAAGTTGCGAATAATTTATATTTCCTGAGCAAAAAACATAAATCAGAATTAATTCGCCCATTTTTACTTTCTCCGTTACGAAGTACGAGAAAATATTGTGATCGTGATTTTTTTTTCAAATTTTTTTTTTACGGAAATATCCGTTTTAGGGTCCCTAGATGCCATTTCAACAATTTCTGGAAAAAAAAAATTGTGTCTGTGTGTGTGTGTGTCTGTGTGTGTGTATGTGTGTCTGTCTGTGCGCGCTGTATCTCAAAAACTAATAGAGCAATTGATATAAACCTTTGAACATCCGTCTCATTTGATAATTTGAAGAACTGAAAAGCTTTTGGTAAAATTTCGTACACCGGAAGTGGGCGTTTACCTTAACTGTTTTTTGTTTTTCGCCAATATCTTCTTAAATATGAAAAATATCACAAAAACATTCAAACAAACTTTGAAGACAACAAAGAAATGAACATCTTTTGCTTGAAAACATTTTTCATAAAATCATTTTTATTCGAGAAAAAAATTTAATATTATTTTTTTAATTTTTGGTTTATAATTATAAAACGATAGTTACAGCAAATTTATGTCTATAATAATTATAGAGAACGCTAAAATGAACAACTTATAAGGAATAAGTTTTTTTAGAAATCCCTTTAGTTTTTGAGTAAATTGAGTATTTAAATTTGAAATAAATATAATTTTTCCATCTTTCATAATTTTGACGTTTTAAATGTCAGTTTCATCCGAGTCTACAAAACGCTCGATGTACATTTAAAATATGATTTAAACTGAAAATAAACCGCGAAAGCGTAAATATAAATGATACCATCAAGTCGGAGAAAGTAACATGATGGCCACATCACCATTTTTTTACAGGTATTACATTTAACACTAGTTTCAACGATTCTATTTCTAAATTTTCCCTAATAATTCCCATTCTACTTATATGTGTAGGTACGCACGAATGTGTCCTGTACCTTCTACAATGTATTAGTATAATTATTAATATAATATAATAGATATTTTGTAGATGAATATAATAAGATAATGAAGATGCATTTTTATATAGTTTGATGTGATGCGCGTTCATTAAGAACTTGCAACAAATTATTTATGTAACTCTATAAATAAAGATGGTAAACAGTGAAAACCCAAAGTTATACCCTTGGGTAAAAATACAATATACTGTAATAACAAAGTTAAAAGTTTGTTATTTCGAATCAGTTTTCATTTTCGCTAATAACACACCAAAATCCCACCAATTTTTTTGTTTAAATATAATATATCCGTCATACCTTACCATATATCATCCATTTAATGAAGATACCAATTGCGGATTGATGTCAATTTTTTCTTTGCTTTGCTGATGCTCAATTTACTTTCCAGTAATGACTCTCGTGTCAAAAAGCGGCAATTTCATGACAAAGTCGAAACCGGAGTGCTGTTATAAATTACACACTTGCGACCTTATCATTACAAATAAATTGTGTTTTCATTTCATCAAGCGCCTTTTTGCGACCAAGTGGGCCACTCGGTAAATTTCCAAAATTCGCAACAAAAAAAAAATAGGTGACACCTTCCATTTCGAGCACCTTAATTTATTTTAAATTAATAACACATTACAGAAAGGAGTGCATTTTTATTCGAAAGGAATTTAATTCTAAGGATAAATACTATATTTAAAATTAGTTGTTTTCAGTACTTTCAACGATTTATTTTTTTAATTCGATGCAAAAATATCGTTGATTCATGATTAAAATGTATAATATTTATGATTGTTAAATTTTTTTATACAGCGATATTATACGCAAGAAATTAATATTAAAATCGAAATAAAGTAAAATAATATGGTCTCATAATTTAATATTCAAATTTAACTAAACATACAAATCTGAGAGCAAAAGTTATTTTAAATATTCTTAAGATAATGAAATGATGAAGGCAGAAAGGTCGATAGGCTAACAATATGATTACATATTCGTAAACATTGTTATAAAATTAACCTGTTAATAAAGATATGAAATGATGAATTTAATATTTATCGCTAATAGAATCAAGACAGGGCAGAAAGGCCGATGGTCGACAGCCCAGATTGACTAACATCCTTCAGTTATTTATATACTAAAATATAATGTACCATTTGATTGTCATTTCATTACTCAAAATGTTTTACCAAGTGTGCAACGCGAAATGAATAAAATCTGTATTCTTACAATAATCTAAAAAGGCAGTTCAAAATTTTAAAATTCAGCGAAATCAAGTAAATTAAATCTAAAAAATATGAAAGTCTGTAGTATAGACAATGTACATTTTATTCTCAAGCTACAAGTGTTTTGTCAAAACTGTAGTTATTTATTTTTGAACAAATTTTGTGTATGATTATTATAAGAATTTCTAATTGGTTTTGGTCAGATGTGCATTGGGTGGCTTTTATAAATCTTGTGTTGAGGGTTTAGATCCATTGGATGAGATAATGAAACGTCTTGGATATTCTTTTTGTTTCCAATCAGTTGGTCAAATTTGAATAAAAAATGGGGCCGCTTTGCATACAGTTGAAATGTTGGAGACTCCCACGAAGGCATGCAAATGCTATTGAAATCTGGTTGAAATGTCTTTGAGTTAGTTATAGGTGCGACCGAAATCTGGTGACAACTTGATGGACAGCGTACACTTGCCAAATCTTCTTGTTTACACCGAGTGGTGATAAATTTTTCAACGTTCGTTGCGACCACACAGAAATCACTTTATAATTGAAATGCATTTATTCGTATAAGAGAAAGATTGAAAGTATTCCTTATTCATCAAAGCAGAATTCGTTAGAAAGAGATGAAAACATTAAGAACAATGGTGCTCATATTATCGAATCAACAATAATCACTCCCACGGGACTTTACATAGAGAACATAAAAATTACAAGATAAGTTTTTGAAAACTAAGTGCACGCACGTGAAAATGTAAATAATAAAAATAAAGTGTTCCAAATTACAATTAAGATAAATTAAGTGCCTCCAATATTCAACATTGAGAAACTGTTTTTTGATGTCACAATAAATTAACTGTAAAAGCAAAGTAGAATTTATTTAAATATATTAGTCAATCAGGAAAATTATACATTGTTTTATAATACGATTAACTTAACTTATGCTATTTATTGATGACATGTGTACCAGATTCCCATTATACCTATTGGAAAGTTGCCTCAAAGCAAATAAATTAACTAATATTCAAATTTGCTCCAAATTTGTCCACGTATTTGAGATTTATGCTCACGGTGCTGACAGCGAAGAATGCTCTCCGAAATGGCTTAATTAACTTAATCCTCGTCGAAAATGGTTAAAGCTGGAAGCGATAGCGATGCCAAAAATGGTTAAATTGGTGAAAATGATAGTAATTTCGGCGTTTGTTGGCCGTCCAGTCATGGAATTTATTGGATTCATTTCGAAACGGGAGGATACATAAATATTCGATAATTGGTGGCCATTCGTCTAAATTTTTCAACACCGGTACAACTGCTGTTGCATTTTATAAATAATGTGATTTATATTTATTTATTTATTATTTCTTCTCAAGACGATAATTTTTTTTATGGGAGTGATTAGAATAATGTGCATTTTATATTGCAAGCAATTAAAAACATTAACGTATATAATATATAATTATAATTATATAACGTATATAATATATACAGTAGAGTGGTTATAGCATATATGGGGGAGTTTAGAAGTACGTGAAAATCAACGGGACAACCCGGAAACTTGTTCATATAGATAAATAACTAATAACTGTGAATTTTGAGCTATATCGACCATCGCTCAACCGAGCCCTGGGCCTCTAAAGTTTGAAAAAATCGGTTTATTCCCCTTTTCTCATTTTGATCTCTCCTAATATTAAACGGTTCACACTAATGATCAAATTATATATTGTGTCAACAGAGGATGTTAATACGAATCCAAAACGAATTTATTTATTAAAATCGGACTAAAATTTACTTAGTTGTGAATGTTTTAGTTAAATCATACTTGTATGTTTCGTACTTTTTTTTAGATATTACCAAGTAATGTATTTTTATTAAAATTTCTGGTGATACTCCTCAAAGGTTAATAATAAAAACTGCTTTTGTTCCTTGTCATCGGTTAATAGAGTAATAAATTCTTCAATTAATTTGACATTTCGTTCTAAAACGTCATTCACAACAAAAATTTTGCTAACAATCTCACGGCTGGCAACACAATTCCAACATTGGGACCAAATGATGGGTTCAAATTACATAGCCCGCACTGATGAATAATATTTAATAATAATTAAATCGTTTACATTATGACCTAATCCTTTCAGAAAATGAACGGCATTCTGTCACTTATTTTACACTTGTCTGAATCAGATGAGATCCCTTCACTGATAAATGCAGTTTTTCCTCATTGTGCTTGTGGTTATGGTTCCATTTCCTAATCCAGATCTGAGAGAGTATTATTATTCAAATCTGCTGGGCTGTTATTACCATTTTCGCTGCCATTTCTTGATCAGATTTTTTTTCCTTCTAGCACCTTCTAAGCGCTTCAAACGTCACTTTTTCACTTGCACTGCGAAACTTTCAATTCCAATCATTGATCCTGGTCTTCCACTCTCTCTGCATTAATAGAAATTGTTTGTCTTCTTCAATCATCATTATTTGCAATGCATTTTCAGGATCAACATCGCACAAATATATTTTTTTTAACAAATCATGTGCTGTAGTTTTTCAGAGTGCTTATTAAAATTTTGCCATTTTTTATACTTTAACAACACTTTTTTGATTTTTAGGCCCTATATTTTGGATTTTTTCAACTGAATTATTGATTATTTGGCGATATTTTCGAGTTTTTTGGTATAAATTTTTGACTTTTTGTCCTTTATTTTAGATTTTGTCACCTGTTCTTAATGCATGCATATTTTATTTGGCAATTATTTTCGAGTTTCGGCTTTGAAACCTATTTTAGGCTAAACATTTAATTTTGAGGCTACAAATTTTTCTTCTATTTTCAATTTTATGGCCTGCATTTTTTATTCTTAATTTTTTGGCACATATTTAAGATATTTGGCATATTTTACCAATTGTTTTGGCCTAAATATTCTTTATTGTGACCTATTTGAACAGTGCGTGAAATTATGAAAATTGTAATAATTTCAATGCTCTCACAAAAGTACAAAAACAATTGTTGCGGACTCAAAATTTTCTAAAATACTTATTACGTAAAAAATACTTCAACACCATCACCAGATTTTGTGATAATTTTTTGTAATCAGTGCGAATAATCGGAACAAAATTGTTATAATTTTGGTGGCTTGAAATAAATATAAAAACAACTGCCAAAGATTTGAAACCTCAAAATTCATTGGAAATTATGATTTTGGGAAAATCTGAATACATATCGAAACCAAATTTTATGATACTTTTATTTGAACAGCCCGCGAAATTATGAAAAATTATAATCATCTCAAAAATAAATAAAAAATTATTGTCGCCAAAATTACTGAAAAATCATTTGAGATTATTATTATGTGGAAAACTACTTACACACCATCACCAGATTTTTTCATAATTTCATGCAATCACTGCAAAAAATCGTAAAAATTGTTATAATTTTGGAGGCTTGATATAAATATAAAAAACGATTTGAAACTTTCCTAAATAACTCAAAATTCATTCTACATTAAGATTTTGGAGAAAGCTGGACACATAGGTTAATCAAATTGTGTGATACATTTTTTTGAACAGATTGAAAAATTGTATTAATTTTAATGCTCTCAAAAAGATATAAAAACAATTTCTTTTACTTGAATTTTCAATTTTTTTGGTAAGCATTTTTTATTTCTAGATCGATATTTTTTATTTTGTTCATATTTAAGTTCTTTGGCCTGTTTTTACGATTTTTGGCTATTTTTTTTTGGTCTTTTGTGATCATTCGGCCCAAATTTTCTTTATTTTGGCCTAAATTTTCGATTTTTTTGTCCGTATTTTGTATTTTAAACTCGAATTTCGAATTTTTTAGGCCATATATTTTGATATTTTAACCTGAATAATTGGTTATTGTGTCTGCATTTTTAATTTTTATACTAGTTTTCGATTTTTGGTCAAAATTTTTGATTTCTTGGTCCCGATTGTGGATTTTTTTAAAGTATATATTTTAGATTTTTGACCTGTATTTTCGATTTTGTGGTCTAAATTCATGATCTTCTGTCCTACATTTCCTTTATTTTGGCAGAAATTTTTTTGGTCTACATTTATTTTATTGTAGGTCCGAGTTTACAATTTTGGGTCAAAATGTTTGATTTTTGGCGGATTGTTGATTTTTCATTTTTTGGACTATATCTAAATTTTTCACTTGCATTTTCGACTTTGCGGTCTAAATTTTTCGTTATTTTGGCCGAATTTTTTTTTTTTATTTATGATTTTCCGTCATATTTTTTTAGATTTTTTAACTGGAATTATTGATTTTATTGCGTGATTTTTTTTGGCTATTATTTCCAAGCTTCTGGCCGGAAATAATAAATTTTTGATTTTGATCAAATAAAGTTCACCTGCAGATAGGGTTCTTTCACTCATTTTGAAAGCTACTTTATAATTTCGTTACAAAATGTCACCGAAACCGTCAAACCAGAGGTGTTACTAACTAAAACCTCTGCATCAAACTAATATTACCAAATGTCAAAAGATAAATACGAGATGGGGTTACCAATTGACGTGTAGTGTCAGGTTCACGTATAATCTAATTCCAATTTCAATGAATAAACATTCATAACTTCGTCAATTTTAGTCCAATTTCAACAAATAAACACGTTTTGGATTCACATTAATTTCCTCTATTGACATAATATATAATTTGGCCATTAAGGTGAACCGTTTAATATTAGGGTGGACCAAAATCAAAATAAAGGAAATAAACCGACTTTTTCAAATTTTAGAGGGCTAGGGCTCGGTTATGCGATGTTCGATATGGCTCAAAATTTACAGTTTTTAGTTTTTTGTCTATACGAACAAGTTTCCGGTTTGTCCCGTTGATTTTCACATACTTCTAAAATAAGAACCACTCTAATATACAGCATGTTTTTTTTAACGTGGGCCATAGGATTTTATATGCTAAAAATTAAACCTCGTGTAAATGTATATTTTATCATATAATTTTGAAGCAAATTATAGTTAATAATATAAATCAATTATTTTTCTACATGATGCGCTTAATTAGAATCATTTAAACATGTTTTATTCCATTAAAACGTGCTTTTGCTCGGAACCGAACGATCGGGATACGCTGCAGAAAAGTTGTCAACTATTTCCCTAAAATAAAAATTCCCTGACTTCTTGTGGAAAAATACAACTATTTCTCTGCTGGACAATACCTCTTATAAATGCTGTTACAAATTCCACTCGTTCTTCAACAGTATAAACAGACATTTTCAAGTATACAATCCGTTTAATTACTTGCCTCACTAATCAATCTAACATTTCGTAAATTCAAGGTACTTTGATTATTTTTGCTCAGTTATTTATATTAAATAATTTCATTTTTTAATGGAATAAAACATGTTTAACTTATTTTAATTAAGCGCATCATGTAGAAAAATAATTGATTTATTACTAACTAAAATTTCCTTCAAAATTTGATGATAAAATATACATTAATATAAGGTATAATTTTTAGCATGTAAAATCCTATGGCCCACGATTAAAAAAAACGTACTGTATATATATCAAATTTGGAAATTAGTATTTAGATAAGGTAAGAGTTTGAAGTTGGTATTAAAATTTTTTCATAAGACACCATAATTTTTTGTGGTGTTTTATTTTTCACATTAAATGAAAACATATTCAAATAAATGAAATAAAGACGGAAATAAACCTAAATATATGAATATTCCATCTGTTCTTAATCTGCATGCAAAATTTAGCCATACAAAGTCTAAACAAAAAAAATTGGTCGATTAAACGTTTTACCGCCGTCTATTCATCTTTAGCGTCAAGAAAAGGTTATATCCAGCGGCGGCTCGTGGGTCTTCCTATAGGAGGCTATGACAGAGATGCCGCTCGTGTTGCACTACTTACTCTTATAGAGGAAGCAAATATTTCGCAGCTGTTTTGGTCAAATTTTCTTCCGTAAACTCTTCGCCGAACATGCACGAGCCGCCGCTGATTATATCCATCACAGTGAATCCGTTTGCCCACTGTTTACTGTACTGATGAGGACTAAGAATCCGAAACCTGTCTGCATAATATCTTCCGTTTAGGAGGTGTGTTTAAAAAAGAAATTAATCGCAGTCGCCTATGGTTGTCATTCAGGCAGTAATTCTCAAAAATGTTGACCATTAGGCAATAAAGCAATTAATCAAAGACATGCGCATTTCAATTCACAAGCGACTGCGATTATTTTCGCATTGAAACACGGGCAATTTCATACGTCCACAAATCCAAATTTGCATTTACAACAAGACGGAGCACCTCGTAAAAATAAGCTTTATAAAGTTAGAAGATTGTTGGCAAAAATATTTCCTTAACAGAATACAAACTTAATATTCAACGGTTTGAAATTTCCCTACCTCTCGTAAATAAAATGTATTTCTTAAATTGAGACGTAATTGAATGCAGATTTATACAGGGATCGTTTCTAAATGGATGATGTAAGAACACTTCTTAGTCAATGGCCTGCTAATGAGAAAAAAATATACGTATAAATGTACAAAAATTTAACAAATTCTTAATAACCGAAGAGATTCAGCAAGATTTACATTTAATGATACTCTTATTAAAATATCACCAAAACCATTTGGCATGTCTTCGGGTTACTTTATTTCCTCAACACACAGCATTAATTCCACATGAGCCGCTCGCACAAATTGTATAAAATTACCCCGAATGGTGTTACAATTATGCAAATCTCGAATCGCGAGCAATTTGCATTTTTCCCCCAATATTATAATCTACTTTTGATAATAACAGTCCGTACTCGGGTTTGTCATTAAAATCAAGTGAAGCGCTCTAATTTTAATTTACACCTCGAGTTTATTTGTTTTGTTTTTAGTTTTTATATCGCGTCGTAAAAGCTCTTAATTGTACCCGAAGATTTTGATAAGGTTTTGATAAAGTTATTCTCGCTCCGAGTGGCAAAATCGGCGCCCGTATTTGCATAAGATTTATCTTAACGCTTCCTTTAATACCCCGGCCGATCTGTACATAAAGATATACCTTTTTAGTGTTATCTCTCGTTAAATATATTTTTATCGCCCTTGCAGACTACGTCAGTATTTTTTTTTAATTAACTCACTAACCCTCGATCCTTAAGCCCGCTCATTATGTTAATTCTAAGTGGGGAAGATGAAAGGATCGTTTTGTAACAGGATTTATTGTACATTTAAAACAAAATTGATTTCAAATACGTTTAAAAAAAGGAATCGTCAATTTGTGTTCATTCGACAACGGGAAATGGAATATTGCCGCTGATAATTTATTAAACAATCATTAATGTTTGCAACCTGGACTTACAGGGAGGGTTAATGCTTACATAATTATTCTTAGAATTAATACTTTTTGGCTGGGTATCTTTAATAATTTCAAATTCAAATAATTTATTTCGTGATGAATACAAACATTCATGTGAAATATGTCAATACAATTGTAAAATGTATAAAATACAATAAACTTAAAAGCTAAACACATTAAAATAACATTAGTTATAATTACTCTAAAATTTAAAATTTAAAATCTAGATACTCATCTACGGAATAGAAAGCTTTTGATAATAAAATGCCTTTAAGTTTCGATTTAAACTGTTTTATATTAACTATTCCTCTGACATGTCATTTATGAACAATATAAACAAAATGGGGCCTAAAGTACTACCCTGTGGTACACCATGTTTTATGTTCTTTAACTCAATCAATTTTTAACAAATATCATTTGTCACTTGTTAACTTCTTTTTTCACAGATATGGATTTCAATATTTTGATAAAACTTTTTGTGTTAAATTTTTTGTTTCAAATATATTTTTTTGCCAGATGAAACTTTCGGACTTTCAACTTCCTTTGACAATAAAACTTATTTTTTTAATTTTCTACTTTGTTAAAAGATATGATTTTTCAATGTAAGTTTCTAAATTTTCAACTTCAATTAATAATAACTCTCTTGACAAATACAAGTTTTCTATTTTCTACTTTTTTAACACATATTCTCAATTTTGAACTTCTTTTTGCCGAGTGAAATTTTTAACTTCTATTAACAGTCTACTGGTGGCAAATAACATTTTTAAATTTCAACTTTTTTCGATTTTTTAACAAAAATTGTCGGAATTGACGAAATTGATATTTCCGCAAAAAAATGTTTGGAAATTCTTTTCGATCACCATACTTTCTTGTAGTTTGCACGGAGAAAATAAAAAATAAATATGATAGACAGGCAAACATAAAGGCAGACACAGACACACATTTTTTTACAAAAATTGTCGGAATCGACGGAAGTGGATTTTGCCTCAAAAAAAAGTGTTTGGATTGTTTTTTACGATCACTATAGTTTCCCGTAGTTAGTATGAAGAAAGTAAAAAATAAATATGACAGATAGACACAAAGGCAGACACACAGACACATTTTTTTCACAAAAATTGTCGGAATCAACGAAATGGCTATTTCCGCAAAAAAATGGAAATTATTTACGATCACAATACTTTCCCTTGGTTTGTACGGAAAAAGTAGAAAATAAATATGACAGGCAGACACATATAAAGGCAGACACATATATTTTCTACAAAAATTACCCGAATCGACGAAATAGATATTTCCGCAAAAAAAATATTGTTACGATCACAATATTTTCCCTCAGTTTGTAGGGAGAAAATAAAAATTAATATGACAGACAGACAGATACAAAGGCGGACACACAGACACTTTCTTAACAAAAATTGTCGGAATCAATGAAACGGCTGGTCTGGAAAAGAAAAAAAAATTTACGATCACTATATTTTCCCGTAGTTTGTACGGAGAAAGTATAAACTAAATATGACACACATACAGATACAAAGACACACATATTTTTTTACAAAAATTGTCAGAATCGAAGAAATTAATATTTCCGCAAAAAAAAATATTTGGAATTTTTTTACAATCACAACACTTCCCCTTCCTCCGTTTGTACGGAGAAAGTAAAAAATCAATATGACAGACAGACAGACAAAAAGGCAGACACACTATTTTTACGAAAATTGTCGGAATCGACGAAATGGATATTTCCCAAAAAAGAAATATTTGGAAATTTTTTACGATCACAATAGTTTCCAAATTTGTACACACCCTGTATATTATAAATTATGGTTAGGGTTTTGGCCCAAGGGTGGAGAGTACTTATCGACTCGAAGCTGAGAGCCAAAAACCATTTTACGGCCATTATGATTATTTGGTACATTATTTTTTTATTACCATTAAGTTTTAATTTATAGAAAATAGTCTTATTTTACAATTTATACGAGAGAATAGAAATAATTGTATTTTACATGACATGTTTATTCTTTACGTAAGCATGATAATAGCTGTAAATAAGAACGGAAGTTTTTCACTAATTTTGAAAATCATTAAATTGTAGTTAACCCCTTACTGCATGATTTTTTATTTTTATGAAACAAAAAGAATTATGAATACCTTTAATGATACAGTAATTGGGAAAAATATTTTAAAAATTTAATATTTATTTTTTACAAAAATACAGGTTGTGCCATATCTGGCACGCAATACAGTAACGGAACCTTATTTCGTATGACATAATAGAAAACAATTTCTGTTTATTAACTCTTTACTTCATACGGGACTACAATTTGAACCACCAAATTTAGGCAAGCTGTGACACATTGGCCTACAAAATAGATCTCAAAGTTTGCGGTTTAACGACTATCAGCACATATAATGCAAATGCTAATTCTGGCCAAAATCTCTTGTTTCCAGATGCCTATGAAAATTAGATATTTTCTTCTAGGCAACCCTATTAGTCTCTAAAATATAGCTAAATATAAATTTTTACCACTAGCCCCTAAATTAAGCTAAAAATATATGCAAACTGCTTTGTGCCATTATACAGAAAGGGGTTAAAGAATTTCTTTAGTGTGGCCAAATAAATGTAGAAACAATTGTGACGAACTTGAAATTTTTAAAATGTGCTCAAAATTTATTCTGCTTTATGATTTAAGAAAAATCTCACAAGTCCCTTCACTAACTTTTCAAATAATCATGTGATAACCGAGTAAAAACTTATACTGAAGTTGCAAATTTCTCCAGTGTAGCCAAATAAATATAAAAACAAATGATACAAACTTAAAATTTTCAAAATTTACTAAAAATTGATTTTTCTTTATGGTTTAAAAATATTCTCAAACACATCTTTACTAAATTTCAAAATAATCACCCGAGAACTGAGCTAATTGTTATACTGAGATTGCGCATTACTTAAAATTTTTAAAACAATTGTTACCGACTTAATATTTTCAAAATGTACTATTACTTACTATTTATACCATTTTATGGTATAAAACAGATCTTCTATACCCCCTGACTAAATTGTAAAATAAGCACCTATCAATGACAAATAACAGAAAAATGATTGTATAACTAGATGTTGCCTTAGTCCTAACGTTTGATTGTTACAGTCTCTCTTATCCCGAAAATATTCTTTAATATAATTTAATATAATTTATTTGTACCCATTTTGCCGATTCGAAAAAAAAGAAAAAACAATTGCAATCGACTTCTTTCTTTAAAAATCAATTCAAAATTATTCATAATTATGATTCCATCTGGAAATATTTCCACCCTATTTTTAAATTTTGAGATAAATCCATGTGATCAAAGCATACTTTTTGTAATAATCTTGATGACTTAAATAAATATAAAAACAATTGCCATCGACTTGAAACTTTCCCAGGTGACTCAAGATGTCTTCAGAATTATAATTCCATTAAAAACTGCCAAATACTCCATGCATGTATTTTACTATAAATCATTGTGGACAAAGTACAATTTCTTGAAGATCTGTAAAAATTTTGCCTATTCAAGAAAAAAAAAGGGAAAAAAATTGCTATAAAACTTAAGAAAAAAATGGTGATGTGGCCATCATGTTACTTTCTCCGATTTGACGATTAGACCAAAACCTTGAAAATACTGGCAAGCAAAAATTCCCTAATAGAAATCAATAATTAAACAATAAAACTAAAACATAGGCCCAAAAAAATCCAAATATCGAAAATAATACCCTAAACATAAAAAAAAAACGCAAACTAAAACATCGAAAATTTCAACAAACACATCGAAAATGTTGTCCAAATAAAGATTATTTAGGCAAAAAAATTAAAAATTTGAATAAATTGAGGCGAAAACAGGTAAAGGTAAAGATCTTAAATATGGACCAAAAAATTGCAGATCAAAATATTGTAAATTCAAGTAAAAGAAAAAATATTTAGCTAGCCCCTAAAATAATTATTTGGCTCAAAATAAGTTTCCGACCAGAAACTTGAAAATAATGCAAAATAAAATAAAATAAAAAACAATAATTCAGGTTAAAAAGTAAAGGGCAAAAAATCAAAAACCGACCAAAAAACTCGGAAATACCGGCAAAAAAATCGAAACTTTTAACACGCAACCTAAATTTTCACGCCAAAATAAAGAATATTTAGGCCAAAATAAAGAATATTTAGGTCAAACATTTGGAATAGAAAACGAAGTTACAGGCCAGAGATCCAAAAATGCAGATAAAAAGATTCAAGTAAAGGAAAAATATTTTGCCGTTTTCACCTTCAAAATAACCCTGTAACTCAGAGTAAGTTTCTGAACAGAAACTCAAATTGAAAATAAAAAAATCTAAACTATGGGCCAAGAAAACAAAAAATTAGACCAAATACTGAAAATTTGGGACAAAAAAAATTTAAAAAAGCAGGCCAAAATAAAGAATATTTAGGCCAAATATCAAAACTTTGAAAAAAAAAGAAATTACAGGCCAGAGATCTAAAAATGCAGATAAAAAGAATGCAAGCAAAGAAAAAACTGTTTGCCATTTTCACCTTCAAAATAACCCTGTAGCTCAAAGTAAGTTTCCGAACAGAAACTAAAATTGAAAATTGAAAAATTTAAAATATAGGACGAAAAAAACAAAATTTGGACCAAATACCGAAGATTTGGGGCTAAAAATAAAAAATACAAATTAAAAAATCGAAAATCTTAATAAACAAATGAAAAATTTCAGCCAAATAAAGAAATCTTAGGACAGAAGATCAAAAATTTGAACCAAAAAATCGAAAATACAGGTCAAAATTTAACAATTGTGGCCAAAAAATTGAAAACATGGGCCTAAAAATAAAAAAATGGAGACGAGAAAGTTAAAAAATCGAAAATCTTAATAAATACATCGAAATTTTTGGCCAAATAAAGAAATCTTAGGACATAAAATCAAAAATTTTGACCAAAAAAAATCCAAAATACAAATAAAAATTCAACAATTGTGGCAAAAAATCGAAAATTTAGACCAAAAATCGAAAGCACGAGCTTAAAAATCAAAATACTGACCAAAAAAGTCGAAAATTTCAACAGATCATTTTAAAATTGGGACCAACATAAATAATATTTATGAAAAAAAATCAAGAATTTAAGGGCAAAAATCGAAGAAACAGGCAAAAAATATAAAATACGGGCACAAAAATTATGGTCTAAAAATAATTTGCCCCAAAAATAACACAAGCTCAAATTAAGATACGATCCGAAACTTTAAAATAATGCCAAAAAAATAAAAAAACAGTGTTACTTTTTCCGATTTGATGGTATAATACTTTATGATTACACTTTCATGGTTTATTTTCAATCACATTTTAAATGTGTATAGAGCGTTTAGTAAAATCAGATGAGACTGACGTTTAAAACGTCAAAATTATGAAAGATGAAAATGACAAATTATACTTTAAATTCTAATAGTCAATTTGCTCAAAAACCAAAGAGATTTCGAAAAATACTTATTCTATATAAGTTGTTCATTTTGGCATTCTCTACAATTATTATTAAAATACATTTGCTGTACGTATTATCGTTTCATAATTTTAAACCAAAAATTACAAAAAAATAATAATTGCTATTATTTTTCAAAAACCATACAAATGGTGATGTGGCCATCATGTTACTTTCTCCGACTTGATATTTACGTTTTCATGGGTTTATTTTCAATTGAAATCATATTTTAAATGTACATCGAGCGTTGCGTAAACTCGAATGAAACTGACGTTTAAAACGTCAAAATCATGAAAGAAGGAAAAATTATACTTTAAATTCAAAAACTAGGTTTACTCGAAAACTAACGAGATTTCGAAAAAAACTTATTCTTTAAAAGTTGTTCATTTTGGCATTCTCTACAATTATTAATCACATAATTTTGCTGTAACTATTATCGTTTCATAATTATAAACCAAAAATTAAAAAAAAAAATATTTGTTTTTCTCGAATAACAATGATTTTATTAAAAATATTTTCAAGCAAAAGATATTCATTTCTTTGTTGTCTTCGATGTTTGTTTAAATGTTTTTGTGATATTTTTCATATTTAAGAAAATATTGGCAAAAAACAAAAAACGGTTAAGGTAAACACCCACTTCCGGTGTACGAAATTTTACCAAAAGCTTTTCAGTTCTTCGGATTATCAAATAAGACGTATGTTCAAAGTTTCATATTAATTGCTCTATTCGTTTTTGAGATACAGCGCACACAGACAGACACACACACACACAGACACAAACACAGACACACAAAAAAATATCCAGAAATTGTTGAAATGGTATCTAGGGACCCCAAAACGGATATTTCCGTAAAAAAAATTTTGAAAAAAAATCACGATCACAATACTTTCTCGTCCTTCGTAACGGAGAAAGTAAAAATAAAACTATTAGAGATAAATTCATGCGATCAAACTACAATTTTTTAAAATACTGTAATGAACTTGGTGTTTCAATATATTTACATTTATATATTCAGGATAACGTTCCCCTTTATTTAATTCATTTAATGTTTCTGCAACCAGTAAGGTTTTTCAATTTTAAACGATTAATGTTTATATAACAAATTCCACGAATTGTTCACTAGTTATTATCGTCTTCGTCTTTCTATTTACAGCTCTAGCAAAGATTCTAATCGGCTGTTTACTGATAAATTCTTGCATCACCTTACTTCAAGTAAAGTAAATTATGAGGTAAAATTTTGTTTCATGATATAGAGCTGCAATAGTCAAGCACTATTATGCGGAGCACAACCTGCACACAAGCAGGAATACGATGTAATTTTAGATTGATTTATTAAAACAAAGTCCATCATTATTAAAGGTTTAGCCGATAATAAAGTATAATTTTTGATCTAAGTACACTCAATACACAGGAAATTGTACAGACATCCTGACCCACATGTATGCAAATCAGAATATTTGTACATCTAGATTACAAGGACGGAGGATACATTAACGTCTTCTCATCAATAAGCGAATAAAACAAATCGTTTTACGATTAAAAAAGAAACGTTGCAATTTGCACGCTGCGCTGAATAATTAGACAGTTTCCGTTTTCCAAGTTCACTTGTCTTAATTAGGTTTCTGCTCATCATAGCACACGCAGGGCCGTTATTAATATTTTTCTGGACCACACACATCGGTATCTAACGATTTTACCAATTTAAGTACGAACCGTACGTGCAGAACACGTACGTACATTTAACATTTTGCGTAAGTCGAAGAAACACCTTTACTTGAATGTCATTTGCGGACACGCGTCTCGCCTAGACAGGTGTTTCAGGTGAGTGTTTTTCAGACCACCTGGATTCGCATATGTCACGCGAAATAAGAGACCTTCGTCGGTGTGTGTGCACCTTTTTCTTCTGCTTCTGAAGGTGGTGGTTGGCAGTGGCGGTGGTGTTGCTCATTTCAATTCATTTCTTTCTTTCGTTTGAGGGCGTGAAAGGGTTGGCAGCGTTCCCGGATTTGAATGGGTGACAGATGATGTTTTATTCTTCATTCAGGAATTATTGCTTCATTGTTGCCGGTGAATGGGATTCAGCCATTCAGCGGTAAACGGTCATTTCAGCAAGTACTCACCGCCAAAGTTGATCTTAGGAAAGTGGCAAGAAGCGATTGAGAAAGTATGGTCATTCATCAAATATTGTATTATTTGCAAGAATAAATAAATAAATACAAATATAATAGATTGTTGAAATAAATTGTTTGGAGATTTTGAAATATATTTTGTTTCGGATTAATCACCTCATATTGTATATTCTTTAAAAACATTGTATCGTTGAACTATTATTTAATTATTTTCGTATGAATAAAGATTTCTCGCTCTCTGTGTATAATAACAATTAACTTACTAATATCACTCTATTTATAATTTAGCGAAATGGCTTTTTTGTCAGTCAACTTATTGTGAAGAGTCGACTGAAAAGAGTTTATTCTTGAAGGAAGTCATAACTGTTGAAAAATTAAATAGTACGTCTGGAAAAAAGTGATGAGCACAAAGAAACAATGTCCTCACTTTGAAAATTTTAATCTAACACATTTGTACTTCTTAAATTTCATGATTCACACGACGCATTTCTAAGAGTCGACTCTTTTAATCGACTCACTCATGAGTAACCCATCTCTCGTTTGGTCACAATCTTGTCATTCTCAATGTGTCTGCGATATAATTCCAAAGTTAACAAATTCAAAAAATCTATAAAAACTTTTCTGATGAAAATATCATATTACAATTTTAAAAGTTTTCTGAATGATGTCGATGTTTGCAATATGACTGGATGGCTAACATATTATATATTATATCAAATTCAATCAAATAGTGACATTATTTTTAAAATGTTATTAGTGTCCCATGTATTTTATTATAAAAAACGTATTTTATTTATTAACTTAACTTAATGTGAATTATATTTATCTTTTATTATGTGAAATTTCTGACGTATGTAAGGCTAGGCTGCCAAAACATGAAATAAATTACTATACTATACTATACTAATATTATTATGTATTTTTAATATAAATTAATGAGTATTAAAATTTGCTTGTTTTAAAAGTGAAAAAATAATAAACCGAAACAAGTTTGAGTTGAGTGGCTTAAATAAATTAATTTGGTGAAGAATGCGCGTGTCATGTTTGATGAGCGTTAAATTCAATTTAGCCTTTTTTTCGCCGACACAGGCCCATGATCTTGCAGATTTTCGTGGCACGGCCCCATTTTTACACTTTTCCCCTCAAATTTTATTAATAACCCCATCCCGACTTTTTTTTCGATAACACGGTTTATTAAATTTTACACTTTTCCTCGGCTTTTTGGAAATTATTTACGTACTAATATCACGGTGGGTTATTCTATAATTTTAAAAATTACTCAACAAAATCATTAGGATACAAGAATATGCGTGTATCAAGAAAGTTTGTTTTTATATTCTCTGCGTGAAAAATATCAAAAAAATTACGCATATCAAACAATAAGTTCGACGAAATATAGTGCGTTTTTTTATAGATGCACCATAGAGATTTACGTGTTAAATTTTGTATGCCTGTTAATGGTTGTCCTATTGAGAATTTCGGTATCATTTTTGGTACACTTTAAGTTTGCATTCCCTTTCATGACTTCAATCAGTTTTTATTTAAAAAAAAATCGTAAATTTTAAAGAAATTTAAGAAAATATTTTTCGGTGCTTATTATTTGTTTTATCAATAGGCGCGTTTGTTGACAATCAACAATAAATAACTTATAAAAGTTGTAAATACGAATTAGAATATGAAATACAACGTAATAAAAATTGCTCTGGAAAATATTTAAATTTATTCACTTCATAATAAAAATTCAAATTGTTTGCCATAATAAGCTGAACAATAACTTAGTAAAAATGTCTTTTCAAGTTTTGCAATTGCCTAACTATAACCTTAAAACAGTTGTTTTATTTGGGATCGGCGGGTCGGGATAATTCATCGCAAAGTGATCGACAACAAACATGCCTACTGATAAAACTAAAATAATATTTAAAAATAAAACTAGTCACTTATTTTCTCTAATTTCTTTAAAATTTACGATTTTTTTATTATAAAAACTATTAGAAGTTGTTACAGACTATGCAAGCTTCCAGCATACCAAAAATTATACTGAAAAACGCACTGTATAAATATTCAACCTGTTTGTAAGATAAGTTAGAAAGACTAAAAAAACCAAAATTTTATGTTTAAAATAATTCATAACTTTATTGATAGTGCAGAACTTTTAGGTTTAATTAATTTCCAAATTCCTAGATTATCATCTAGAAATTGTAATACATTTGCTATCGTTTCCGCCAATACTAATATACTGGTTAAAGCTCCACTTAGCCACATGTGCCGAAATAGTGATAAGCTATTTCGTGATATATTTATTAATAACCGAAATCCGCCATAATATGTATCATATGTACTGCTCTATTGTTGATTGTTTTCTTTTAATTTAAGAATATGTTAGAATTAGTTACAATTTTACTATTACTTTAAATACTGTAGTATTATATTTCTTTTTTTTTGTTGTTATCCCTGTATTGGATTCTTCCGTTGGGTAATAAAATTTATTATTATTATTATTATTATTATTAAAAAAAGCTTATTGAAATAACTATTTACTCATATATTGAACTACAAACGAAATTTGCATATTATTACCAGTTCCGCTTTTTTTTTGTTGTTTAGTCTTTGACTTTGACTTTAGACTTCATTTTGTTAATTTACAAACACGTTGAATATTCATATATTCAGGCTGTATTTTGTGTTTATTAAATTTTACCTAACGAATGCCACCGTATTCGCGACTAGAAAAAATATTCCCGTAAGATCGAGTGCTTTCTTCGTGACAATAAAAATATTTTTGGCAAAATTTTAAGTTTCCGGCGAGTCCACCATAAGATAAATGAGCTCATTTAACTTGTCTGTAAAACAACAAGCTTTAAATGTATTTAATGCATCTGCAACAAATCAATATTTGAAATTTCAATAAGTACGGCCTTGCAATGCCGCAGGCGCCTCAGATACATCTTCTAACACGAGTGTTTTTTTTAAGGAAAAGTACAACGGTGCATAATAGAGCTTTGATTTAAAGTGAAATAGAAAAGGCTTTAGAAGTCGCCGTGGAAGAACCAAAAGCATTACCTTCCCCTACGGGGTATAATAATTAAAGCTTGCAATGCTATCATTTTAAAACCAATCGGAGGTCTCACCTATCAGACCAAACGGCAGATAGTGGCATGAAATACACAACTGCAGCTGGCGACTCCATGGCTGTAAAACGATTCATCGACAAATTTCGATATTAGAGTGAGTTATAACCCTCATATAGGATGGCCCATCTATCGGTTGCTTTTTGAACTATCGATTATTTCGGCTTTGACAGCTCGAATGACTTTCCCAATGTGTCAAATATTTAGTAAAAGGTTTGCGGTTTACGAAATGGTTAAGTTTACGCTCGAAGAAAATTGGGAAACATTGAAAACTTACTTCCAAAATGGTGCGTCTTTAACCGAAACTGCAAGAAAAATGCGCACAAAATTCGGGAAAAATAAAGCGCCTTCCAGGCAGTTTGTGGATAAATTTGTGAAGCGTGTGCATGAAAGTGGCTCGTTAATGGATAAAGCAACGCGTTCCCGTGCTCGTCCAGTGCGCTCAATCGAAAATATTGCTGCTGTTGCCGAAAGTGTGAGTGACAATCCATCATCATCAACTCGACACCGCTCACAGGAAATGAACATTTCTCGCACGTCCCTTCAAAGAATTTTGACGAAAGACCTCGGTTTGAAGCCGTACAAAATTCAATTGGTGCAAGAGCTGAAGCCGCACGACCATCTGATGCGATTTCGGTTCGCCCAATGGGCCGAAGAACGCTTGATGGAAGATGAGCATTTTTATCGAAAAATCATCTTTTCAGATGAAGCTCATTTCCACCTCGGTGGTTATGTCAATAAGGAAAACTGCCGCAGTTGGGGCTCAGAAAATCCACACTTAATCATGGAAAAGTCACTGCACCCATAACGAGTGACTGTTTGGTGCGGTATGTGGTCCCACAGCATCATTGGTCCGTTTTTCTTCGAAAACGAAGCAGCAGCCGCCGTAACCGTCAATGGTGAGCGCTATCGCGGCATGTTGGAACTTTTTTCTTTCCCCGAATGGAAGAGGAAGACATCGGCGGCATTTGGTTCCAGCAGGACGGCGCCACGTGCCACACAACCAACGTTACAATCGAACTTTTGCGCGGTACGTTCGAAAATCGCATAATTAGCCGAAAGGCGATGTCAACAGGCCGCCTCGCAGCTGCGATTTGACCCCGTTGGACTAGTGCTAGGATAAGTGCTACGCTAACCATCTAGAGACGATTGACGACATAAAGCACGAGCAGCCATTGAGGGCCACACCATCGAAAATGTCATAAAAAAATTGGGTCGACAGAATGGGCTACTGCAAAGCCAGCCGAGGCAGCTATATGAATGAAGAGGTCTTCCACTATTAAACCGCAATGTTGGAGCTATTTAATAAAAAATATAATTGAAAAATATCCACCCGTCTTTTATATATAGCAATTTTAAAATGAAACTTTTTCGTGGGACACCCTATAGTAAGTCCGATACCCTATCGGCGACTACAGCCAGAAATCTATACTTAGATAATATTGTTTCTTCTGGATTTGGCTTGTAACTTGCTTGATTGAAGAAATTGACTCAATGCGAGCAAACCAAAGTTCCTCCCCAAAATCAAAATTCTGGTAAATTAACATTAGCCAGTTGAGATGTGGCGACGATATCATTATAACTTCACTAGATATACATACCATCAGAATCTGAAATAGTCATGTTCGTAAGAAACTATTTTTAATATCGAGGTAATCAATTTGTAGCAGTTTAAACTTTGGTTGTTAATTTAAATAATGGCAAACATAAATACTTTGGAGAGTAGAGAGTCCAACTCTCTCAATCGTCTCTCTCTATATTCTAACACTCACCCAAGAAATCAATAAAAAAAAAACAACAGCCAAAAGGTGTTCATTTTAGAAAATGCGATCTCGCACTGGTCGAGCTGTCACAGAAAAAGTTGGTAACTGAAGCAAAAATGGAACAAAACTAACACTCAAATTTAAGTCATTTGAGGGAGTCAGGGTACAAAAGAAGCTCGATGTTTGGGTGGCACATGACAAATCTGACGTGTGTAAACATCTTTATAAGAACACAAATAAACATGATCAATTATCAATTATCAATTATCAATTATCAATTATCAATTATCAATTATCAATTATCAATTATCAATTATCAATTATCAATTATCAATTATCAATTATCAATTATCAATTATCAATTATCAATTATCAATTATCAATTATCAATTATCTTTATTCGATCAATTCGTCTTCGAATTCTTATAGAAACTTAAAGAAACCTCAAATCATTTCTGAAGCGGGCGATCAAAAGTGGATCACATTTGATAAAAATGTTCGAAAAAATTTTGGTCAAAGCTAGTACAGGCTCCACCCTCCAGATTTTGATTACGAATAATATACTCTTTTTAAGATATTGTTTCGAAAATTCCATATTGCTTTCAATAAACACTTAAAATTTGTAGAATTATTCTTGGCCAATGTGGCTTTACAGCTATCAAAAGAAAATTACTCTAACTCTGCGAGAACCAAAATGGCTGCGCTAGAAGATAAAATTTAATAAGTAAAAATTCACTTTTTCCAGAAATTGCTTGTAATCTCCAGATTCTTTTTGATCGCTGCTTAAAATATCTTAACAGATTATTCTCAACTGCGGAAATATAATTATTCGAACTTTACAGCAACAAGAATGCCTACGCTCAAAGACAAATGTAAAAAATCAAAATTTTGTAGCCGGCCCACTAGCCGCGTGCGTTAGCGCGCTAGAACTAATGCGGAGGGTCCTGGGTTCGAATCCCGGCGAGGGCATGGATGTTTGTGGATGTCTATTTTCATTTAATATGAATCAAATATTATAAAAAATCGGTTATGGCTGAATGACCTACGATGTCTAAGCCAATGTTCCATATCATCCATAATTCCCCAACCCAATATTCCGTCAATCATAAAAAAATTTAAAAAAATAAAAATTGTATTTCCAGAAATAGCTTCGTAAATATCACCCTTCTATCGGCAGGCATTAAAAATTGCTGAACTGCTAAAAGAAAATTACTGGAACTTTGCAGAAAACCAAAATGGCAAAACAAATTTTGCTGACAAAAAATGCACTTTTTCCAGGAATCTCTCTGTGAATTTCAAATTCATTTCGATATGCATTCAATTTTGACAGGTTGGATTAGTATATTCTGTAACAAGGTTAGAATGGAAATTCAATGCGAGTGGAATATTTCGAGCGCGAGCCGTGAGGCGAGCGCGAGGAATCACGGGCATCTGAATTTCCATTCTTACCGAGTATCAGACTATACTTTCTCCTCGACCAGATAAAATAGACTAATAAAATAATGAACACAAAGAACTTACGTTTTATCACGTTTGTGGTTACGTTTATAGTATTTTGACAATTGTGATATCCAAGGCTAATTGTTTTATTCGAAACGATGTGAGAATATTCATTCTATCCCTTGTTATGGAATGAATTACATGCAAAACGCATAGGCGCATGGTGTTTTGTTTCACAACAAGAGTGAGAATGTGTAGGTTCTATAATCAAAATTGATTTCAGAATGCTTAAATTCTATGGTGGTCGTGGAGAAAACAGGTTTTCACGATTTCCGGAAGGAACTTTGCACTAATAAAAATGTCTGTGCTAGAAGACAAATTTTGATGAAACATAATGGCAAATTTTAATTTGAAATTTGAACCTGTTAATATTTGTAAACAAACTTAATTTTACTTATATATTTTTGAAGACTACATCCGCTTAAATGTTATATGTAACTCAATAAGTATATATAATATTGTAAATGGTGGCATACGTAATAAAGTTTTAAAATAAATGTACTTTTTCAAGAAACTGCTTTGAAAATTCCAGATTGCTTTCGGCAGACACTTAAAATTTGTACAACATAATCTTGGATTAATGTGTCTTTATAAATGCCAAATGAAAATTACTTAAACTTTGAAAAAACCAAAATGGCCGCGCTAGAAGTCTAATTTTGATGGCAAATGCACTTTTACCTGAAAATGTTGTATAATCTCCTGATTTTATTTGGCAGATGCTTGAAATCTTCTGAGATTATTCTCAGATAATAACTGCATAAAAAAAAATGTTCGAACTGTGCTGCAACAAGAATGCCTACGCTCAAAGACAAATTTGAATTATCAAAAATTTTGTATTTCCAGAAATTACTTCGGAAATTCTACATTCCCATCGACATGTGTTTAAAACTTTTACAAGTTAATCTTGGACATATTTTCACAGCTGCTAAAAAAAATATTAAAACTATGCAAAAGCCTAAATGGCTCTGCTAGAAGACACATTTTGCTGATGAAAAATGCACTGTTTCCAGAAATCGCTCTGTGAATTCCAAATTCATTTCGACACATGCATGAAATTTTAACAAATTCAGTTTGAATAATAGGTCTTCACAATTCCTTAAAGAAAGTTATACAAACTTTGTACTAATAAAATTGACTGCGCTAGAAGAAAAATTTTGATGACGAATAATGTATCAATTTGAGGCAATATAGTCTTAGTAAGACTTAATTTTGCAGAGTTATGAACAGATTGAGTATTCACATATTTAGGCTATATTTCGTTTTATTAAATAAAAAAAATAAATAAATTTAAATTTAAAAAATTTGAATTTATGAGGAATAATGTCCTTTTTCAAGATATTACTCCGAAGATTCCATATTGCTTTCTGCCGAGACTTAAAATTTGTAGCCTTATTCTCGGATAATGTATTTTATTAATTACCAAAAGAAAATTACTCGGACTTAGACACTTAAAATTTGTAGAATTATTTTTGGTCAATGTGCCTTTACAACTACTAAAAGAAAATTTGCAAGAACGAAAATGGCTGCGCTAGAAGACAAAATTTGATGACTAAAAAATATCGTTCTCCATAAATTGCAGTGTAATCTCCAGATTTTTTTTGACAGTTGGTTGAAATCCTTGCAGATTATTCTTGTATAACAACTGCATAAATTAAATTATTCAAACATTTCAACAGCAAGAATGCCTACGCTCAAAGGTAAATTTGCATGATCAAAAATTTTGTATTTCCAGAAATTGGTCGTAAATTCTACATTTGTATCGACACGTGTTTAAAATTTTGAAACTTGGACAATATGTTTTCACAACTGCTAAAATAAAATTATTCGAACTTTGCAAAAACCAAAATGGCTGCGCTAGAAGACAAGTTTCCCATTTTCCAGGAATTGCTCTATAATTTCCAAATTGATTTTGGCTAAAGCATTACATTTTGACAGATTTAGCTTTTCTTCACAATTGCCTAAAAAAAGTTATCTGAACTTTGGTCTAATAAAAATGGCTACGCCAGAAGACAAATTTTGCAGAAGGAAAATTCACTTTTTCCAGGAATCGCTCTGTGTATTGCAAATAATTTTCACCACATGCATGAAATTTTAAGAGATTCAGCTTGGATTACAATAATAATTAATCATTTACATAGATAAAAAAAAATCTAAAGATAGTCTCCATCACCATGTCCAGGATTAATTCTGGACATGAAGGAGGCAAATTCAAAAATTAAAATCAGAGGAGGGTACTTCCTTGTTTTAGTTACATAAAACTACGGAATTTTCCTAATGCCTTCATAATTGCCCAAAAAAAGTTACCTGAACTCCGCGCTAGTAAAACATGGCTGCGCTAGAAGAAACATTTTGATGACGAAAACTGCCCTTTTTCAAGATATTACTCCGTAAAGTCCACATTGCCATTAGACAGCTGAGGGAAAAATTATAAAAATTTTGCTCTCTCCTTCCAAAACCTTGCCGGCCGAAGCTTTTGCAGAAACTTTTCCAGGTTTTCTTCCTTAATTTCTTGGTCATTTCATTGCTTATACAGGGTGTCCTATTTTAAATTGCCATCCCAATTACCTCAAAACCTGAGGAACATGACAAAAAATGTTTCAAATAAAAGTTGTAGGGTTCGTAGAGAGACATATGCTGGTGACCTTGAAAATGACCTTGGGATCAATTTTTAAGGTAAAAGGAAGATCTATTTTGATTTTTTAAATACAACCCCCTATTTTTTATTGCGGGATCGTTTTCTACGGGAAAAAATACAAACTTTTTGTAAGAAGCATTTTTTTAAATGCTTTTTTTGAAGAGTTTTGTCATGTTGTTTGAAATCACGAATAAATCCAGGCTGTGATTCATGCATTATCCTCGGCATTAGCGTCACCCGATGTGCACCACGAGGAGGTTGCCGATGGGATTTTGTACATCATTGGCCCTGAAAAGAGCCGATGGTTTCAGAGGTTCGATCTCGTTCTTAGATCAAATGCTCAATCAAGTGTCCATCCTCGTCAATGCACTTCTGTACCCGCTGGCGAAAGTTTACTTGAACATTAGAAGGGTTTGTATAGAAATTGCTCGAAATGCAGCTCTATTCCTCTCCTTCTTGTTCTGCACGTTTGTCGGAGCTTCAGCAAATGCTTTCTCCTTGACTAGTCCCCAGAGGAAAAAGTCAAGGAAGTAAGATCCGGGGATCTTGCACCCGCACCTTTGATGCCAATACTGAGGGTAATGCATGAATCACAGCCTGGATTCATCTCAGATTTCAAGCAACATGACGGACAAAATTCGTGAAAAAACTCTTTAAAAAAGCAGTAAAAAAAAAACGTTTCTTTCAAAAGGTTTGTATTTTTTCCCGTAGAATACGATCCCGCAACAAAAAATAGCAGGTTTCGATCTCGTTCTTAGATCAAATGCTCGATCAAGTGTCTATCCTCGTCGATGCACTTCTGTACCCGCAGGCGAAAGTTTACTTGAACATTCGAAGGGTTTGTATGGAAATTGCTTAATACGATCCCGCAATAAAAAATAGCAGGTTTCGTTTTAAAAATCAAAGTTTACATTCGTTTGACCTTGAAAATGATCGCCAAAGTCATTTTCAAGGTCACCAGCATATGTCCCCCTCCGAACTCTACAACTTTTACCTGAAACATTTTTTGCCATGTTGCTCAGGTTTCGAGATATCTGGGGTGGCAATTTAAAATGGGACACCTTGTATTACTAGTTGTGAACATGTATCTGTTGGAAACCTATCGCATTTTTGCTTTTAGCTTCTTAAACCTTGCTTAACACTTTCGCTGCTGTCAAATAGTTACTTGGGACTCCAAAAGTATTGGGTTTGAATACACCCATTGTGCCATCGCTACCGCTCGCCAACACCCGATGGCACAACATGTGTGTCAAGCGGAAATGAACGTGTTAATTTAGACGCATACCATTTTATACTTTGTGAAGTATTGCACCATGTTAAGTTGATTCGTTGTTAGATCAAAACTATCCAATCCCACAGACTTCGAAACAAAAAAAAAACTTCTAGTTGCCATAATATGTTTGAAGACTAATTTTCAAAACAGTATGAACCTCCGTTATATACTGGAGGAAAAAAAATGAAACACTTGAAATTCGTGAAATTTCGACCATTTTCAAACCGCTATAACTCGGCGTATTTTCAATCGATTTTGATGAATCTTTAAAGCCGAAAAACTTTGAAGTGTCTTCTTTAAAGTCATTCATGCGAACTTAACCGCAACCCCTTCAGCCCCCTGTGAAAAACATGTTTTTTCAGAAAACCATGTCCAGCTTTGACGATGTACTTTTTTTTAAAACACCCATAACTTGGTGCCAAATTGTCCGAGGAACTTCTTTTTTTGAGTCCTGCATAGGGAATTGATCAAATTTTAATGCATTTATGGTGTATCGAGTCGACAACATTTTTCCCACTCCGTAGACATCGTCAAAGTTGGACATGGTTTACAGAAAAAAACTTTTTTTTTCACAGGGGCGCTAGAGGGGAGCTGAAGGAGTTACGCTTAAGGTTGTTCTATGAATTTACAGAAGACACTTCAAAGTTTTTCGCCCTCGAAGATTCATCAAAATCGATTGAAAATTGAGTTATGGCGGTTTGAAAATGGTAGTAGTGCTTCATTTTTTTTTCCTTCAGTATATTTGGGTTCACTTGATCAGATGATTTGCACGAACAGTTTGTATTATTAAAACACGATTTTTTTAAGGAAATCCAATTAAAATGAATTTGGTTAAAAATGTGTCCTGTTCGGATTGGTGAAAATCAATTTGTAGAAATATTTAAACGCATAAACACCAATCTATTTTAGAAATTAATTAACCAACCAAGTTATTCTATTAATAATTATACAAACATAGCTTTATTTCAAGGTGTGATGTACGTGAACAAAACTAGAATCCGAGAAAACTTAATGTGAATAGAGAACTACTGGAGGATCCAAGAGTGGTAATGGCAGCAATCAGAAACTTAGAAACCTTCTGGATCCGCCCTTGTTTAAAATCACCTGTAAGTGAGACATACTATTTTATAGAGTTGGGTGTGTTCGAAACCAGGAGTTCATAAGATCCGTAATTTTTGATGAGCCTTCTGTTATTTGCAGTAACAAACTTACCAAAATCATAATGTTTTCACTTTTATATAAAAACAATTGGCATTTGCTAGTTGAACAAAACTGCAACTATTCAAACTTGAACTAATAATATTATGGGAATTAATAATATTTTTTTATTTTAATGTTTTATTTGCGTAAATTACTTGTAATAATGTTTGAACCATAATTTTTACAAATGTAAAGACCAAAAAAATTCGTCCAATAATTAAGAACCAAAGAACTGGTTTCCAGTGCCGAAAAGAAGAATGGCCGAGGACCGAAGTGTTAATTAAAATTTCACTTCAATTAGCCGGTGCTTTATTTCCGTCGACGTTGTCACTTGGGGAATGATATAATTTGTCGGCGATAAAGCACCCAAGTAATTGCAAAATTAAATTAACCACCACCGGTAAAGCAACAGAATGTAATTTACACCGAGTTAATTCGATTCAGAGTATAGTAATTTTCCAAAGCCGGATTCGACCCTAAAGCTGAACGTGTGGGTGGAAACGTTTCGTCTCTGTTTTTTGAACGGATTCGCGTTTTCTCTCCGTCCTGCTCCATCTAACGTTTAACTTAATTATCCGCACTCGGGAAGATTTATGGTATGATCCGAATGCACGCCCACGCGGTGCAGCGCCAATTTTCTCGACTGTTTTTTTCGTTTTGTTTTGGTTTTGCCTTTGAGCTGAGAGATTAATTTATACATAAACAATATTCTTGTGCTGCCGCTGCAGAACATGTTTACCGGTACAGGAGTGGAACAAATTGATTATACACAGTGTTTCTCTAATATTCTCTTTTATGGTGTGTTAATGCCTCCTCCTCATTCGTATGCATATAAAGTAGTTCCAGACTCATTATTTTATTCTTTTATTGCTTTCCACTATTTCCCATAAGATTGTGCGTGTGTGGGGTATACTGGAATTTATGGTTTATTGGAATGAAGAAAAATATTTTTATTTTCTGGAAATTAATAATGTTTACATTATCGTGCTATTCAAAAATTTGTGTTGGTTGAGGTTATCCTAATCGATTTTATGGGACTAAATCAGTTTTTTTTTTTTAATTTATCCATATAATACAGTTGATTCTTCCGCTGTTGCAACATTCATATTCACAATGTTTGGGTTTGTAATAGGATATTATTTTTTGTTATTGTTATATTATCAGTTATTTGCTCATACTTCCAAATGGTAATTGTTGAAGCACGTGTTAAGTTTTACCACCCCTATTCATGCTTCATTGAATTTTGCTAGAAGTTCTAGAACGTTTTGTGCTGTGATAATCGACTCGACATTAAATTGGTGTCTGATGCGCGATCATAACATCAAATTAGTGTTAGAAGAAGAAAGCATATATTCTAATAATGGTTTATTGTCACCGTTTTTCAATTTTCCTTTAAAGGAATTAAAAAAAATTATGATTTATATTTATAACTAGAGGGGATGTCTGGGTTTTGGTGAGCACAAAATTTGTTTAAAAGGGATTGGTTATTAGTTTTTTCAATTTTTTTAAAGCGCGGGCTTGTATGCGCTAGGATATCGAAATGACTTGGGATGTCTCCTATACGAGTTCGTTTGAAGGATTTTGGAGTGGATTATTAGAGTGGAAGGAATTGGCTAAAAGCAGAAATGTGGAAAGAGATAGCGGAAGGGGGGAAGAAGAGATTCAGAGAGATAATAAACATAATGTGGGGAGGACAGAAAAGCATACCAGCAACGTGGAGAATCGGCAGGATGTGCTCTGTACATAAAGGAAAGGATGTGAAGAAAGCGGAAAATTATAGAGGAATAACAATTATGTACGGGGTACAAGACTGCGATGACCATGGTGAAGAACCGATTAGAGCTAGAGGTGGAAGAAAAGAGGGAGTCGCAAGGGGAATTTAGGAGGGGAAGGGGAACGAGGGACCAGGTCTTTGCCCTGGCAAGGATGACAGAGAGAATGATGGAAGAGAAAGGGAGTGTGTTTGCGGTATTTGTGGATTTGAAAGCGGCGTATGATTCAGTACCAACGGAGTATATGGTAGAATGTTTGAGGAGAAAGGGGGTGAGTGACGGAGTGATAGGTTGGGTAAGGGACGTGTATAAGGAAACGTGGATGGAAGCAAAGGTGGGAGAGGAGATATCAGTGAGGTTTAGGACGTGGAAGGGTTTGAGAGAGGGGTTCCCTTTAAGCCCGGTACTGTTCAATATATACATTAGTGAGCTAGAAGAGGTGCTGAGGAAGGGACAGGAAGGGGGGGGGGTGGTGATTGGAAAGGAGAAGGTATGGATGTTGGCGTATGCGGATGATATAGTGTTGATGGCGAGAGATTGGGAGGGAATGAAAGGCATGTTGAAAAGGGTGGAGAGATACATGGACAAAAGAGAACTGTGTGTGAATATGGAGAAAACGAAATGGATGAGGTTCAGGAATAAAGGGAGAGAAGGGAAAATGAAGGAGCTAGAATGGAAGGGAAAGGTGATTGAGAGGGTGAAAAGTTTTAGGTATTTGGGATTTATTTTTAAATGTAGGAGAGCATGGGGGAGGCTTGGGAAAAGTGGGGGAAGTGGATGGAGAATAATGTTAGAGTTATATGCAAGGTGTGGGATGCGTGTGTAAGGCCGGTATTAATGCATGGTGTGGAAGCGTGGGGGACGAGAACGTATGAATGCATAGAGAGGGAACAATTATGGTTCCTGAAGCGAATGTTGGGACTAGAAAAGTCGACGCCGGGATATATTCTGTTGCAGGAGACGAACAGGGAGAAATTGGCATATGAGGCGGTAGAGAGAATGGTGAAGTATGAAATGAAGCTATATGGGTTGGAAGAGGAGAGATTGGTGAGAACGGTCTGGAAGACGTATATGAATGTAGAAAGGGGGAGGTGGAGAGAAGAGAGAAAGAGAATGTATGAAAGGGGAGGACTGGCTGAGTTGAAGGTGTAAGAATGGTTTGGTAGAGGTGTGAAAGTGGCGGCATGGATGAAAGAGAAGATGAAGGAAATGGACGCACAGGAGAGGCAGGGACGAATAGATAAGAGCGAGTATAATGATATGTTTGGAAGATGGCAAGTGTATGGGAGGGTACCAAGATACATAAGTGAGGGTGGGTGGAGCAGGGAGGAAAGGATGATAATGGCGAGGGCTAGGTGTGGGTCTGGAGAGAGGGGGAGGAAGAAATGGATGGGGAGGATTATATGAGATGTAGGTTATGTGAATGGGGGAAGGATACGTGGAGACACCTGGCGGAAGAATGTGAGGGGGTGAATGAAGAATGGGTGGGAGTGAAAGGAAGCAAAAGGGTGACGGAATGGATGAGGGAGGATGGGGCTGGGGTAAAGACACTGAAGAAAGTGGGACGCGAGAAGGAGGACAGGAGGTGAAGGGAAAGGAGAGAATAGTATTTGTATATAGAAGAAAAGTATTTGTATATATAATTATTTGTGTAATTATGCCAATAAAGGTTGTTTTTTTTAATTTTTTTTATTAGAGTGTCTTAATTTAGTGAGGGTTCTAAGGGCTGACCTTTCGGAGACTTGGATGAGAATTTGTGTAAAAAGGATGCAGCCATAATCAAGCAAGGGACGACATATCGATTTATATACTTGGACTGCTGTCTTTGCGATATACCTATATTTTTGTCAGTGTTCGGAAATGTCGAGCCCTTGTCTTGATTCTAGCTTTAATGGATAGGGAATGAGGTTTACAGGACAGGAATCAAACAGAATACCTAGTTTCTTGCATAAATACACAGGATGGATGACGGAATTATTGACGGTGGGGAGAGTTAGGGAGGATTTTATGAAGAGCGGTGAAAATTTGGGATTTTGCAGGATTGATTTGGATTCGCCACTTAGAGCACCAGATTTGTAAGGAATCTATGGATTTTTGAGAGATTTTTGGGTATATTGTAGGGTCAAGGAATGGGATATAAGGACTGTATCGTGTCGGCAAATAGTAAGTATAGGATTGAAAAATGAAGGGTTTGGGTTGAAAATATCGGAGCAGAATAAGTTATACAATAGGGGTGATAGGGGAGAACCTTGTGGTACACATTGTTTAATTGGAAAAGGAAAATAAACTGTTTGGAGGTCTTTAATCTGGGCGGTTCTATTAGAGAGTAAATTATTAATGTGATGGGCCAAATTGAGAGGGAAACATTTATAAAGAAGACCAAGATGCCAGACCGATTCAAATGCTTTTTTGATATTAAGGAAAAGGACAGCAGTCTTCTGGCCTTCAAGGAGGTGGATTTGTATGTTGGTTGTAGGAATGGTGATTAGAAGAGTGGTTGATTTTTTTTGGTAGGAATCCAAATTTGTATTGGGGTATGGCATTGTGGGAAATTTGAAGGATCTTTCTCTTTGGGAGGGATTGAAAAAATGCCTATTACAAGGAGTAGTGACGATGGTTCAAAATAGAGCAAGGGTCGTTTCCGAGTTTGGGAATACATGTTATAATGCCATGTTTCCATTCAAGGGGAAAATACTGATTTAGATAGCAGGAATTGCAGATTTTAAGGATACATATATGGATATCGCGAGGAAGTTTCTTGAGGATGGAGCGGGCTACATTGTCGAAGCCAAGGGTGGAATTTTTGCCGCAATGTTTGAAGTTGTCTGTTTCATCTTGTGAGTCCTGTGTCGGTGGAAGACTGCTTCTAGTGTCAAGCGTGTCGTACCAAATACTAGCAAAGTTAAAGGAGGTTTTGTGGCGTTTACGTGAGATTCTCTTGTAATTGAGGAATGGGATTATTTTGAGATCTAAATGGAATTACGTACTAGCATCCATTTGAAGTAACTTCAGAAAGTTTTATTCTTGTAGCAAATATTTTTTCAATTATTTTAGACGAATCTCAAAAAATATAATTTTGAAAAGGGCAGAAAGACCGATGGTCGCTAGCCCAGACAGGGTAACACTCTTAAGTTATTTATGTATTAAAATGTTACGTATAATTATTTGCTTGAATAAAGATCTTAATGTATGTATAATTTTGAAATTAATACAAGGATGTTCCAGTAGGATTATCTTGCAATTAAAGAAATGGATATTTTGTGATTTTTATGAAATCTCGTAGTTGCATATATTCTAAGTAACGTTAGACAGTTTCATGTTTATGGCAATTGTTTTTAATATTTTTCACCGAATTTAAAATAATGTAACTATGGAATTAACACTTTGACGTTTAAGTGGGATTAAATTGTAATTTAGCAAGGAGGTATTTTGGGATTTTTATGTAATCACTTAGTAGCATCTGTTTGAAGTAACTTCAGAAAGTTATATTCTTGTAGCAAATAGTTTTCAATTTTTTTCGCCGAATTTAACAAAATGTAACTTAAAAATTAACACAAGGATGTTTCTGTAAAATTATCTTGTAATTAAGGAAAGGGATGTTTTGGAATTTTTAGGAAATCGCATAGTAGCATCTATTCTAACGTTATAGCTTTATAAACTTCCATGCTTATGGCCATTGTTTTTAATATTTTTAACCGAATTTTACAATAAGCAACTACGGAATTTTTTTAGGTGGAAATACTTTTTAATTGAGGAAGGAGACATTTTAGGATTTTTATGTAATCACGTAATAGTATCTATTTGAAGTAACTTCAAAAAGATTTATTCTTATAGCAAACAGTTTGCAATATTTTTAGCCGAATTTTAAAAAATGTAACTTAAAAATGAACACATGGATGTTCTAGTAAGATTATCTTATAATTAAGTGAAGGGATATTTTTGGGATTTTTATGAAATTACGTAGTAGCATCTATTATAAGTAATATTAAAAGGTTTCATGCTTATAACCATTTTCTTAATATTCCTTAACCAAATTAACACGTTGATCGCCACGCTGCATTCTTTTGTGCCGCAGTGAATTTGCATTTGGGGCCCCGCGGCATGTAAGTTGTGCCACATTTTAGGACAAAAATCAACTGGTGGCCTGAAGGACTTGCTTTTTTCCTTATTAAGGTGGCGATCAACGTGGTAAAAAAAATGTAACTACGGAATTAACACTATTGCATTTTCGTGAGATTATCTTGTAATGTAGGTATTTTGGGATTTTAATGTAATCACGTAGTAGCAACTATTTGAAGTTACTTCAGAAAGTTTGATTTTTGTAGCAAATAGTTTTCATTTTTTAGCCAAGTTTAAAAAATATAACTTAAAAATTGATTCAAGGATGTGTATCGTTTAATTAATGGAAAGATATTTTGGGATTTTTATGAAATCTTTTAGTAGCATCTATTTTAAGTCATTATAAAAAGTTTTAAGGTTGTTGCTATTGTTTTTCATTTATTATTTTTAGCAGATTAAAACCCATTACTTTTAATTTACTTTGCCATGAGCCATTTAGTCACGACCAGGTTATTATTTATGTATTTCAATTTGAGATCATTTACTCATAAACAAATGAATGTCAGATGTATACAACAACCATGGACCCGAGCGAATACTTCTCGATCCCCGAAAAATCTTTCGCCCCGGCTGGGATTCGAACCCACACGGCACGCGGTGCAACCGGCACAAGCGCTCGCCTGTACGCACTATACCACACACGTTACTTCGGAATGAACACTATGGAATGATTTTGTAATTGAGAGAGAGAGGGGGTATTTTGGGAGATTTATGGAATCATATAGCAGTATCTATTTTAACTAACTTCAAAAAGTTTCATTCATGTGGCGAATATGTTTCAATTTGTTAGCCTAGTTTCAAAAACTTTGAAATTTACAGAAGTACGTTCCAGTAGGATTATCTTGTATTTAATGTAAGGAATATGAAATCACGTAGTAGCATCTATTCTAAGTAATGTTAGAAAATTCCAGGCTTGTGGCCATTGTTTTTAATTTTTTTAGCCGAATTTAAGAAAGTTAATTTTGGAATGAACGCTATGGCGTTTAAGTGGAATTATCTTGTAATTGACGGAAGGACTATTTAGAGATTTTTATAGAATCACGTAGAAGCATCTATTTGAAGTAAAATCAGATAGGTAAATTTTTGTATCCATTTTTTTTAATTTTCAACCGAATTTAAAAAAAAAGTTAACTTAATTAATACTTGGGTGTTCCCGTAATTGAGGAAACGAATATTTTGGAGTTTACATGAAATCCCGTGGTAACATCTATTCTGAATAATCTTAGGAAGTCTCATGATTGGAGATATCGTTCTTCGACCTATTTTAACCGAATTAAAAAAAAAATAACTTTAGAACTAACGCAAGGACGTTCGAGTTTGAATATTTTGTAATGTAGGGCTAGGATTTTTCAGGAATCACGTAACAGCGACTATTTAAGGTAACTTCAGAAAGTTTTATTTTTGTAGAAAATGTTTTTCAATTTTATTTGACGAATTAAAAAAACAAAATATCTTTAGAATGAACAAAAGGATGTTCAAGTGTGATTATCTTGTAATTTAGGACTAGAATGGTTTAGGATTTTTTTATGGAATCACGAAGTAGCTTCTATTTGAATCATTTTAGAATATTTTATCCTTATAACAAATGTGTTTCAATTCTTTTTAGGCGATTTTCAATAAATCTAAACTTAGAAATTAACAGAAGGGCATTATCTTGTAATCAAGGAAAAAGATATTTTAGGGTTTTTATGAAACCACGTATTAACATCTATTCTAAGTAATTTTAAAAAGTTTCATTGTTGTTGACATTGTTTTCAACCGAATTTATAAATGTAACTCCGGAATGAACACTATTGCGTTAAAGTAGGATTATGTGGTACTTTAGGGTGGGAATACTTTAGTATCACATATAAGCATCTATATAAAGTTACTTCAGAAAATTTGGTTCTACTAGCAGATGTTTTTAATTTTTTTTTAAACCAAACATCTAAAAATGTAACTTTGAAATGAACATCAGGGTGTTCCAGAGGGTTTTCTTGCAATTAAGACAAAATATATTTTGAAGATTTTACGAAGCCACGTAGTAACATCCATTCTAAGCAATTTAGAAAAGTGTTTTGCGTGTTTTCATTGTTTTTCAATTGTCGTTTTAAATAAAGTAAAGTATTTAAATAAAGTTAGTTCGAAATGAACTCTATCGCGTTTAAGTAAGATTATCTAGTAATTGTGGAAAAAGATATTTTGAATCTTTATGAAATCAAGCTGTAGCATCCATTTGAGGTAATTTCAGAAAATCCTATTTTTGTAGCAAATGTTTTTCAATTTCAAAAAAGCAACTTTGAAATTAACACATGGGTGTTTTAGTAGGTTTGTCTTATAATTAAGGGAAGCGATACTTTCCGGTTTTTATGAAACCACGTAGTAGCATCTAATATAAGTAATTTTAAAATTTTTCATGCTTGGTATCATTGTTTTTCATTTTTTTTTACCGAATTTAATAAATGTAACTTCGGAATGAAACCTAAGTATTTATGAATTCTTGCTCATCACGTTCTTCCAGACATACGTTTCACTTTTTTAACCGAGTCATGAGTTGACTTCCGGAGTCGATTCGTTTCACTCGACTCTTTTCTCTGAAGTAGCTCACTAAAAAGAGTCATTTCGCCCACTTCTACCAAAAAAAAACTTGCGTTTAATTGTTTTTCAGAGCAATGTTTGATGGCACCCCCGCAAAGACAGCGTCCGGTGCGGTCGCACTAGAACCCCTAGTGTTGTTTACGAATGTTAACTTACAAGCACCAGCAGAAATGGAGTCGTTTTTTTAATTCTGAGCATTAGCTAGAAACCAGTCCAAAAAATTGAGAACCATCTTACCATATCAATAATATTAGCCTCTTTTCTTAAGGAAATAATGGCAGACTAAAGTTTGGATAAGGGTATTATGAACAACAACATTGGTTTAGGCAGGTATAGTCATTCAGTCATAACCGATTTAATACTAACTTTATGCTTGATTTTTTGAAAAGTTGGCGAAGCGTCCTAAAACACGAAATCTTGAATATGATCTCTTTCCGTCTCAGTTGTTGTCTATTGGATGGACCAAACTAAATCAATGCAATTTTTCATCAAACCCAAACGTGCGCAAAACCATCATTTGATCAAAGAATGTCCTTTGTTGAATAATTACTTCGGTAGAAAAATTAAAGTACAGGGTGTTCGAGAACATATAGATTACACCCGACTGATGTAACCGAGTAGAGATGTAAACATATGCAAATTCCGAGTCAGAACGAATAAAGCGAAGCACTCGAGTATTCATTGAATGGGCCCTCCGCGAGAAGAGAGATTTATTCGTTTCGCTTTTATGTAAAACACAAAAAGCCGACCGATTTTTTTATTAATTTTGTTTTTTATCTTTATCCAGAAGCGGCACCGATGAATGGCAAAGCGACGGTCACACGGTTCGTAGTGACAAGAATAATGGGGGCGATTGTAATCAGTACGAAATTAAAGCTGGGAAAGGAAAAAGAGGCGAAAAGGCTGGCGACCACCTCAAAATGACCCATTAGATTCCCAATAAGGGACTGATTAATATATATTTCTTCTGTGGAAGAAGGAAGACGTATGCATTTCTGTGCGGCGGACGAGAGACACATCCCACACGTGGAGAAAAAGAAATCAATCGTATATCTTCATCAGGGCTACAGATAAATTTAACTCCGAGGTGAATTAAGCTGTCCCCACTTGAAAACCATTAAAATCACGGTTTGCTGAGTCATTGTAAGTCTTACAGTATTGCGTGATTTGAAAATGTGATAATATATTCAAAAATACGTAATAATGATATTCATTATGCTTCGAATTGCTCGGATAAAGCAACTGATTTATTCTTTTAATTTTATTAATACATGGCATGCAACCTTTTGTATACAATAAGTTTTTATACAGGGTGTATTTGAAATAACGAACAGGCATTTAAGGGCACATACACAAAATATTTGTGAACCCATTTCCGTCAAAAAAATTTTTTCGAGTAAATGACAATTGAAGGTGAGAATTTGATATTTAGAGTTTTTGCATTTCATCCACAGTTCTTGGTTATATATTTCATTTAACGTATGAGTAATCAAAATCGGTCATGAAGATCTTAACTAACCGATATGTTTTTTGGAGAGGTCAAAACTGCTACAAAATTTTGATTTTCGTTTAACAATTGATCCATATTATAGCATTGATCATTATTGGGTATTTTGTACCGCAGTGCCTTCGTTCTACGTGTGAGTTGCCGAATTCGGTCGGCTAGTTCTTGAGTAACTAAAATATTTTTTTGGGAGATCAAAAAAGTTGAACATTAAATATTGTTCCCCCATCAGAATACCTACAGATCGGTTTCGACCTTTCAGGTCTCATCAGTGTAGTTAGTTGCTGATGGGGAAACGGAGATTACTATTGGAATATAAGTATTCCAAACAGCATTTAGGCAATAGATTCCGCCACTTTGGCGTTTCTACCATCAACAAAGTTACTTAATTTTAATTTCCTTTTAACACCTGTCCTACTTGATCATTCTTAGGTATTCTGTCTTACAAATCTTGGTTATATCTTCCATCAGACGTGTGAATTATTGAAACCAGTTGGGTAGCTCTTAAGTAACCATGTTCCTTGGAGTGATCAAAACTGCTACAAAATTTTGATTTCCTTTTACCAATTTCATATTTTAGTTTCGATCACCATAAGGTTTTTTATTCTATATTTTTTGGTAAGATCTTTCATTTAACGTAGGAATTGTTGAAATCTATCGGGTAGTCCCTAAATGATTGAAATAATTATTTTGAGAGGTCAAAACCGCTACAAAATATTAATTTTGTTTTAGTAACTGCCCCATCTTTTAGGTATTTTGTCTTATTGTTCTTGGTTAATTATTTGATTGGACATGTGAATTATCAAAATCAGTTTGGATAGTTCTTTAGTATTCAAATATTTTTTTAATGGAAGCGTCAAAACTGCTACAAAAATTGATTTCTTTTTAACAACTACCCATCTTTTACCTTTGATAACTCTTAGGTATTTTGTTCTTTAGTTACTGGTTATATTTTTCATTTAATTTGTAAATTATCGAAAGAGGTTCCGTAGTTTTTGAGTAATCAAAAATTTGTTTTGGAGAGGTCAAAACTACTGCGAATTTTTCATTTCTTTTTAACATCTATCCTCTTTTAGTTTTAATAAATGCTAGGTATTTTATCCTATTGTTACTTACTATATCTTTTATTTATTGTATCTGGTGGTTCTTGAATATTCAAATCAAATCTTTGGAGGCTATAAAATTTTGATTTTGATTTCTGTTTAGCAATCATACTTTCTTTGAGTTTTGATCACTCTTATATCTTTCAATTGACGAGGATAATCGAAAAGGGTCGGATAGGTTAAAGGTAAATCAAACCTTCTATTTTTTTCTTTCTTCTAACAACTACTTTATCAAAACACCCACAAAATTTTGAGACAATAGATAATTTTTGACTCAATTAGGAAGATTATTATTTTCAGCTATGACCTGTCTACGTTCGTAAGCTGATTTTTCTAGTGATTCTTTTAAATTTTTAAATTTTGATTTTTTAAATACACTCGGCGTCAAAAGAAAGCGCCAATCAAAAAATCGCGAAAAAACTCTATTTTTCAAACCGTCGTAACTTGGTTTAATTTGGTCGAAAATCGATTAATCTTTCAGTTTGGGAAAGATTCAAGTATTATCTTTAAGAATGTGTAGTTGATTTTGACCCCAAATCCAACCCACCCCCCGTAACAACTCGATGGAAAAAAAAGTTTTTTATGTAAAAAATTGTCCAACTTTGACAAGCTGTACCGTGCGTAAAAAAATCGGCGGGAAAGTTCACCACAATGGCAGAAAAATTTAATCAATTTCCTTCAAATGCCTTAAAAATACGAGTCGTTTCGATGATTTGGAGCACAGTTATGAATTTTTGAAAAATTCACGTTTTTGGCCATAACTTGAGTAATTTTGCACCAAAATCGATGAATTTTTTTTTAACAGTTTCAAATTTTCTCTTCAGCGTCATGTGAATTGTTTTGTTGCTAAAACGATTCCACCCCCTAACGAAAAAAAAAAATGTTTTTGAAGTTTAAATGTGCAAATTTGGTTTCTGGTACCGTGTGCAAATAAAAAATCGTGGACTCAATCGGTCAGCATGGTAATAAAGTTCAATAATTTTCCTCCAATTTCCTCCAAAATTCAAGTCGATGCGATGATTTGGCGCGAAGTTATGTAGTTTTTGAAAAAAAAATACATTTTGTGCCTTTTTGGTCATAACTAGGCGAATTTCGCACGAAACTCGATGGAATTTTGCGATCTAAGAAGTTTTAGACTTTCGTGACCCCCTGAAAACCCCTACAAAAAGTTTTTTGGATTGACAAAAAATGTTAAATTTTTACAACTTGTTTTCATTTTCAATGTCATTTTCTTTTTCAAAAAATCTCCAAATCATCGAAACTACTCGAATTTTTAAGGCATTTGAAGGAAAATTGAATTAAATTTTTCTGCCATTGTGGTGAAATTTCCCGTCGATACAGCTTGTCAAAGTTGGACAATTTTTTACATAAAAAAACATTTTTTTTCCATCGCGTTGTTACGGGGGCGAGGGGTTGGACTTGGGGGTCAAAATCAACTAGACATTCTTAAAGATAAAACTTGAATCTTTCCCAAACTTAAAGATTCATCGATTTTCGACCAAATTGAACCAAGTTACGACGGAAAAATCGAGTTTTTTCGCGATTTTTCGAGTGGCGCTTTTTTTGACGCCGAGTGTATCTATGTTTTTGGTAAATTAGTTTGGTTTATATCTTTATTATAGCATTTGTATAATGCTCAGTACAAAAAAGGTCTTAGCCATTAAATAAATACATAAATTTCTGTTTCTCTGATTCACATCTAGTTTTTGATTTGTTTCTGTTTTTCTTTTTTTCGGCGTTATGCCTGGCCTTTGTGCTATGACCATTGGCTATCATCAATTTTTATATATGTATTTTAAGTTATAAATTAAATGAATAAATGAATAATGAAAGACGTATACAAACAACCACGGACCCGAACGAATACTTCTCGAAACCGAAAAATCTTTCGTCTGGGCTGGGAATCAAACCACACGGCCGCGGTGCAACCGGCACAAGCCTGTACCCACTACACCAACGGCCCTTTTGATTTGTGATCAATAAAAAAACTGTAAAAACGGCGTAACTTTTTCCGCGTTGATAATGGTTTTGTTATCTAATTTTCAAATATTAAAATTTAAAAGTTTACTTTTACACAGTTTGGTGTTTTGTTAATTAATTTTCAAATATTAAAATTTAAATTTCACTTTTACACATTTTGGTGTTTTCTTCTCGAGAAACATATAAAGGTCTAATTTTTAATTTTAATCAATTTCGAACATTCTATCCGATTATAAATGATTGCTCAAAACGGTTAAAAAAATGATTTTAGTCGATTTTTTAAATTGGTATCGTAACTTTCACGCCGCGACGAATATTAAATCATACACAAGTAATTCACATGCTATAAACTACTACTATCATTGTCAAAATCTTTTCCGTTATTTTCAAATCGCGAATTAAAGTGGATTCTAAATGAGTGTAAGTGTGATTATAAGTTATTAGCGCGTAAAATCGATAAAATGTCTGTAATTATTTTGAAAATAATTAGTGTATCTGTAGTGTGCGAGTGTGTATTGTGTAAGCCCTAAAGGTGTAAGGGTGGTGTAGTGAACAGACACCGCGGGTTCTTTGGTGGCAGGTGGTTTTTTGGTGAAACTGGCACCAGGCGCCCAAATCCGGCCTTCTGATTGGCCGGCGGACACGAGCCCAACTTTTTATAATGAATATAATGAATAATGCCAACGTACGTGGAATATTTCATTTATATTTTAAATATAGGCCTACTCTCTCACACACGCACTCTCCAACAATATTATTTCCCCATTACAAAATTTGCATACCGAAAATTGCCGCACATAAATTTGATCGCAAGTAACATTGTACCAGCGCAAAAAAAGTCGACCACCAAATTTGAAATTCAGTACCATCCACTCGTTCCTCTTTTTCTAACCAAAACCACCGTCGTCGAATGTCCGTTTTCTGCAACCGAGATTTTTTTACCACCGGCCATAATTGGCCGACATCTTCATTTCGCTCACGGATGCCCGCCTTGAAAAATCCGCACAATAACTAAAAATTTTCGATAATTGGACCGAGGTCGTTATTTTTGACACCGGTTTGCTGAAAGAAAAACCGATACGAATTTCAAATTTTGAGCTCCGTCGGCTCGGCGGTTGCTGTTTTAATTGATTTCAAATTTTGATTCTGGTTTTTAATTGATTTTAATTAAGTCGGCCGGTTCTCGGAAGGTTGGGTGTCGTGAATGGGCGCTCATTTTTGGTTGGGCCCTTTTTGTTGAAATTTATAGGCACCGCACGCACCACTCTTGGGCGCGACCGAATTAATGACTTAATTCTCATTTGGTGTTTGCATATCAAATGACCAAAAATGTTTCATTACGGACATTATAACACATTTGTAAATAATACCTGGGAATTATCGAATTACCAAAACGTTGATGTAACAAATGAAGCTGTTACATTTGAATAGGGGTGTGGTGGTGAAATGTTTAACATTCTTTCTCGAAAGGTGGTTTTTGCAATTCGAATTCTTGAAAACAAAAAAAATATATACACAAAGTATATTTATAAATTGCATTGAAAGTTCTGCAAATAAACAAAACATCATTTCTTCACCTGTTTCAAATGAAAGTGGTTTATCCAGAGCCTCACCATACGTCGGGGCCTTATTTAAATAAATAATTTACTTAATAAACCGTATCGGCTAATTGATCGAAAAGTGCTTATTTGGAGCGGCCCCGCTCTTTCCAAAAACCATCACGGGATGGATGGGACTTATAAATCCATGCCCTCGTTGCATTCTTAATACCGCAACTTCTCTAATTAAACCATTACCGTGGAAACACGGCCATAATTCAATCGCAATCATAATAATAACAACCGCAAACCGGGCCGAGTTAATAAATCTTAAATTTGGTGACACTTATTGCCCGGAAAAAAGTTGACAGCGAAGGAGGGGGATGAATGGTCAATGGGTATGTCGGATATTTCTTAATTGGAACTTTTTTCGGTTTTGTTTTCGATATTGATATCGATGGCGTTGCTCGGTTTCCGCGGTGTCGGAGTGAAAAAGTGTCTCATCAGCGGTCCGATGATGAGTTACAACTGGCCGGGAATTTCGAGCACCTGCCCACAATTAAATTACGATACTTGATTAAGAAATATTACAGTTTACCAACCAGCTCTACATAAGGACATTCGGTTTTTTTTAATTACTTACAGGTGAAAACGAGCAAGTGATTAATTTAATTTGTTCATATTTTTAACAGTTAAAAATGTGATTCTGAAAGTATTGAAATTTATTTACTATAGGTAGTTTCATGATGTATAACAATAAAAAACGAAAAAAAACAAAAAAAAAATTTACACAATCGACAAGAGAAGGGCTACAAATTTAGTGAAATAAAAAAAAAATGGTTTTCATTTTTAAAAAATGTCTATGACGTCATACGTGAAAGACTAGTGACGGCATACTATTTTTGAAGACACTAAAAAATGCGGAATAAAAAACAAAAATCGACCTGTCCCAGGATTTTTTTCTGGAACTTCTTATTTCATAAATACCGAATTTGCTCCAGTTAAAGTTTCCACCCTGTTTAAAAAAATTGTCAAAAAAATTATATAAGTACTAACAAATAACTTATTAATAACATGTAAATTTCTATTGTATCATCTTTCAATATCCGTCGTGGCATTAGTCAGGGAAGTAGTTGTTTCAATAAGTTATGTTAAATTTAATTTTGCAGAGTTTAATATTCATATATTCAGGCTACTTTTTAACTTTATTTAATTGATGAATTTTCAATGAATTTATTGTTTGCATATTCTTTTCATCAAATATAATACAATTTTTCGATCTGTTTATTCGAAATTATTTCAAAAACTAGTTATGACGTGTTAATAACTTTAACGTAACCATAATTTCGAATTATTTTTGAGAACATTTGAAAAATTTCAAGTTGATGGTGATTGTTAACAAATCGGCGTTCTGTATTTACATTAAAGTATTTCAAAATTTAGGAATAGAGAGCCTGAGTTTATTGAAAGAAACATGGTTAGGAATGCATTTTGAGTAATTTGAATGGAGTTTCGAGTAGATGGTAATTGTTTTTATAATTTTTTGAGTCACTAAAATAAATAAAATTTTTCACAAATTTACAGTCGATTGAAACTCGATTGATAACTGAAAGCCAGTTATTTTTACGGAAAAATAATACCGAATTAGTAATGAATACAGAGAAGATTTTATTTAGTATAAAATGCTGAAATATGTGCATATACAGGGTACTGCATCTCACCTCCCGTCTTCTAGAACTCAGTTACTATTTACTATGTTTCATGAACATATTTTTGATTATACAGTGTCCCAAAAAAGCGTAACGGCATGATTATATATATTTTTTTAATTACATGCTATAGATTTTATTACCTATTTGGGTACAGGGTGTCCAAAATTTAGTGTCAAACATTTCAAACTTTAAAGCACTTTATTTTTCTTATTTTAAATTGGAGCCCCTGTATATTTTTCGTCATTTCATGCAGAATTAAAAAACAAACATTTTTCCTAATACCAACCCTGTCCCAATTCCTAACGCATTAAAAGTTATTTGCAAAGAACTCGTTTCATCAACCATTCCAATAGCCTTTTTACTAAATAAAAATCGAAGGTGGCTTTGAAAAACAGTTTATTGACATTAAAATTTAACAAAGTGACAAGAGACTATTTTGACTTTAGTAATGTAAACGTTTAAAGTATTGTTAGCTTAAGTTCTTTATACTCAAGAATAATATTTTGTCATGGAAAAAATAATTCTTGAGTACAAAGAGCTTTAGTTAACAATGCTTTAAACTTTTAGTTTGTTTATATTCAAAAAATTAACAAGTTCTCTTTGAAACAACTTTCTTAGCTAATGCCACGATGAATATTGATTAATACAAAAATCGCAAATCATATTTTGCAAAACTTTAGTTTTCTTCGATTCTTCAAATTTCCGACAAAAACATGTGAACGCATAAATTACAGTTTATCGCAGGACGAATTGACTATTAATTTGATAAATTTTGGCCGGCATTTCCTTGAATGACTAGATGTTGGTTCATACCTAAAATCGAAAATTGCACGTGTTGTAATATGCCGTTCAACAAAATATTAAATATTGCCATTGTATGTCAAACTATGCTTTAAAAGACAAAATATGTATTATATGGGCAAATATGCAAAAATTTGAATTTTGCATAAAATTATCTCTCTACTAATGAGTAAGTATTGAAAATTTAAAATGATAATAATAATTGTTTACACATTTTTCTCAAGTTCCCAAAATCACTATTTTTTCGAGTTATTAAAATGAAAAAAATTTGTTCGAAAATGTACCTTATTTTTATAGGAAGTGTCCGTAGATTTTTACGATACCATAATTCTGAATTAACTTTGAGCAAATTTGAAATATTTCTAGTCATTGTCAATTGTTCTCATATTTTTATCAAGTCCTGAAAATTATTAATTTTTTTTTATCAATTCGCAAAAATTTGGAGAAGTAGTTTTTACAATTATTTGGCATACTTTTATTTTGGTGTTGACGATGTTATCTGCCTCTACCCTTTTATTAGATAATTACTTATTTCTACCTTATTTCTATTTAAACTCTGCCTTAGGCATACGTTAAGAGTAAATTTAAGTATTTAAAAACGATTAAATTAAAAAAAAATCAGTTGGTATGTTGCACTTATTGAATTATTTATTCCGACTAGTTTCGGCTGCCAGCAATTTTCAAGGAATTCCTTGAGTCGGAATAAATAATTCAATAAGTGATTTTTCTTAAATTTAATCGTTTTTAAGTATTAAATCATGTTTCAAGTGATCGATGATAATCAAATTAAAAAATTTAGATTTAAGTAAACCAGGCAATTAAAGTCAACCAAAATTTGTGTAATTTAAGTAATTTAGGTGTGTACAGAATCATGATTTAAAATATGAAATAAGTAGATTTGAAAATAGCAATTAATTAAACAATTTTTTCAAGTCATCAAAGAATTGAAACTTTTCCCTTCGTGCTTTATTCACATATTTTAAAATTACCTTAAAACCCATGTAGGGCTATAGCTTTCTGCGGAATAATAATTGTGAATAAATTTTGGGTAAATTTAAAAGTCAATTTCAATTGTTTTTGTTTTATTTCCAAGTCACAAACATTATTATTAATTTTTAACAAATTTATAATTTTTAGGGAGGCCCGTTGATGTAGTGGGTACAAGCGAGCTCTTGTGCCGGTTGCACCGCGTGCCGTGTGGGTTCGAATCCCAGCCCGGCCGAAAGATTTTTCAGGGATCGAGAAGTATTCGGTCGGGTCCGTGGTGGTTGTATACGTCTGACATTATTCACTTATTCATTTGTTCATTTATTCATCCCAAAAATTAAAAATACAAAAGTTACATATTCGATGTTACTGAATGGCACATGCCTAAGTCAAAAAAAAAATTGTACGTGAGATTAACATAATTTTTATGAATAGAGATTTTATCGATTTCGAAAAAACCTAATTTTGAATGTATTTTGAATGATTTAGTTGAAGTTTCGAGTTGATGACAATTATTTTTTTTTTTTTTCTAAAATCAAGACAGCTTTTCACACATTAACCTATTCATATGCAATTATTCTAAAAGTTAGTTGTAAAGTGTTTGTAGTTTTTTGCAGAAACATAATTCCGAATTAACACATTATTGTCAGGACACTTAAAAATACGTTTTTCGCAAACTAGAGAAGATTTTAGGTTACCCTTAGATATATGTTGGTACTGTTCCCGAATTCATAACCGATGTGGTGAACTTGTTTATTGGAAATGACTTGTTCACATATTTAGTAGAGGAATCGATTACGTTTTATTACCAAAACTAAAATAAATTATCAGCTCCAGCCATAATGCACCGGCACAAAACGCCCGACTACAATATTTTAATAATGAATAAATTTAGAACATTTACAGTCCATGACAATGGTTTCTACATTTTTTTTCACTTCCCCAAAATCATTATAATATTACCAAATGCGTATTCTTAGTTTGCACGGTAATAACTCAAAATTTAGAAATAAAGAGTTTGCAGGATTTTAAACTATCAAAATTTGGAATACATTCAAGTAACTTTTGATAGCCGAGAGTCGATGTCGATTGTTTTTTAATTTTTTTCAAGCTGACAGACTATTAACAATTAACGCTCCGTTTACATGGAATTAATTCAAAATTCGAGTCGACGGCAATTATTGGTCCCCAAAATTAACAATAGGCGATTTGAATAAAAAAAAATATCCCAAAAGTTAGTTGTGTATTCATCAAATTTTCTCATTAAATTTTAAGATAATTTGAAATTTCAAGTCGCTGGCAATTGTTTTTTGTTTTCGAGCTACCAAAATCATCCCAATTTTCATAATTTTTTGTACTGTTTTCACTAGGGTTTCCAATTATTCGAGATTAATGAATATCCGGATATCAAATACAGAAAATTCAAAATATTCGGATATATTCGGATATCCGGATAAAAAATAAGAAATTAAGATAATAGATTGTATCTAATATATTAAAGATGTTTTAACACTCATTTATTTTATTTTATTTAAATATTTTAATTATATACATTAATTCATAAATTAATTTAAAAAAATATATATTTTAAATTTACTTTATTTAAAAAAATGCGTATTTAAAAGAAATAATTGAATTGAAAGTTTCAAAATTCTAATTTTTGTTCATCGTTCATCGTTTTGACATTGCTTCAATTTTTTAAGAATGAAAAATTTTAAAATTAATAATACATTTATGAGCGCTATTATTTGTAAAATAGTTAAAGAAACTTTAATTGATTCATTTGAAATTAAAGCTTTAATTCCAAAAATAGATTGATTAACGAAATCAAAGCTTTAATTCATTTACATATTTCGTCATGTGTTTTAAATAAACTCTTGTAAAAGCGAAAAGCTATAAATAAAGTGCCAGGTAAATTGAAAAAGTTGTTGATAGAAAAATATTTTGTTTATTCAAAAATTATTCAATTAAAACTATCCGGATTATCGAATAGTTAAAATTCTGTCCAAACATTTGAGGATGAAGTATTTTTGTTTTTTTACAGAATCGTGATTTGGTGTGAGTAGATTTGAAAATTAAATAAAACACACTTTTACTTAGTTAATATCACACTGTTTATTTAGAGTGACTGCAGTTTCGATCAATGCTCGTTTGAAAAGCTTTAAGCTCTTAGCAATTAATTTAACAATTCATTTATGGTACCAAAATGATTGAATATTTTTGCTGCGTATCACACAAGGAACAATTCCGAAATCTAGGGAATAGTTCTTGTATCATTCTGCGGAATCATAATTTCGAATCAATTTTGAGTAAATTTAGAATATTGCAAGTCGATGACAATTGGTTTTAGTTTAATAAATCGAAGATAAAACAAGATGAAAACGTCCGGACAATCATTTCGTCTCAGTGTTGCTTCTTCAGGCTATTCATTAATTGATTTTACATTTTTTACAAGTCACCAAAATCGTTATAAGTTTTACAAATGAAAAAATTCATTTATAGACTGATATTTTGGAATACATTTAATAGCAATTTACGATACAAGTAACGTTATGAAGGTTTTTACATTACGAGAAAAGAGTTTGAAAAGTTAAATTCTCGAGTAATGTAAAAGCAAATAACACGGTTTATTTTATCCTATTTCTGTTTTTTTTTTAATTTAAAAAAATGTTTAATAAAAGCCGTCAAATTGCGAAATCATGTTTGTTTGCCATTATCTCCATAGCAACGAGTTGCGTTAAGATACGTATAATAACACTAGTGTTGTTAATAATTTCTAAACAACACTAGTGTTGTCAAAGGTACTGTAACGTTACTCGTTGCTAAGGAGTTATTGGAATGATAACATTATAGGATAAAATAAAATAATTTAAAAAATCTGAGAGCTGAAGTAACTGTAGCCACCATCCCGTTTCCTGATGTCAATTGTTATTTTCTATTTTTTCAAGCCAACAACTATCCACACTTTTGCCAATTATGCGCTCCTTTAGCGATACAAAATTTTAAATTAATATAAATTTTGTATCCCTGATGTTTTCAGTTGATTTTTATAGAATCATAATGAAGAATGCGTTTTGAGAGGATTTGAAAATTTTCAATTGCATTTGTATTTTTTTTTTCAAAGCCATACAATTTTTTTTGATGGAATTGCAGGTTAAGAAGAGTGAAAGATTAGGGAAATTGGCATCGGCAACGAGGCCATCGGTCACCATCGTTGTTTGTAAAATGTGCATATTAGAAATTGATTGAATAAATTAATAATGATAGACCACATCAGAAAAATGATCAGCCCGGGCAGGGAATCGAACCCACTTGACTCGTGATGCTGCAGGAAGAAGGCCGCGCTCCACCCATTATTTGAGCCGCCCCCAAATCCATATAATTTTTCATAATTTTTGTTTATTTATTTAATATATGTAGGGAATATATCTCTTATAAGGAAATACAATTGTTTATGCGTAAAAGAAAAATACGAAATTCTACTGGTAATTTTGTTAAATAAATATGTATTTTCCTAAATTTTAGAAAAGGGTCAACAACATTTTATCAGAAGGTTCAGTAAATCCGGGACCTTACTCCAGTTTATCTAATCCCGACTAATGCGGTCGTTCTAATTATAGTTATGAAAGTTGAAAATCAAAGTTGCATTCGTATGTGTAACGTGTAATGTACCCGAATTTAATTTTTGATGATTTTTTTTTATTTCGTTTTGGTCGATTTTGGCGCGTGTAAAAGTACAGGTGATCGCGAGTACGGGTACCGTTAATTGGCTCACCTGCCTTCTTGCCAAAACAACACCTGAACGGCGCGAGGGGGCCCAAAGGGACCCAAAATGTTTTGCACTTTGCGAAATGTCGTACACATTAATTAATAATTGCGTACAGAAAAGGACAACATTTTTTTTATTTCACCGTCGATTTTAAATCAGTTATTAATTGAATGTGTATATGTCGATTTATTATAATAAGAGTCCGGACTTTAGGCATTTTGCTTACTACCAATTTTATAAACAGCACAGATTGATTTTGTTTCAGCGTTTTTTTTCCGATTTGAATTTTTTGCATTGTTGTGTTTTTTGCACGTTTTTGCTTTTCGTGCTTATTTCATGTTTTTTCGTAAGTTCCGAAAGTGATATTTTACGGAATGAGTAGGAGCCTACGGCTTGTCCTGGAATCCTGCGAGTCCCGTAAAATCACTTTTGGAACGTGTTACGTACAATATTTTTTCTGCAGCCGTTTTTATGTTAAAAAAGCAAAAACATACACTAGGGTTATAAGACAAGCGCTGTCATAATTAAATACGAAGTTGATGTTTTTGTCAATTCCGCCTACATATATTCGCAAAATCGTCCCGAAAGTAACAAAAGGCGTCCCGAAAGTATAGAAATCGTTCCGAAAGTGAAACAAAATCGTCCCGAAAATAATTACTTTCGGTACAATTTATGTAAAGTGTTACTTTCGATTTAATAAATCATACCGAAAGTTTTATTTTCGGGACGGCTGCAGAAAAAATCACTTTTGGAACGTGTTACGTACAATATTTTTTCTGCGGCCGTTTTGTATATTAAAAAACCAAAATACACATGAATGTTATATGACAAGCGCTGTCATAATTAAATACGAAGTTGATGTTCTTATCAAGGCCGCCTACATATATACGCAAAATCGTCCTGAAAGTAAGAAAAATCGTCCCGAAAGTAAAGAAATCGTTCCGTAAGGGAAACAAAATCGTCGTATTTATCGAAAATAACTACTTTCGGTACGATTTATGTAAAGTGGTACTTTTTATTTAATAAATCATACCAAAACTTTTATAGGCGAGTATAATTGAAAAATAAATGCTTATAATTCCGGATTCTAATTGCAATATAATTATTTAAATTAAAAATGTTGTGTAATAAATGGACTTCAATAAAAAAAGAAATAACTCTGTGTAAAGTCAATTTTACGATAAGTTGGCATATGAAAGCCATTTTCTCTCCCATCCTTTGCTTTGTTGACAATGATATTAAATTAACATTTTTGTGTAATAAATAGACTTAAGAAAAACAAATACCTTTCTGTGAAGTTTACGATAAGTTGGCGTGTCAGAGTATTTACTGTCTAATCCTTCTCACACAATTCATCACCAATTATATTTATTATATTTATGGTTCTCATTGCTTCGTTTGGTATTATACTCCACCCATCTCACCTGACTTCGATCCCACTCTTTTATTACTAAACTTAACATTTATCGATAAACTCGACTATGATTCCAGGATTTGATATGCATTATTATAATATCCGTTGCAATTGATGATTCAATCATTCTTGTTCTTTGGTGCGTGTTAATTCCCATCAGAAACACTAAACACAAAAAGATATCGCACACGTTTTGTGTGCGATACTTCCCGACTATCATTAGAATAGAGGGTGACAATTATTGTCCAGGTGAAGACCAAAACCGTCCCCCCTAATCATCAACTGACCGTCATGTGAATATTTTAAACACAACTTCCCAGAAAAAAAAAACAGCAAATCACGAATAAACCATAACCACACATAACTCATTACCGGCGCAAGCATAACAATTAAAATTAATTATCTCGAGACGGTAATTGACAGTCGTACATAATTTTAAGCACCGTAAATAATGCAAAAGAAGAAGAAAGCTCGGTAGGAGTGTGTAAGCAATATCGCCAGTGTCGCCTTGGGACAGTTTTAGTTATTTGAAGGAGGAAAAGGATGGATGGATATGGGTGAGGACCGTTACCGCCACCGATGTTGCCTACAAACTTAAATTAATCAGCCTTCAGCTTTTAGTGGAGATGAATGCACCCACCAAACAATAAATTGAATGCAAATTATTTCACTTTAATGATTCTTATCTTTTACCTATGAATATGATAATGCGGTTAAATGTTAACGTCTTACTGGATTAGAAATGATTCGTTGTGTAAACAAAAATACGAGAAGTGCTGGTCATTAAGTTATTCTGGGGGTGATCCCGTTTTTCATAACTGCAAACTCATCACATCATAAATCTTATTTTTTTGTGTACTAATGGAATTGGAACGTGTTTAAGCGAATAAAACGTACATTCATTGTGTACTAATTTAATGCATTCTTTTATTTAATTTTGATTTTATTTGAAGAATTTCAAAATATCTCTTAATACAAATCACAATCTACTTTCAAGATTAATGAGAAATTTTATATTAACGTAATTTACTACGTTTGAACGTAATGAAGGGTTTATCCACCGATGTCCTGATCTGACATATTTATTTGGTCACTATTTTACTACATATATAGGGCAGTCAAAAAACAACTAAGCCCCCTTTCTCGCTAAATGACTCGAGAGTCATACATTTCAAGTAATAAATCCACTGGGGACAAATTTCAAACCGTTCTGTAATTTTTGGCAGTTCCTGACATTTATGTTCAGTATTGGTTGTCAAATCATCATTAATAGATTGACAACAGAAGAGCGCTTTCAAATCATTCAAATTATTTTGAAAATCGCGAAATATAAATTACGTGATATTTATGGTCCTCATAATCGATCAAATACACTCGCTGTTTGCGACATACCCTTTACACCCACAAAAGTACACCGTCTGGTGTGGTCTACCCGCTGATGGCATCTTCGGTCCTTATTTTTTTGTAAAATAAGGCCGGAGCTGGCATTGTAGTCAATAGTCTACGTTACCGTGATTATTTCTTCGAAAATATGGACAACATTGAGCCGGGCGATTTTTGGTTCCAGCAGAATGGCGCCACTAGTCATACTGCTCTTGAAACCATCGACTTACTGAGGACTCGATTCAACGATAATATTACATCGCGAATTGGCTACAAATATTATGCGATCGGACGCAACCTTTGGGGTTATGTAAAGTCTAAAGTGTATGCTGATACCTCGTTATTGCCCTCGATGCTAGAAAAAGTTCGACCCTCAGGATGCGCTTCGTTAGAAACAGCCGAAGAGGTCTTATGCCTGAAAACGGATTCAAAACATAATTGCATGAACCATTCTTCATAATGAATAAAGATTTTTGATGCAAATTCAGTTTATGCCGTTATTACTAAAAAAAAAATGTTATATCGCTCTTAAGAAACACCCGTGATATAAAAGCTGACATTTAACGCAAAAATGGTTAAAATGTGTGTATTAAGACCTAACAGAGCGCTTAGAATTTCTGCAAAAAAATTACAATTTAATTGATAACTGCGCTGGTTAGTGGCGAAATTTGTGCTATTTGTGGTCAAGGTTTGTTGTCAAAAGCAACAGCAAAATAAGGTTTGGTCGCTTTCGTTCTGGAAATTTAGATGTTAAAGATGCTCCATACTGGTTGATCAATCACAGAAAATGTTGATGAAATGACGGAAAAACTTAAGCAAAACTGACTTTCTACTGCTAATTTTGTTAAATAAATATGTGTTTCCTTAAATTTTAGAAAAATAAGGTTTGATCGCTTACGTTTTGGAAATTTAAATGTTAAAGATGCTCCATACTGGTCGATCAATCACAGAAAATGTTGACGAAATGATGGAAAAAGTTAAGCAAAAATGGCATATAGTTTTAAACCATTTGTGGAAGGGTGGTTATAAAAAAGGCTTCATGTTTAGGTGTCTTATGTCAAAAAATTACTGTAAAAATCTGGTCATTTCTGAAACAGTGAATCACGAGCGATGAAAAGTGGATCAAATATGATAATAACGTGTAAAAAAATAATTAACTTTGACAGTTCGTGTCAATAGTGAGCAAGTTTGCAACAAGTAATTGAAAAAAAATGACTAGAATTGGTAACCAGAAAGAAACTAGTCTTCTACCATGACAACGCACAGTGGTTCAGAATTCGAAAAAGCTGGCCAAAAGTCTAAATCTTGATAAACTTTGATATAAATAGGTACTTATCACAGAATATGAATTTGATGTCAAAATTGAAAAGTTCAAAATGGCGGACATAAGTGATAAAATGATCATTGTCTGCACTGGAGAATCCAATATTTTAGAAAAACAATGATCCCAGCTTTCCGGTGATTATTTTATAATTTAGTCAGGGTGTGTAAAAGATCTGTTTTATACCATAAAATGGTATAAATTTCGAATAAATTTTGAAAATTTTAAGTCGGTAACAATTAATATTTTTTTGGTGGCACTGAAGTAATGCGCAATCCCAGATTTACAATTAACTCAGTTCTCGGATAATTATTTTGAAATTTAGTAAAGATGTGTTTGAGATTATTGTTAAACCATAAAAAAGAATCAATTTTAAGTAAATTTTGAAAAATGTTCACTTGTTTTTACACTTATTTGGCTACACTGGAGAAATTGGCAGTTTCAGCATAACAATTTACTCGGTTATCCCATGATTATTTCCAAAGTTAGTGAAGGGACTTGTTAGATTTTTCTTAAATCATAAAGCAAAATTAATTTTGAGCACATTTTAAAAATTCCAAGTTGATCACAATCGTTTTAACATTTATTTGGTCACACTAAAGAATTTCAACAACAATTTAATGATTATTTTCAAAATTAGTGAAAAACTTTCGTTCTTATTTACACCTATTACCATGGTTACGTTCAGAATAAACGTGTCATGTAAATTACGATTATTTCTATTCTCTCGTATAAATTGTAATTTGAATTTTTTATAAATGAAAATTAAATGATAATAAAAAAAATTATGTACCAAATAATCACCACGGCAGTAAAATGGTTTTTGGCCCTCAGCTTCGAGTCGGTGAGCACTCTCCACCCTCGGGCCAAAACCATAACCATAACTTATACTATACAGGGTGAGTACAAATTGACGGGAAACTATTGTGATCGTAAAAAATTTCCAAACATTTCTTCCATATTGTCGTTTTGACAATTTTTGTAAAAAATATGTGTGTCTGCCTTTGCGTCTGTCTGTCTGTCATATTTATTTTTACTTTCTCCGTACAAACTAAGGGAAAGTATAGAAATATTTTTTTTGCGGAAACATCGATTTCTTCGATTCTGACAATTTTTGTAAAAAATATGTGTGTCTGCTGCCTTTGTGTCTGTCTGTCATATTTAGTTTCTACTCTCTCCGTACAAACTACGGGAAAATATTGTGATCGTAAAAAAAATCAATTTTTTGCGGAACAGCCGTCTCTTTAATTCCGTCATTTTTTGTGAAAAAGAAAGTGACTGTATGTCCGCCTTTGTGTCTGTCTGTCTGTCATATTTATTTTCTACTTTCCCCGTACAAACCACGAGGAAGTATTATGATCGTAAATAATTTCCATTTTTTTTTGCGGAAATAGCCATTTAGTTGACTCCTACAATTTTTGTGAAAAAAATGTGTGTCTGCCTTTGTATCTGTCTGTCACAACTGTCTGTCACATTTATTTTTATTTAAAAAAATGTGATCGTAAAAAAATTCTAAATATTTTTTTTGCAAAAATATCCATTTCGTCGATTCCGACAATTTTTGTAAAAAAATGTGTGTCAACCTATGTATCTGTCTGTCTGTCATATTCATTTTTTACTTTCTTCATACTAACGGGAAACTATTGGGATTGTAAAAAAATCCAAACTTTTTTTTGTGGCAAAATCCATTTCCGACAATTTTTGTAAAAAAATGTGTGTCTGCCTTTATGTCTGCCTGTCTGTCATAATTATTTTTTACTTTCTCCGTGCAAACCACAAGAAAGTATGGTGATCGAACAGAATTTCCATTTTTTTTTGCGGAAACATCCATTTCGTCGATTCCGACAATTTTTGTAAAAAAGTCTGTGTGAGTGTCTGCCTTTGTGTCTATCTGTCTGTCATTTTTATGTTTCACTTTCTCCGTACAAACTTCTTTTAAATTCCTTATTTGTTCTTTTTTTACGAATTTGACTAGGAGGAGGTCGCTCCTCTAAAATGATCAGGGAAGATAATATTCCAATACAAAAAAAAAATTAACATTGAAAATCCTATGTTCCGTTTTGTTCATCTACACCCTGTATACATATACACATCATAAATACAAGATATTCAATAAAATATTAAGTCTAATTTTTCAAAGATATTGCATATCAGCAATAAAAATGATCCTTCACTGAGGAATGCAAGTGAATGCAGCTAATTGTTGTTTATCACGTTAAAGGACACTATAATAAATATTTTTATTGCTATAGGAACACAGGCATCCACAGGCAAAAAAATATTTCCATGAATGTTTAAAATGTATCTACTTATTTTTAACGCAAATTCCTATAATTGCTAACAAAAATTTTGTATGCATATTAAATGTTACCATTTACCATTAAATTAATTAATTTACCATTAATTAGCCTTCAGGAAGATCCATAATAACAAGGAAAAAAATCCCAGCACATAAAGATTCGTATTTATAGTGAAAAACCGACGCCAAACTTTCACTTCTTCCGAACGTCTCCCACGTGTCTAACAAAGTAACAAGTTTGAACGCGGATTACGAGGCATTTGGTAGTAGATACAATCATATTCTTCCATTGTGGCATCCAGTGGAGCCCTCTGGACACGACTATATTGTACTAATCTCAAAATATTAACTTAGTTTTTTGACTTTTGGCCAGCTTTTTCGAATTCTGAACCACTGTGCAACGCCGGAATACATATATTTTAAGCAAACCGGAAAGAATTTTGAAAACCATTTATCTGACGATAAACCATGATTTTTCTCAAAAACGAATAATATTTCTAAAAATATAGTACATTTTAACATTTTCTACAATTATAGTTAATGTAAATTCGATGTGAAACTTACAGGGATGTTTCCATACATAGAGATTGAGTGGGGATTTGAAAAAGTTGTCCGTAAGCAAGAGGTAGCGCTTGTTCCAATATATCAAGTTCGAGGGCTATGAGTTCCGTAAAAAGATGTTTTAGAGGAATCGGTAGTAGAGAATCCTAATTTAGCAGGGGACTACAAATAAATATATAAATTGTGCAAAATATCCAGAAACACATTGTCTTCATAGGTTAAGGCTCTGGCCGCGATTACATTTGCATTAACAGTGTTGGATATCCAAAAAGAGATTTCGAGGTTAATTGCAGCTTGAAGATATTAACAGGATGAAGATGGATTTAATAGGACATTAATAATTATAATTGATGGCTCGGTAGGTTGAATACAGTAGAAGGGTATTATTACTTGATATTTAGATGGGTTAACTATTAGTTTGTAACCTACGAAGAGGCCTTAAATAGAAACTTCAATGACAGAGAACTACTCTTAAAATTGTATTATAATTTATATAATGTTATTACGTAATAAGGAATACTTTTTTGTTTTGTTATGTATACCTTTCTGACGCATCCAATACTGTAAATGTATATTGTGTACACTGTACAGTCTATGGAATAAAGGTATTATTAATAAAAAAGACACGCAAAGACCTAGGGCATCTAACGATACTCTAAACTAAAATGTGCATCCTGTATTTCCCGATTATTTGTGAACACCAACCTTTATTTATTTTTATTTGATTTTTAATAAAGTCAATATGCACAATATGTATTTGGTTTAACGCAATTTGTCGTTTCTGTGTAGGGTCTACGTTTTTATCACCTATTACCATGGCAGCAGTATCATTTGCTAAACTAGCTATAAAGTTACTTTCTAGCATTTAAATGTAATGATTATGAATGTACAAGAGATATAGTACCGGCCTGAATAGACTTCCTTGGGGAACCTCCGCCTTAATTTCCTTTCGTTCAGGATATTCATTTTCCTGCTTAATTATGTACAAATAATTGTAAACTTTACAATTCAATTTGCATACGAAGGATTGTAGTTTAGATTAAATGGATTTGGAGGGTGGTGAGTGGTGGGTGGGCACTATTCTATAGTCCAACTCGTTGAAAAAAAAAACAAAGGGTTTCATTGATTGAACAAATTTTAGAAAAAAGAAACAAATCACTTATATATTAATTATTTATACAACATGTCCTTTAAAAAAGGATTCTACGTACGTTTGGTTTAAAAGTACTCATTGACTTGCCAAACACGTCAATGGAATCACAATAAGAATAAACACGTCTTATCACAGTGTTACGCAGACAATTAAAGCCCTGGCAGGTTTTGTGACTTCCCATGCAAGAAGTTTTTGGCATCTTATCGTTCGGTTCGGAACTCTCAAAGAGATACAGGATACTGTAAATGTATAAATAAAGAGCCCATTTAGTACCCGAAACGTAAAGCACAAAGAAAAATAAGTCCTACGCTTATGGAGAGGCAGCATACCAAGCCCTGTAAGAACTAAATCATAGTTGTCTGAATCATGGAATATACTTTTACCATCTTTCGCTGCATACTTTCAAGTCTATCAACATGACACTGGTAGTGGGGAGACCAAATTATACAGCCATACTCAATAATTAACCTGACTAGGGTAGTAAAGGTTGTTTCAAATTGCACATTTTTTTTAAGAATAAATAAAATATAGATGGCGCACTGCATCCGTCTGTTTATATTGACATTTAAGAAGTTTGACGGATGATATTTATGAAAATGGCATCGTACACGATATAACAACGCGTTCAAAATATTGAATTATTTTATGAAAATCAACGTTTTGTGAAAAGTGTTTTTAAAAAATTACGTGAATTTTATGGTTTACATAATCGTCCATCTGAAAGCACTATTGATCGAATTATTAAAAAAAAATCAAGAGACCGGTTCGGTGGAAGATCAAAAACTAAAAAATACAGTCGTAAAGGTCGTTCACAAGAAAATATTGATGTGGTTCGTGAAAGTATTGCTGAAGACCCTGAACTGTCCATTAGACGACGTTCACAACAAGTTGGACTTAGTGTATCAATAACATGGCGGATTTTACATAAGGATTTAGCTCTGAAGGCATATAAGGTTCAAACAACACAGGAACTAAAGTCATGAGATCATTTGAAACGTCGTTCATTCGTCAATTTCATCAATGAACAAACAGCTGATTTTTCTCAAAAAATCATGTTTTCCGAGGAGGCACATTTTGAACTAGGTGGCTATGTTAATAAACAAAATTGCCGTATCAGGGGTAAGGAAAATCCACAAAATTCGAAACCTATGCATCCTAAACGAGTCACTGTTTGGTGTGCATTATGGTCAGGTGGTGTAATTGGGCCTTACTTCTTTCAAAATGCTGCTGGTGAAGCTGTAACTGTCAATGGTGATCGATATCATCGATTGATAACTGGATTTTTGTAGCCTGAAATAATGAATATTGATGTAGAGGACATTTCGTTTCAACAGGATGGAGCTACACCTCATTGTGCTAATGAAACAATACCTTTATTGTGTGCCAAATTTCCTGGATATGTTATCAGCAGAAATGGTGATGTTAATTGGCCAGCAAGATCATGTGATTTATCACCTTTGGATTATTTTCTTTGGGGTTACGTGAAAAGTCAGGTCCATTAGAATAATCCACAGTCGACTTAAGGATGCAAGAGGAGGCTATTTGGCAGATATTGTTTTTCGTGTATAAATGTCATAACTAATACTTCAATTACCAATACAAGGTTTTTGAAAATTAATTTATTCTTTAAAAAAAACGCGCAATTTGATACACCCGTTATATAGAGTCTGTAGGTGCGAAAAGCAACCCTTGGTATAAAGCCAAGCACTAATAATGATTTTAGTTATTAGTTTCATGTCATCTGCGATAAAAAGGAGAAACAATAACAGACCTAAGTGTGGCCCTTGGGGCACTTTGAGGTAGAATTTATTTAAGTTCTAGAAACCAATCGTTAATCTTTACGAAAAGTTGCCGATCACTTATTTAGTGCCAGTACCAATAATATAACCAGTTGAACATTATTGAGCAAAATGAGCTAATTTTCAAAAATTGTATATGTATACGAATCAAACCTTATTATTTCTTATTATGTTTAATTAATATCTATTAAAAGACGTAACAAGTGCATTAAAAACTGATCTGAAACGAAACCACGTGGCAAGAACTTGGCCACGGCGCCCCCTTATTTGTCGATCGAGAATTGCACATTGATTAGAATAATTAGTACAACGTCTTAGACACTAGATGTCGCCTTAATGGTTTTGCTATCCCAAAATTGTCTGAAGCTATTAATAATGAGCAGCTTATGTCTGCAAGATACATCTGATACAATGGAGCCGTGAACGTGTTTTTTTAAATTATTTTATAATCATATGATCAATCTGCACGAACTGGTAAGGATTCGAAATGTCATTTTTCGAATAAATTATTACTTGAAACATGCCATTTTGCAATTAGCATGTTAACACATTCATTTTTAATAATACGCCACATTACCACAGTAAATCATTACAGCTCCAGCTGCCGCTCAAAAATAAATACATACATGGATACTTGATTATAACAACAATCCTTTCAGGAGCAGCTCGTGATCCTTCGGAAGTTAGGCGAAGAGGGAGATGTTAACACACCATAATGCATTGCTTTGTTTTAGGCAATTTTCCCTTACCTCTAAAATTCTATGAATAGTATTGCTTCAGAAATCACATTTTGTTTAATTCAAATGTCGTTTTTACCCAAAATAATAATCCTAGTTCAGAAAAATTCAGAGTATAACTAAACAGTGTCCTAATTAGATCTTGCAAGGACTCTTTGTATATTTACTTTTTTAACCCTTAAATATTGCCATTTCTAAACCTTACAAAGTTCTAAATACTTTCATAAAAAAACAATAATTAATGTTTAACTTATAATATCTTAATTTGGAATATTTAATTTATGTTAAACTATATGTAAAAAATGTTTACCTTCAATAAATGAATTAAAATTATTACTGATAATTATTTTAGCCCTTTGAGTCCCAAGCAGCGCTATCGCACTATTGAGATTTTTTGTCAGGTCTCTTCGCAATCAATGAAGACAAGCTTTTTCGACCATGTGCTTCCAACGACCCCTCGGACCCAAAGGGCTAATTATCGGTGGGAAACTCCACTCAATTACTGAAATTTGCGCAAGGCCTAAGACAGTAGATGTCGCCGTGGTGGTATATCTGTCCTAACGGAAAGTAGAAGATTTATAAGTCGGTAGAAAATACCGTTTATCCATTAGCAATCATACCGTGTTGATGAGATAAAATAAGAACGAAACCGACCCACAGTTTTCGTTTAACGAGGAAACAGAAATTAAACTGTTAATACTGTTGTTTTACAATTGATTGCTTGTTATGTTTCATGAAGGATGTAACAAGAATCAAATATGAATAAACCGAATTAAAAAATATACTCTTGAATTTTGGCGGCGTTTACTTGGTGGTGCATCTTAATATCATTTAGAAAAAAAAATCGCTTAAATACAATATTAAAAAACGAGTTCAATAAGCGCGATGTCCATTAGAAAACTCCTCGCTACGCTCGTCGTTTTCTAAACTTGGAGGCGTGCGAAAAAAGGCCTTATGAACGAATTTTTTACAGTGTTTTCTTTTGTATTTTGTCCCTTTTATTCCATTTCTAAATTTAAAAATCGCTCATGCATATTTAGAAAATTGTATGGTGGTTGGTAACACTAATAATTGACATTTTAATTTGAAATTAGTTTGTGATTTCCACACATCACATAACCTCAAAACTATCTCGCCGAAAATTTAGCACAGGTTGACGGCTCTGAATTTCAACGGTGCCAACCTTGAAAAATTAAATTATTAAAGCACTCGGCGAGCCATTAACGAACCCATATGAGTGCGTTAATGAAGCCGTTTAAGACGTAAAATAGAAAAACTTTGTTTTAACACTGTATAGGATCTTTCACGTTCTTTAAGTCTTTTTTTCGAAATTACGACCAGACTGCCCAATGCAAATTCCTTTACATGATTCACAGGTTAATCTATACATTCCAGATTTTTTATACTGTGGTAAAGTTTTAAGTGTTTTATTTCATAAAAAGAAAATGTACGATGATCTAATAATACATTTTGTTTACCAACTTCTAGTAGGCGGGTAAATATGAAATTTAAAAAACGTGTTCTTATTACCTTTTCCGTATACTCCCATTCTAAAAAGTTAAGTACTCTTACTTCAATGGAACACAGACAAAAAAAAATGCGAGCGCGTGCTCAATTTTTCTAATTGGCCGTTGTCGTGTCCGAAAGTCGGCGATAAACTTTTATTAAATGCAAATTATGACGTTTTTTTTTTCTTTTCGGTGCAGTAACGTGCCTTAAAATGGCCGAATTAATTAAGAATATATAATTACTTCATTAAAGTGGTTTCTGCGTCCGAGCGCAAAAAGTCGCCCAGAAAAAGTGGTCTAAAGGTCGTTTTTGCGCGTAAAAAAAATTGCACCGGCCAATTTTGATACTCCTTTTTTTCCTCGATCATATACGGAATTGCTTAATGATGTTTTCCTTACTGGCGGTGGTTCTGAAACGGTTTTATTTTTCATCGTGAAAAAAAAAATGGATTACTTGAAAAAAAAAAATTTAAAAAAAAAACCTTTATTTTGCATAACCTCGTATAACAACTAAAAAAAAAACAAAATACTTATAAACTAAACCTTACACATCTCCCTTACCTACCCGCCCCCCATCTCTTCTCGCAGTCCTCTCGACCTCCAGTTAGCTACACTTCTCTGTTCTCAATCTTACCAATAACTTACACAAAAAATAATATAAAATTCTACTGGTTTTCGAAAAAATAAACGAATATTTTGAAGATATCTAGGATTACTTGAAAGAATTTAAATCAAATCCTATTAAAAGTAGAATATGATCGAATTATTTGAACCTCTAAAGCATGGATGCACAGACCGCGGCCCGCGGGCCGCATGCGGCCCGCCGGTCGAATACCGGTGGCCCGCCGACAGCAAAAATAATACTCTCGTACATTCTAAAAATATTGAATTCTATTCCAGAATAAAACCAAAAAAAATATGTTCGAAAAGTAATTTGAATCTCGCGCGCGCGCTATTACGGTGCGCCGTACGTGCGTCGTCGGTAACAGCGGTCGGTAATGTTCGTGCTGATCTCGGTTAAATTCGTTTGCTTGAAGAAGCGCGGCGGCCGGCGGCGCGATGACGATCGCTCGCGTAGATAGTACACGACTCGAAGCTTCCAGAGTCGGTTTCGAGATTTCTCCAGACAGTTTTCGACTCTATACGCGCGGTATAAAAGCCACGTTTAATCGCCGCTAGGTGTATTAGTGTTCTGTGAGTTTAATAGAGGTTTTGGAAGGCAATAGTTGTACTCCACTAGCCGGTGTCATATATTTTGATCCACATTCAACGTAGATTTCCTGTTGCAGTGTTAACCGTCAAGTGCCGTGTATAATTGTGTTGTGAAATCGTAAGTAAAACTCTATTATTAATAAGTGTTTCCCTACCTATTTAATCAATTATTTTTGATAATTTAAAAAGGATGGGTAATTTAAGTAGGTACTGTAATTGTTTTTAGGTGCTGTGTTAATCCTAGCCAGGATTAGAACGCAACATGGACAAGCCAGGACCTAGTAAAAAACGTAAGGTTAAAGATGAAAATCGGCAATTTCAAGAAATTTGGACTGAGAAATACTTTTTTGTATGGTCGCATAACAAAGTCGTTTGTTTAATTTGCAAGAATTCTGTTGCAATTGCAAAGGAATATAATGTAAAAAGGCACTATGAAACGCAGCATCCTTCTTTTACCAAGTTTACAGGCGAATTAAGAAAGCAAAAAATGTTGTCTTTAAAACGGGAGCTTACGGGTCAGCAAGCTATGTTTAGAAAACCCATTGAAGATTCAGAAACAGCTACAGAAGTTAGTTATGAAATTTCTCGAATGATAGCAAAGCGAAGTCGCCCCTTCAATGATGGGGATTTTGTAAAAGAATGCATAGAAATTGCCGCTAAGAAAATGTGTCCAGAAGCAGCAAAAAAGTTTGAGAAAATTCAACTGAATCGTATGACCATCCAAAGACGAATTATGTCTTTGTCAGGTAATATTGCGGAACAATTAACTGAAAAAACTAAGATCATTGAATTTTTTTCATTAGCACTCGACGAATCCACTGATATTAGTTCCACAGCTCAACTTCTAATATTCATACGAGGTGTTACTCAAGATTTTGAAGTCGTAGAAGAGTTATTAGGAATGTGTTCATTGAAAGGTCAAACCAAAGGAGTTGATATACTCAATGTACTTTTGGATGAGCGTTCAAAAACTGATTTGGACTTATCAAAATTATCGGGAGTTGCGACTGACGGTGCTCCTTCGATGATTGGTGTCAATTCCGGGCTAGTTACTTTGCTGAAAAAGCATCTGCAAGAAAAAAACATAAAGGCTGAAGATCTCATGCAGTTTCACTGCATTATACACCAAGAAGCCCTCTGTGCTAAACAAATTGAATTTCAAAATGTCATGAAAGTGGTAGTTTCGACTGTAAATTTCATAAAATCACGAGGACTCAATCACAGGCAATTCAAACAATTCCTTGATGACATCGAAAGCGAATATGGAGATTTACTGTATTATACAGAAGTAAGGTGGCTAAGTCGTGGATTGACACTGGAACGATTTCTAAATTTAATAGAAGAAATTGGAATATTTCTGGCGGAAAAGCAAAGGGATGTCCCGGAACTTAAAAATCCTGATTGGTTGTGTGATTTGGCTTTTTTAGTTGACATTACAAATCATTTGAATGTCTTGAACACACGGCTTCAAGGCAAAAATCAACTGATATCCCAGCTCTACGCTCATGTATCATCCTTTCAATGCAAGCTGACACTTTTCAGATCGCAATTGAATTCTGGAAATTACAATCATTTTCCGAATTATAAGAAAATGGCTGAAAAATTCAACAAAACTGCGATTAATTTCAGTTATGTAGAAAAGCTAGATATTTTGATTCAATCTTTTCAAGACAGATTTTCGGAGTTTAAAAAAGTGAAACCTCTGTTGGACATATTCAGCAATCCTTTCACGATTTCAGTTGAAAATGCGCCAGAGTCAATGCAGTTAGAAATTATCGACATTCAAAACGACGAAGATTTACGCAACAAATTCAACGAAGGAGACTTGCTGAACTTTTACCGCTGCATTGATAAAAATATGTACAAAGAGTTGCGCATAAACGCTCTGAAATGTGCCAGCTTATTTGGTTCTACCTATATATGTGAACAAACTTTTTCAATACTTAATAATAATAAAACCAAAAATAGAAACCGCCTTGCAAATGAAAGTTTGGAAGCAGTTTTACGTGTTGCTACAAGTAAATTTGAGCCAAATATAAAAAAGATTGTAAGCACTATGCAGTGCCACGCTTCAAATTAATAAATTCCTTTTTAATTTTAATACATTATTATCAATTATTTATTGTCTTTAATTACCTACACTTCTGGCGGCCCGCCATCAGTTCATGATTTGCCCGAGTGGCCCCTAGTCTTAATAAGTCTGTGCATCTCTGCTCTAAAGCTTTGCTTTAATAAACTTATGTTAGGAGCGAAGGTTTGTCAGTGTTGATAGAATAAGTTTTACGAAATATTTAGTACTGAATATAAATTTTTCCCTCTAGAAAGCTACTTTCGAAATGGCGTAAGATTGGAAAATCAAGTGACGAGTGGAGCTGTGTATGGAAAATGGAGGAACTCGCTTGCAACAATTCCTATAGTCGCTTATTATTCAACAGAAATAATTTTAATTTATTTAATTTAAGAGTCATGTAACTAAAAGACCTGACTTGCCGAGTCTATTCATTTCACTGAGTCAGATGTAGTGAAGCAGATCACAAAAATGAGTCATTTAGTACATCTCCACTACAAACATAAATTCAAAATATAAATAATTTCATAGCCTTTTAGAGGATGAAAGTATTTGATTATACACGGTGTACCATTTTAAACTGCCACCCCAAATATCTCGAAACCTGAGCAACATGGCAAAACATATTTCAGATAAAAGTTGCAAGGTTAGGAGGGGGACATATGCTGGTGACCTTGGCGTTAATTTTCAAGGTCAAACTAAGGTCAATAAAAATAGGGGATCCAATTAAAAACCAAAGTTGACCTTCGTTTAACCTTGAAAATGAATTCCAAGGTGATTTTCAAGGTCACCTTTGAACCCTACAGATTTTATCTGAAACATTTTTTGCCATGTTGCTCAGGTTTCGAGATATCTGGGGTGGCAATTTAAAATGGGACACCCTGTATGGTATATACGTACATATTAAAAAATGTATGCTGAATTTTCAAAATGTTTACTTGCTTTCGCTGCAATGCGGCTCCTCTAGACGAAGACAATTGCAAATTTACCGACTTTTCATTTACCGATAATTTGGTAAAAAAAATACCGGTTTACCGGTAAATTACCAATATTTTTTTAAAACCAGCAATTAAAATTAGAATAAGAATATATATTTAGAAATTAATTTAAATTGTAAAGTTAATACAAAAACGCATAATTAGTTAATACAAATTATATGTTGAACATGAAATAAAAATAAAAACATGTTGAAACAAATTACAAAAATACATATTAGGTAGCTACATATAAAAAGAATGAACATTTTTACCTCAAATAAATATGTATTAACATCATTTTGATCGATATCTATTTCTCACTTGCCGGCAAGTGAGTTACTGATATTTTCAACAAGAAAAAGTAAAAGCCAAATTCATTCAAAGGGCATGTGATTTTCTAATGATAATCAAACTATCTGTAAAAACAATTCCTTCATCATAAGTAGAAACCAGCGACGGCTCGTGGATTTTCGTACAGGAGGCTAAGACATAGATGGCGCTCCTACTGCACTACTTAATCTTACAGAGGAAGCAAATATTTTTTTCACACCTATTTTGGTCAAATTTTCTTCCGTTGCATCCTCGGCGAACATCCACGAGCCGCCGCTGGTAGAAACGGAATAGCAACAAGTTAAACTTGAACTAGAAAAACGAACAATGCCCCCAACGCTTTTAAAAATTGTAAAAATTCATTGATCAAGGAATTCTTTTAAAAAGCTCAAGATCTTTGAAGAAACATTGCTTTTGTCATTTACTGTGAAAACAATTGCTTTATCCCAAGTAGAAACAGAATAGCAACAAGCTGAACTTGAACTAGAAAAATAAACAAAGCCCTCAACGATTTGAAAAATTGCAAAAAATTCATTGGTCAAGGAATTCACTTAAAAATCTCAAGACCTTTGAAAAAACATTGCTTTTGTCATTTTTTGTAAAAAGAATTGCTATATCCCAAGTAGAAACGGAATAGCAACATGCTGAACTTGAACTAGAAATGCACTCAACGATTTGAAAAATTGCAAAAAATTAATTGATCAAGGAATTTACTTAAAAAGCTGAAGATCTTTGAAGAAACATTGCTTTTGTCATTATCTGTAAAAACAATTGCTATATCCCAAGTAGAAACTTAATAGCAACATGCTAAACTTGAACTAGACAAACGAACAATGCACTCAACGATTTGAAAAATTGCAAAAAATTAATTGATCAAGGAATTCACTTAAAAAAGCGCAGGATCTTTGAAGAAACATTGCGTTTGTTATTTTCTTTAAAAACAATTGCTATTTTCCCATTAGAAACATAATGGCAACAAGCCAAACACATCCCTCAACGATTTGAAAAATTTCCAAAAATTCATTGGTCAAGGAATTAACTTAAAAAGCTCAAGACCTTTGAAGAAACATTGCTTTTGTGATTTTCTGTAAAAACAATTACTATATTCCAAGTAGAAACAGAATATCAACATGCTGAACTTGAACTAGAAATGCACTCAACGATTTGAAAAATTGCAAAAAATTTATTGATCAAGAAATTTACTTAAAAAGCTTAAGATCTTTGAAGAAACATTGCTTTTGTCATTATCTGTAAAAACAATTGCTATATCCCAAGTAGAAACAGAATAGCAACAAGCTGAACTTGAACTAGAAAAACGAAAAATGAACTTAACGATTTGAAAAATTGCAAAAAATTCATTGATCAAGGAGTTCACTTAAAAAAGCTCAAGATCTTTGAAGAGACGTTGCTTTTGTCATTTTCTGTAAAAACAATTGCTATATCCCAAGTAGAAACAGAATAGCAATAAGCTGAACTTGAACTAAAAAAACGAACAATGCACTCAATGATTTGAAAAATTGCAAAAAATCATTGATCAAGGAGTTCACTTAAAAAAGCTCAAGATCTTTGAAGAGACGTTGCTTTTGTCATTTTCTGTAAAAACAATTGCTATATCCCAAGTAGAAACAGAATAGCAACAAGCTGAACTTGAACTGGAAAAACGAACAATGCACTCAACGATTTGAAAAATTGCAAAAAATTCATTGATGAAGGAGTTCACTTAAAAAAGCTCAAGATCTTTGAAGAGAGATTGCTTTTGTCATTTTCTGTAAAAATAATTGCTATATTCCAAGTGGAAACAGAATAGCAACAAGCTGAACTTGAACTAGAAAAACGAACAATGCACTAAACGATCTGAAAAATTGCAAAAATTCATTGATCAATGAGTTCACTTAAAAAAGCTCAAGATCTTTGAAGAGACGTTGCTTTTGTCATTTTCTGTAAAAACAATTGCTATATCCCAAGTAGAAACAGAATAGCAACAAGCTGAACTTGAACTGGAAAAACGAACAATGCACTCAACGATTTGAAAAATTGCAAAAAATTCATTGATGAAGGAGTTCACTTAAAAAAGCTCAAGATCTTTGAAGAGACATTGCTTTTGTCATTTTCTGTAAAAATAATTGCTATATTCCAAGTGGAAACAGAATAGCAACAAGCTGAACTTGAACTAGAAAAACGAACAATGCACTAAACGATTTGAAAAATTGCAAAAAATTCATTGATCAATGAGTTCACTTAAAAAAGCTCAAGATCTTTGAATAGACGTTGCTTTTGTCATTTTTTTGTAAAAACAATTGCTATATTCCAAGCAGAAACACAATACCAACAAGCTGAACTTGAACTAGAAAAACGAACAATGCCCTTAACGATTTGAAAAATTGCAAAAAATTCATTGATCAAGGAGTTCACTTAAAAAAGTTCAAGATCTTTGAAGAGACGTTGCTATTGTCATGTTCTGTAAAAACAATTGCTATATCCCAAGTAAAAACAGAATAGCAACAAGCTAAACTTGAACTAGAAAAACGAACAATGCCCTCAGCGATTTGAAAAATTGCAAAAAATTCATTGATCAAGGAGTTCACTTAAAAAAACTCAAGATCTTTGAAGAGACGTTGATTTTATCATTTGTTGTAAAAATAATTGCTTTATCCCAAGTAGAAACAGAATAGCAACAAGCTGAACTTGAACTAGAAAAACGAACAATATTCTCAAAGATTTGAAAAATTGCAAAAATTCATTGATCAAAGAATTCACTTAAAAAGCTCAAGATCTTTGTAGAAACATTGCTTTTGTCATTTTCTGTAAAAATAATTGCTATATCCCAAGTAGAAACAGAATAGCAACAAGCTGAACTTAAACTAGAAAAACGAACAATGCACTCAACGATTTGAAAAATTCCAAAAAAATAATTGATCAAGGAATTCACTTAAAAATCTCAAAATCTTTGAAAAACATTGCTTTTGTCATTTTCTGTAAAGAAATTACTATATCCCAAGTAGAAACAGAACAGCAACAAGCTGAACTTGAACTAGAAAAACGATCAATGCACTCAACGATTTGAAAAATTGCATAAAATTCATTGATCAAGGAGTTCACTTAAAAAAGCTCAAGATCTTTGAAGAGGCGTTGCTTTTGTCATTTTCTGTAAAAACAATTGCTATATCCCAAGTAGAAACAGAATAGCAACAAGGTGAACTTGAACTAGAAAAACGAACAATACCCTCAACGATTTAATTTTTTTTAAACAATTAATTGATCAAGAAATTCACTTAAAAAGTTGAATATTTATGAATAAACTTTACCGAATTACCGGTAGAATATTATAAAAATACCGGTGACAAAATGAGGTACAATATTGCCATTTACCGGTAAACACACATTTAATCTACAATTAAGATAAAAGTACTGAAAATAAGTTAAAAAAATTGCGGACTCAGTTTGTATCATTTGCAATTACGAGAGGAAACATCAATATGGATAAAACCCCTTGCATCGGCATCGGCAAATAATCAATCGCAATTGATAATTGGCGACGTTTGCCATTTCCGCCAATTAAGAAACCAAAACCTCGATTTCTGATTGGGGAGCAATTGACATTTTTTTCACCATTTGCGATGAATCGATTTCTGATCCGCTAATGAGCCTCCGATTTCCTTTCCCCGAGCAGGTGTGTAGGCCTAATTGCCAGAGTCATAACTCATCGACTCAAAATTTTCGCGAAAAAATAAAACGGTCGACCCTAAACCTAAAGCAGAAGCAATGGCGTTGATAGACTCATATCCATAGTTCGGGATTTATTGCGCTATGCCAATTTCAAAATTTCTACCTGGAACTAGGGAGCGATCTAATTTATTAATGAAAAAAAACTTTCTAGCTAATTTAACTTCATGATGCCCAAAAACATAAATAATCCGTTTAATGTAATTTATGGAATATTAAACTGTTCCGAGCTTTATGAAAACTAATCCCACTTTATTGAGTCTTTTTTTGTCACCGGTGTCGTCACGCGGGAAACCGAATAATGGAGTACATTTTTTTTAATTCGTAATTCCGAATTGGACTGAAGAGAGTTTCTAATTCAGGATTAGGACGGCTAATGTGACTAAAGCCTCTTGAGTTTGGTCGCGGCCGGTCGTAAATTTTGGTTTCTCCTTATTTAACGACCCGAGACGGCGTATTTCATTTTGTAATTGAACGTCGATAAAGTGTTGAATGGGTTGATTAAAAGGAATAAATTAAGTTATTAGAGACGTGTCTGTTTTCTAAATAAATGTTGCTAATAATTTCAACGTATTCAAATTATTTTTGAAAAGGAAAAGGAAAACAGTTACAGAGCGCGATTGGTGTAATTGTTAACTATGGATTTTTTTTTACTTGTGTATGTATTCAATTTGGGATGAGTAATTGAACAAATAAATAATGTCAGAGCTTTATTACATGCAACAATAATTAAAGTAGAAGTGATGGAAGCAATTTAATGTTTATTACTTCAATTATTTCTCCATATTGTTTATTAATAACTCAACTGCTCATAAGCGCTTAAAATGTGGTAAAGTTATTGATCCTAATAAAGCAATCTCTGCTATAAGTTTCTTTTTAATACCTCTTGATTTGTGATAAATTTGATAACCATTTGACAAAAATTACCCGAGATAGCTACAGTCTTAATAAACTAATCTTCGTTGATAACAGCAATTAGAGAATAACTCAATTAACTATTCCTCCCTAAGTATACCACATCGCTCCAATTAATTTCATTTTTTTTTTATAATTCAAGGGTAGGTACTAGTTTTGAACAAACACAAATTAACCAGAGGGATAATTTGTGTGGACCACCAGAAGATAAGTGAAGAGTTTCTAGCATTCCAACCCCTATATCGGAATTTTTTATTGGATCAGACCCTCACGTGACACCAAATTAAGGCCGTGGACCACCTAGGTTTTCCATCCGTGTATAATTTTAGTAACATAATTAATTGGAAATCCAAATACCGAATTAATTTTTCCCGGCTTCCAAAATTCCCACGACATGAGATGATGGATACGGGAGCGATATCAGATGATGGCGAAGAAAAAAATGGGTGTTAAAACTAACAAATTTGTGCTTTTGTTACCTTTTGCGGAGACAATAGATTTTCGTGACATCGTTTTTTTTTTGACAAGGGTCGGATAATCGGCGGTTCGTTAAAACAACAGAACTCGCGTGGATGTGGTGGAAAAAAATTTCGTAAAATTTGTGTTTGAAATAACAAACGGCGGACTTATTATTTGGAGCACGCACATTCCCACCGCGGCTCTGTCCAATTATCAAGTGTTTTTGGGCACCGAAAAAAAAAGGGAAAAAGACTATTTGGCTCTGCGTTACAAATAGTGGCCGACTAATAAAATTCAGGCGCCCATAAATTTGTTGCTGTATTAATATTAATCGGAATCGTGTATGAAACTTGAATGGAAAGTTAATTATGAGATAAAAAAGTTTACTAAATTTGACCGTCGAAGAAATCGGTTTAAAATTCTTTGCAGAAATTATATTAAATTAATAAAAATAGTGATATGGCTATCATGTTACTTTCTCTAATTTGATGATGTAATTTATATGTATACTTTCACGGTCAATTTAAATGATATGAATCTGATGAAAAATGAAAATTAACCTTTGGCTCCACCATAACTTTTTTGCGGGTGTTTTGGTGACCTTTAAATACCAAAAATCCCGCAGGTGTTTTTATATGGTGGTAAAACTATCGAACTATAGGACTGCACACATTAGAATATACGGCGTGCGTTAGTCGGCTTCTGACGATCGCCCAGTTATACCTCCTATTTTTATAGGTGCAGCCAACAGTTAAGAAAGATAAAAATGACAAATTATACTTTATCGTCAGTTTACTCAAAAATTAAAAAAAGTTCGAAAAAAAACGTATTCTTAATAAGTTGTCCTTTCTGTACAATTATTACTCATATAAGTTTGATATACTTTGATCAACGGATCTTTTCGTGCACATCATAGATAGCTGAACTTCGCTCCGACAACATTTTCATGCGTTTACTCTCTCCACGGTAAGTTGAATTAGGAGCAATCATGTGTGTATGTTTGTCGTCCAAGGCGAGAAAACTCGGTCTTCGGCAATGACGCACACGCAAAGATCCATTGATCAAACCATAACTATTAACATTTCATAATTATAAACCTAAATGATAACGAATAATTTTTTGTTATCTTCAATATTTGTTTTATATTTAAAAAATCTTTGCAAAAAACAAAAAAAAAACGTACATCCAGTATACGAAATTTTCAGTTATTTGTATTGCCAAATAAAGCTTATGTTTTAAGTTTAATTTGGATGTATTCTGAGGTGCAGATATTTTAAAAAATTGTCGGAATCGTATCGGAGGACAGGAAATGGATATTTCAGTTGGTTGAAATTCCTATTTCAATACTTTCCAGAACTACTTACAAATCATAAGATTTGGCCAAAAAAAAACATTGAAATGTTGTACCAAAAAATCTACAATGTTAATTTAAGCCCCCCAGCACCCAAAATTGGCTACAAAAATCACTCATTTGATTAATAAAAAAAAGGAATTTTAAGAAAAAATATAATAGAATCATTATTCGTGTATTCTAGTATACAGTGTGTTTCTAAATTGATGCGAAAAACTGGAAAGGGTGATTTTTCAGGCATTAACCATTCAGCCATTCAAAGTAATATACATACATAAATAACCACTATATTTAAAAGTTAAATTTAAACTGCTGGAACCAAAAATTTAAAATCATATAAATAATCTAAAACCTTGAAAATGCAGTAAAAAAAATATAAAATAAAAGACAAAAAATCAAATAATTTGATAAAAAAATTTGAAAATAATAAAAATCAATAATTAAGATGAAAAACTGAAATATAGGTAAAATCGAAAAATTGGTTTAAGCTGAAAGACGTCTGGTCAATTGCCTGTTAAGGTCATTTGTAATAATAATAATAATAATAATTCATTTATTATCCAACAGTTTTACAAACTAATTACAGGATAATATTAAAAATAATATGAGAAAAATAAAAAAGATTCAATAGTTCATCAGTAGTACATTAATTAGGTAACAAAAACAAAAATAGTTACATTAAGTGGTGCACAAATGATAACACATAGTTTACATGGAAAAAAGAAACATTTAGCTTAATTAGACAATTTAGACGATATGATTCAAAAGATATTTGATCAGGGATGATGTAGTCATGTTGAAAATGTCAATCTGTTAGCAATAAGTATTAACCAGAGTATACATCGAAATTATTGGCGAATTCAGACGGTGATTAGTATTGTAAAAGTGTCTCAATAAATGTATTGTCTCTCTATCTCGAAAAATTCTTTCATGAACATAAAAAAAAAAACGCAGACGTAAAAATTTCAAAATTTCAATAAACAAAACGAACATTTAGACCAAAAAATTTGGAGAAAAGAAGGCGAAAATACAAGTAAAAATGCAATGGACCAAAAAAATGCAGACCTAAAAATAACTCTAGCTCAAAATAAGTTCAGAAAATCGAAATAGGTTTTTTAGTCTAAAATTAGAACACAGAAAACTAAAAAAATTCTATATATGAAAAAAATATGTGAGAAACCAAATTAAATAAAAAAATTCGAAGCGTAAAACTATTTTTTTCAATTTAAAAATGTGCATACGAAAATTTGTCTAATTTTGTATGTGAAATAGATATTATTATTTCAAAATCCAGTCTGAATGTTTTCTCGACTTGCTTTGCCTTGATAAGGCAAAAATTTTAAACATCCAGGCCTAAACTCCCTTTTTTTATTCGGTAGTATTAACATAGATTTCATATTACTATTCTTTTTACCAATCGCCAATGAATTCACTTTATCGATTATCTAGTATGTTGGTGAAAATGGTAATGTGGCCACTATGTAACTTTCTCTGTATTGATGGCATAATCGGGATATCTTGTGATATTTTTCACATTTATAGATTTATTCAGAAATCTGCGAGTTTTACGTAAATTTTCTGTAACTTTTATAATTTTATAATTATAACCCAGAAATATTCAAATAATTTAATTTATTCAATGTAAAAAATTCAAATAGTAGTACAATCTATCCAATACATAATTACTAGGCTGGATATTGAAACTAATGAAATAAAAGTCATATTATCACTATCAAGTTAGAGCGTCAGAAAAGAATATTTTATTAATATAATATAATTCGCTTTTTTTCAAACACCCTTAACTTTGTGCCAAATAGTCGTAGGAACTTTGTTATTTGAGTTCTGCGCAGATAATTGAACACATTTCGATTCCCTTTTGGTGGATCGAGTCGACACATTTTTTTCCAAATCGGTACACGTTGCCAAAGTTGGAGGTTTTTTGCCCAAACACTTGTTTTTTATTTGTTTGGGGGTTGAAGGTTTCGAAAAGGGATCATTGCAATCTGAGTTTACTCCCTTAAAGTAGAGCCAAAATGGGATTTTTTTCCCGAAAGAATGATCAAATTTGGTTGAAGGTGACTGAGTTATGTGTAAACAACCTCAAAATGCACTTTTTTTTCAAATACCCATAACTTGGTGCAAAATCGATCAAATTTTAATGCCTTTATGGTGGATCGAGTCGATAAAATTTTTCCAACTCCGTAGACATCGTCAAAAATAGACATGGTTTCAAGAAAAAACTTTTTTTTCACAAGGGCGCCAAAGAGGGGCGGAAGGGGTTACGCTTAAGTTCACATGCATGACTTTAAAGAAGACACTTCAAAGTTTTTCGATCTCAAATATTCATCAAAATCGTTTGAAAATACACTGAGTTATGGCGGTTTGAAAAGGATCGAAATTTCACGAATTTTAAGTGTTTAATTTTTTTTTCCTTCAGTATATATTTTTTCATTAAAATTATTAAAGATTTTAAAGAAATTATGCTCCTGGATTTATCTCAAAATTTAAATATTCCAGACTTTAGATATGCTTTAAATTCATATGAATTTATTTCAAAATCTTTGAACTGTTTTGTTTTGCAGTTTGTCACGGATATAATACTAGATGAATTTAATGTAAATTTAGAAGCTTTCAAGTCGAAGGCAATTGTTTTTTATATTTATTGAGTCGCCAAGCCAAGATGATTACAGATTTTCAAGAAATTATGCTTTGTTCACAAGGATTTATCTTAACAACCGTGCATGGAGTATTTGCAGTTTTTAATGAAATTATAATATTAAATAATTTTGAGTAAATTTGGAAAGTTAGGAGTCGATGGTAATTGTTTTTGATATTTTATAATACATCGGAACGTGGGCAACTTCAGCATGGCTTGAAGCTGAGTTTCAGTGTGATGATTCAAAAATCCAGTCGAGTTTCGAATTTTTTTTTTTTTAGTTATGAAGCTGAATATATTTTGAGTAAATTTGGAAAGTTTCGAGGCAGTGGAAATTGTTTTATTTTTATTTTTTAAACCATCAGATAATGAGCTACTTTAGTTTTTCAGTTGGTTGTTTCGAAATAAAGATTTTGATTGAAGTATTTACTTTAAGTAAATTCGAAAGGCTTCAAATAGTTGGCAATTGTTTTTATAATTTTTCAAACCATTAGACAGCGAGCAGTTTCATCATAACAACAAGCTGCGTTTTCGCGTGATTATCTTGAAATCAAGTATTGGATTGTTTCCAAATTTTCTTTGAATTACGTAGCCGAATCTACTTTGAATAATTTTAGAAAGTTTCAAGACTTTGGCTATTATTTTTAGATTTTTTTAAACCATAGGGACCGTGAGATCCTTCAGCATTACTACACGATGTGTTCCCGTGAGATTATTACGAAATCTAGTGAATGGCGGTTTCGAGATTTTGATTTAATTATAAAGCATTTTTTTATTATTTTAAGTAATTTTGGAAAGTTTAAAGATGGCGTCCGTTGTTTTTATATTTTTTTAAGTCATCAGATAGTGAGCAACTTCAAGGTATGTTTTCGTGAGATGATCTCGAAATCTAGTAAAGGAGTGTTTTGAGAAAAAGAGAGAGAGACAATACCAGTGACGGTTCGCGGGGTTTTTTCTGGTACGGCCGAGGAACAAGAGGTGGTAATACAGATAGGTGCGGTCACGCAGCCAGCCGTCTCTGCAACTGACCCTACCTATCTGTATTACCACCTCTTGTTCCTCGGCCGTACCAGAAAAAACCCCGCGAACCGTCACTGGACAATACATTTATTGAGACACTTTTACAAATGACCTCAACAGGCAAATGGCCAGAGGTCTTTTAGCCTTGTTTTGAGATTTGGATTCGAAATCAATTTGTCTTATTTCAATGAAGAAAGAGTTTTCAAAATAAAAAAAAAAACTTTTATATCGGCAACAGTTTAAACGGGACAATCTCCATACCATTTGATTATTTGTGATAAGGTGTGAGCCACAGAATTTTGTTTCTGAGTTAGCCATGCATGAGAGAGAGAGAGAGAGAGAAAGATAGCAGTCATGTCTGAGACTGATCGTTTTTTTAAATCTAATTTAATTGAACTACTCTAGTCTCATGACGTAATTGACATACCTCAATTTTTCTCACAGCCAACTCTGAAACAAAATCATATTTTTTAAAATATTAAAGTTTTTTAATAAGTTAACTTATGATACTACGATACTGTTTGGAAGAAGAAAACAATATAGGAGTTTTTTGCATTTCATTTGAAATTATTGGTATTTAAAAAATGACACTATTTTTGTATCATTTTTAAAATCAAAGTCAATTTAAGTTATTGTGGCTCACACGATACATTTATGTTATTGTTGTTTATATTTAACACCACGTGTTTGTACAACAAATTCACTCATAATTCTATGTAGCGTATGTAAGGATTTTTTAATACATATTTATCATATTTCAATTTTTATTGAAAAAAAACGTTCAAGATACAGACCCACTTTCGGTTAATCGGAATTTGACCAAAAGGTTTTTAGTTCTTCGGATTATCAACAATAGCTTACGTTCAAAGTTGCATTTCAAGAGATCTCAAAATGAATATACCTTACCTTTTTTTTCATTTTTATTACGACCACAAAACATTTCCGTACTTTGCATGGTGAAAGTAAAAATGCAGAAATAATGGAATTTTCAGAAAATCAAACAAAATCCGTTGTGAAAATGGTCACAAACAAATAAAAAATACGATCAAATATCACCGCTGATCAATCGAGAACCACTTTTTGTGGGAATTGACAAATTAATATTTCAATTCTGATAATCAGCAATATCATAATATTTAAATTGTTTTTGCTCGAAGATAATTAGCAATATAATAATATTTAAATTGTGACTTGCTTGGAAATAAACATATACTTCGAAAAATGTGGAAATCAATTCACAAATTGCATATTTAGTTAAACTATTTGGATGATGCTGGCTGATGTGTTTTGTTGAGAAATATTCATATTGAGAGGAGGTATTGGGGTTTTTGCGAAAACAAAATTTGTTTTGAACGTTTAAATCAAAATAATTGGCTGCGAATTTTACGCTAACGGTAATAGATTTAATTTTTATGGATTTCTGATCTTTTTATCGTTTATGAATATAAATTTGTACTTTGTATAGGACAAGTTTTTTTTTATAAATCTGATTGATATAACGATCTCGTAAAAACCCACGAACCTATAATTAATTTATAATTGCTGGCCCAAATTTTGGTCGGCGGATTAATTTTATGCAAATTTATATTTCGGCCTCTAATTCGGCCAAAATTAAAAATTCTCCCATTTTCCCTTAAGGCCACATTCGCAAATTTGCAAAATCATTAAAGCGGACATTAAAGCGAGAGCCGTGTTTACTTTGCTTACACTGGGATAAATATTTAATGGTGATTGCGCACAACTTAAAAAAAAGAGAAAAATATATTAAATCGTAATTAAGTGAGTAAAAGTTGTTAAATCGAGCACGTGGCTACAGTAATAGTAATAATAAGGGGAAATAAGAAAGGAAACGTAAATTTCATACAAAGCTGTGATTTTAATAATGTGATGAGAATAATAATTGTGCCCAAATGACATCAAAATTTGCTCGTTTTATTAAGACAATGGACGGGAAATATGAAGGTCACATTTATTTTAGAGAACTTTATAGACAAAAATAAAAATTTTAAATTTCGCTTTGTTGGAATAGAACTTTTCGATCTAGTAATAAAAATATTGAATAAATCAGATACTAGAAATTTCAAATGTTAAGATAAATTTTATTTGAATTGAAAAAAGCTCTTTTAATTCTATCGTGTGAGCCACAAAATTTTGATTCAGAGTTAGCTAGGAGATAAATAAGGTATGTCGCATATTATTACGTCATGAGACCTAGATTAGTTCAATTGAATTAGATTTTTGAAAAATGAATTAATCTCAGACATGACTGCTATGTCTCTCTCTGTCTCTCTCTCTCAAGCATGACCAACTTAGCAACAAAATTCTGTGGCTCACATCTTATAATTGTTCCCTTAAAAGTGTTTTTGTAGGATCTTAACAAAATAAAACTGATTTTTGAAGATGATAATTTCAGATCATTTTAAAAGGTTTATTTTTTTGTTTTGCATCGGCCTTGGTGACTTACCATTAACCATCATCAATTTTATTTATTGTAAGGTGTGAGCCACTGAATTTTGTTTCTGAGTTGGCCATGCCTGAGAGAGAGAAACATAGCAGTAATATAATAATAATAAATTCTTTTTTTTTTTAAATCTGATTCAATACTAATCTGGTGTCATGACGTAATTATATGCGACATACCTCATTTATCTCACATCCAACTGCGAAAAAAATTTTTATGGCTCACAAGATATAAATGAAATAAACAAATGAATAAACATTAACCAGGCAGGTGGATCTAGAATCTATAATTCAGGTGCTTCAGGAAGTTACAACTCTGGAAATTCAGGAGCTTACGTCGCAATCTCAGGCCAAAAACAAAACTCTGGAAGCTACGTTGGTGTTTTGGATGCTAATACTGCAGGATCTGGAAGCTTCAACATCAACCACACAGGCAGATCTAGTAACTATAAAACAGGTGCTTCGGGGAGTTACAACTCTGGAAATTCAGGAACTTACATTGCAGTTTTAGGCGAAAAACAAAGTTCTGGAAGCTATGTTGGTATTTCTGGTGCTAATACAGCAGGATCTGGAAGCATCAATATCGACCTCTCAGGAAGTTACAACGCAGGCAGATCTAGTGGTTATGTTTCCGATAATTCAGGTGATTCAAGAAGTTACAACGCCAGAAATTCAACAACCACGGTCCCGAGCGGATTTTTCTCGATCCAAAAAATCTTCCGTCCGGGCGGGGGATCGAACCCACTCCGATGCAGCAGGAAAATGCTCACGCTCCAATACACCACTACGCCGACCAAAATGTTTAATATCGATATAAAACGTCAAAAAAGTTGTTCAATTTTAAATGAACTAGAACGGTGCCATTTCTTAAATAAATGGTTTATATAAGTCACATATAATTGGTCAAAAATAATTGGTGTACATCAAAAAAAAAATCTTTGGGAACAATAGGTTATTGATTTGTGTGTGTGCTTTCGTTTTCTCAAAACGGTACGTGATTTAATATATCATGTTTGGATGATGACATAAAAAAGTTGAAGGTAATTGCCGGCGCGTAATGAGAGAGAGGAGTTTTGCAAAAACTTCTTGTCGCCGAATTCCGTACAGCATTTCCGAAGTTTATTAATATTCAGAGTGTGTACTGGTGTGGACGTGATTGGTCACAATGCGTTTCTGATTTATACCTTCGTGTACTTGCAACCGCCCCAGATATTAAAAATTAATTACGTTCAAATGTTCAAAAGTACAATTGTACCACTGATTCAAGAATTTAACGCACCACCTTGCAATTTCTTAAAAATATTAACTTTGTGTACATTGTTACTGAAACAAGGATGAAAATTTTTAAAGGTGTATTTTGCTTATTTTTAAGCAATCAAACTTTTTTGCTCTCCACTAGTTTTTTAGGGGGAAATTTATTTTTTACATGGGAGTCACGAGCTGACTCCTGGAATCACTCCTTTTCACTGACTCTGAGTCAGCTCATAAAAAATAGATATTTGGCCCATCTCTACGTCGTCTAACATTGTCGAGTAATGCTTAAAATTTCCATTTATTCTTTCAAGTCACACCAAATTTGAATCAGTCGCTGTCTCAGCTCATGAATGTTGGCAAGTAGTGAATGGAGGGCCTTATCCATCTGCCGAGAGTGTCCCTTGGATGTTCTATGAAATTTAGGTCAGAACTTCTGACCATTCCTTCTACCTGAATTCCAACACGTAAATGGAAGAAAATATTCTGCCAAACTGCCAGAAATGTAAGTAAGGCTATTCACAGAACTCCAGTTGAACACGTGCAAGTCAGTACGCGCCGTCAAAGATATACAATCACCAAGTCACCGACAAATGGTGTTTTGTGAAGAATGTTATATTGGGAGTATCAGAAAATTCTCACACGTCGATCAAAAGTGTTTAAGCAGAACCTGAATTCACCAGTAACCAAAAACTCGTCCTCAATTCGTCACTTGCAAATCTACATGTTCCCTAGCAAAATTTAGTTGAATTCAACGGTCAATGTTGGGCTCGTAGCTTGATTTTCAGCAAGACGTTTCCTCACAGTTTCGAAGCTTACCCTAACATTATGTGTCGTTGCAAGACTTCTTGTTGTTATGAAGCGCTCTTTTAACGATTGTAGCATCAGAAAACGATTTTACGTAGCAGAAGTCTTGCGACGTCTACCGTGTTCTGGATGTCTATAGTGAGCTCGAGATGTTGCGGTATGGGGAACACCAAATCTAAATCTCTATCGAATCAAACTGTAGCTCCAGCCTTCACACCAGTGACGGTTCGCGGGTTTTTTTTCTGGTACGGCCGAGGAACAAGAGATGGTAATACAGAGAGGTAGGGTCAGTTGCAGAGACGGCTGGCTGCGTGACCGCACTTATCTGTATTACCACCTCTTGTTCCTCGGCCGTACCAGAAAAAAACCCGCGAACCGTCACTGCTTCACACATAACACATTATATGTATCTACTATCTTTAGTCGCAAACAAACGCATCCGTTGGATTTCATGAGTAGACTAAGTACAGTAGCAAGAAGCAAATATCGTTACAGTGACTGACTTGAAGGGCTGATCTGATAATCGACATTTGCCTACTACACTATTTTTCTGATAATGTATCAAAAATGATTAATGTTGTAATAATAATTACTGTATTGTAGTACCTTTTTATTTAAATATGTAAAAAACATAATTGGTAAATATTGCAAATTTATGAAAATTGCTTATCATATAACTTTATGGAAGTAATGATTTTCTGAAGAGAATATAATCCGAATGATTATAATATATATCTTTTTAATAATATTAATCACGGTCAGTTAAATAATAAGACAGGGCTTACACACGAAGAGCCGCAATTGAAGGCACCTTTTCGGCCTTCGGGCCATCACACAAACTGATGAAAGTGAAACCTCGCTGTTGTTGTTCTTTCATTCCGCCGACGAAGAATTCGGCCCTCCGGACATATTAAAATCTATTGTATCGATACATAATTATTTTTAATGAGTTTTTTTCTTCTTGTGTCTTAATAATATCGTTACATGAGACGGTCTATTGGCACCGAGCGACGACTATTTGGTGTCTGGATCGAAAGGGTGTAGGTGCCTGTAAATCTTGATAAATTGCTTTCGTCTCGTGGCGCTGGTATTAAGGATAATTAATAACTTGTAATCCGCCGACATTACTGTCCGCCTAATGGCCGCACATTCATCAACAACTCTTCAGGTTATAAGAATTAACTGCATGTTAAAGTCGGGTATCAACATCGCACAGAGTTTTTAGTATTTACACTATTTATTTATGATATCTGTAGGTACACTTGGTGAAATATTTTGTAATATAGAAATAAGTAATTACCACTTCCTATTTCTTCTAAAAAGGGAATTAACTTAAAAACATAGATAACATAACTTTTTCGGTCAGTCTATTAAAAAAAAAAACATTAAATTTAAAGAAATGATAAAAATGTGTAACTTTCTCCGATTTAGTAGCGTAAAAGAAATGCTTTGGTAGGATATTTATCAATTTATTTTAAAAAGGTAGTAGGATTTCGAAAAAACTTATATACCTTATAAGGCATTTTCTTACATATTTTCGTTAAAACTTCGGATAACAACAAAATCACAAAAACAATACTCTCGTACTGTGTACTGAAAAAGTAAAACAAAATGTGATTGTTTAAACACAAAACGCCTTAGGTCAATGTGCGACGCAAAAACTATTCAGCCGCATCTTAGGATTTTTTTACTGTTTTTTTCACGCGTTGGCTTGAAATTTTTTAGGCAAATTAATAAGTTTCGTATTTATTGAAGAAACAAACATATTTCCACGCCCTCAAAAATCATCTCCGCACATCATAGAATTATTTAACAATTTTTCTCGTGTTTTTTTTTTAAATTAAATTAAAATTAAATTATATTTTTATTAAATTTTTTTATACGAATCAATAAGTTTCGCAATTTAGATCCCCAGGAAGTTGAATCAGAACCTCTGTGTAGCGCAACTACTGTTGTTACTAAGAAGTGCGGAAAATTTTCTTTAACTAATTTAAAAAAACAAGGTACTCAAGTTTATTCTGTCAAAATGTCAAGCATCTGCCTGAGAAAATGTAGAATTTACAGAGTAAATTTGGGAGAATTGCAACAGGAAATGATTTTCGTAAACATTGCTTTTTGGTAGTACCTGCGAATGATTTGGTATATTTGCAACATTGTGATCTTTGATTTTGATCAATTGTTTTGATTTATTATATTGCTTACATGCGCCATTATTCAATCTTAATGTCTTAGATTTTTTAAGATTATTACCTATTAATTACTCTGTATTTGTGTAATTTATAGTGTCTTGTGGTAATATAGTTATGTTTATTTATATAAGTTTATACGTTAAATAAATAAATAAAGTGCAATTTTTTTTATATTTTAGCAAAGCCGTATTTGTTATTGCAAAGTTAAGACGGTTTTTCTCAGGCAATTTGAAGGCAAGGTTAATAAATATCAATCTGTTAAAGTTTTAAACATTAGTTAAAAGAAATGTGGAATTTACAGAGCAAAAAAAAGATTTTTAGTCATAAAAATTGCATTCTAGCGCCGGCATTTTTGCTACTACAAAGTTTGGATAATTTTCTTTAGCCAATTTGAAAATAATATTTCTCAAGATTAATCTGTCTAAATTTCAAGTATTTGTGTAAAGAAATGTGGAATTTACAGAGCAGTTTCTGAAGACATTTTTGGCCATCAAAATTGGATTCCAGCAAATCCCTTTATGGTACTGTAAGATTCTGATAATTTCTATCAACCAGATAAAAAGGCACTTTGTTTAAGAATAATTTATTAAAATTTCAAGCATTTGTCCAAAGAAATAAAAAATTCATTGAGCAATTTCTGGAGAAAGTGCATTTTTTGTCATCAAAATTTGCACTCTAGCGCAGCTATTGTTATTCTTAAAAAAGTCGAATAATTTTCTTTCGCCAATTTGAATAGAGTATCATTCAAGATTTTTCTGCCCTAATTTCAAGCATTTGTCTAAAGAAATGCGGAATTTATAGAGCAATTTCTAAATAATGTGCATTTTTGGCCATCAAAATTTTTCAATAAAATTAATTAATTAATTGTCTCTTAGAGACTCTTAAATTATAGAAGACGAAAAGTATCGCATTTCTCATTTTATCAAAATGTTTGTTTATAGGGAAGCCATTTTTGCTACTGTAAAGTTCGGATAATTTTCTTAGAACAGATAAAAAGGTACAGTATCTAAGAATAATCATTTCAAATTTTAAGCATTTTTTCCAAACAAATGTGAAATTTATAAAGCAATTACTGTTCAAAGTGAACTTTTGGTCATCAATATTTGCATTCTGGCACAGCCATTATTGTAACAATAAGGTTCGAATAATCTCCATTAGTCAAGTGGAAAAGAATGCCATTCAAGATTATTCTGTCTTATTTTCAAGCAGTTTTAAAAAACAATATGGAATTTACAGTGAAATTTCTAAAGAAAGTACATTTTTGGCCTTCAAAATGTTCTTTCTCCGATTTTGATGGTATAACAGTAAAGGGTATGCCCGTTAATAAAGATTGTTATTATTATTATTTATATTTATACTTTGATGATTTATTTTTAATTTAATTGATATTTTAAATGTATATCGAGCATCTTGAGAATCGGTTGATACATACTTGACATTTAAAACTTCAAAATTATGATAGATGACAAATTATACTTTAACTTCCAATTGCCTCTACTGCCAGTTTACTCAAAAACTAAAGAGATTTCGAAAAAACTTATTGTTTACAAGTTGTTCATTTCAGCATTCTCTGCAATTGCTATTGATATAAATTTTATGTATCTATTATCGTTTCATAATTATAAACCAAAAATTTTCAATAATTTTTTTTCGAAAATATTAGATTATTTGACAAGTTTTTAAAGCTTCGTCTTGCATAAGAGTACTTACGGGTTCGTAAATGCAAGGTACGAGCATGAAATTTAGTTTTCAAAACGTGTCCAACACTTTTCCTACGACCGAACATTCTCTTAAGTATGTTTCAATAATATTTTTTCTCGAATTTACCCGCGTCTATCTCAATTAAATATGTGCATATTATTAGTGTCAAAACATTCTTAACATTTAACCTAAGTTTGCTTATTACTATTTTAAAATTGATTCATAAATAATTCATTGTTCTTCGTCACCACCTATTTTATTTTTATGATTTTGACACATTTTTTGAAGTTTAATGATTTCACTTTCAAAATGGTTGTTTTGAAAATTCAATTTTCAAGCATGACTATACTTGTCAAAAGTGACAACTTTTAATGCAAAGGTAGTGCGACGAAAGAATTTGAAAACACTACAATACTTTCCCGTACTTGGAAAGTAAAAATGTTTGTATTCTTTGTGGTATTATCCATAATCTATAAAAAAATTAAGTTTAAATGTTTAATCATACTCGAGATATTATTAAAAATATGCAAAAAAGTACATGAATTAAGAAAGAATTCCACAAATTTCAACTTTTGGTAAACCCACAAAATGTCTTATTCTAATTCTAATAGAAAATATATAAAGGTTCATTTTAGTAAAAGTCGGAGCTTCAAGTTAGCTTTAGTTTTGTTTGGATTTTAAGAAGATTTTTGCTCTTTTAACGTATATTTGATGATAATTACGGTTATATTGCCTAGAACTGTGATGAAATATTACACTGTCTTCTCTAAGCAGCATCCACAGTCTTCCTTCTTAAGCTACGCGCACAATTCTCGGAATCGGACGCACGGCACGCATCGGCAAAAATTGCTTAACACAGTTGTAATAGTATATTACATAACTAGAGTTGTAAGTAGCAATTACGCGCAAGTGAAAGATATTGCGTACGAGCCGCGTAGCGGCGAGTAACGTAATTTCAAGAGCGCGTAATTGCGTTACAACTCGCGTTATGTACTATACTTTACCTTCGACCTTACATTTATTCGCTTAAACTAAAGACATATTAAAACTGAATCTTGTCAGGGTGACGTTTAAATTTGTATTAAATGGCCGGTTATGGCAATGTAGGACGACTACCAACTAAACAAACTAATTACCGTTCGAACAATTTTCCGTCGAATAATACATTGTCCAATACATTGGTTGAACAAATTTAGGGATACGGATCGTTGTACTCACTCTGAAATGTTAATCTACTAAGATACCATTGCGATGGAAGTACCAATAATGCATAGCGTGGAGTTTATTGTGTCGGTTATTCTTTTAACCAATAAGTTGCAATCTGACGTTTAAATGTCACTGTCACTTTTGATGTTTAAAGATGAACAGACGAATGCAGGGGACTCGGCGGACGTTAATTGTAATTGGCTAATAAGTATATAATATACCGAGGTGCATAAGCGGTAATAGTACATGTTACACATTTATGTACGACATTTAACATTTATATATGCTCTATTTATTCGTAATGGGTCGCTTACGATTGGTGAAAACAGTTCGGTAATTCATCAATTACAAAGTGGGAGTAGGTAAACGAGTTAACGCACATTTATCCGTTCTATGCCGTACCGATAAATGTGCGTTGACTCGTTTACAACTGTGTTAAGCAATTTTATCTCACGCGTGCCGTCCGTCCGATTCCGACAAGTGTGCGCGTAGCTTTAGTATCCAACAGTAATCTGCTAGCATAGCGGAATTCCAAAATATTAACATTATCGTCGCCCATATTCTCAGGACAAAAATCCAAATGGGATTGTAGGATGTGCATCTAGTGAGTGACATGTTGCAATTGCAGGTGTGAAATGCTTGTCATATCTTTAACCAACACTGCCCATCTGCCCTCGTATTACCAAAAAATAGAGTAAACTTTAATCATGCTGACCAGTTAATGTGATTTCAAATATCTTAACATTCACTACTTCTCTTATCTGCGATCCGATAAAAATGCCATTCTTTAGTTCTACGTCGAGTATTTTTGGAAATTTTTCTCCAAGGTATTTGAAACCGCCACCTTTACGGTTAAATATCGCAACAAAAAAATTAAGTTATTGGCAAGTAGAGGAGAGAAAACAATAGGAGTAACTGTAAGGAATGTTTGAGAGAAAGTGGCAAGGGAATGGAAATGTGCAAGAAATTAATAAGTGGTAGGAGAAGAAAGTGTAGCTAACATTAAAGGGGTTAAAAAACGATTATTTTTTGTGTGATGTTATAAACTGTTTGTAAATATGCCAAATAAAGGTTTTATCTGATTTATTTATCTTAAGAAAAATATTTTATTAATCCCAGTTTTACATGAATAGGCGGAATTATATTTTTTCTTTTGCCATCAAAGGTAGTAGGAGTATATCTTATTTTCCCGGTATAAAGTTTTGCCGTACTGGCTACTTCTTCTTGATATAATGATTTTTCCTGTCAGGAATTTCACCCAAATAGAGATGGGCGAAATTCCTATCTTTAATGAGTAGACTCATTGTAAGGAGTGGACTTCAAAAAGTCGACTCTTTACATTACTCACGACTCTATTGAAAAGGTATGCCTGAAAAAATTAATGAGCAAAACAAGAGGTCCTCACTTCGAAAATTTCATGACTCAAACTGACTCGGGGAATTTACACAGCAGTTACTTGACGTCTTATCTCATTTATATGACTCGATTCTTTTAACCGACTCACTCATGAGTTGCTCATCTTTAGTCCCAAAGCGTAAAAGGCAGCATTTCTTAAAATCACTGCAATTACTATGAAATCAGCACATTGTTCCAGCAATAGTCTCGGCATTATATTTTTTCTAGATGGATTTTCAAGTTATCATATGTTTCCTTCATGGAAGCAGCATGACCTACTAGTATAGATAAGCAGAGGTTACCAGTATGTAGTAATACAGGTTTTTGGCTGGTTTTGGAAGAATCTATGAGTAATCTCCACGAATTAGGATCGTGCCGAAGTTCTAAAATCCTGAAAAGTTCATCAATAATAGCATTACTGTAGATCAAAGGAGGTCGTTAAAAAGGGGCAATTTTGGCCCGCTTTCTTAATCATTGAAAACTGTTTGTGGGATGTTTTAGAATCTTGAAAAAAATATTATTCACCCACCAGTTCCGGGGAAATTGAAGGTGATCTTCATATGAATTTTTACATGCTAATACTACTTTGTAAAGCGCCAGTTAACACTCTTCGAAATAGCATGAAATTTGCATATTTTTTCTAAACCTTATCTAATATGTTAATAAAATAACAAACTTCTTTCTCTCTTGTATTTTACACACACATATTGAATCTGCATTTTCTCGGTAACCCGAGTTAAGCCAAGCTTATTATTTTTTTAAATATTTTCTATAACATTTTAAGCAATGAAATAATTTATACTAAAGTCTTCACATCTTCGAAAAAATACAATACCGATTTTTTTCATTATTTTTTCCATACTCTCGAAGTAATCCTTAATAACGTACCATTGAGTTAATCTGCCATTTTTACGGCACCCAGTATATGCTGTTTAAATTTCCCATTCAATGATTATGGGAAAGAAAACCTTGTTGACGCGAGTGACAAAAGATGCCGAAGCGCCTCAAACAATGATCAAATTTAACACCTTGCAGCTTATAACCACGTGCAGACAAAAAATATGCTAAAAAAACATAACATAAATTGCTATTTTATCTGTTAGATTGAATTTAAAAATGTTAATTCGATTGGTTACAATTTTTGAAAATGTTAATTAATGAATAAAAATTTTTTTTTCAGAATCTATACTACATACAAATCGTAAATATTTACATTATTTGCGATGTAATTAAATTAACAACGATATTATGAAATATAAATATTTCCACTCACAGCTGAGGTGGAGATAAAACGTGCGAGATTTCGAGTCGGCATATTTGTCAAGAGGTTTATAATTTCTGAGAGAAATGTACGATCTGATGTTTGCATAATTTTATTTTATGTAATATTTACAACAAACTAGTTTATAATTTAATGAGTGCCCTGAGATATTTTTCTGACACTATCGATATCTAATATTTTTATCACTTTGTAGACTATTCGTTCAGCATTGTGGTACTCTTCTCTCCAAGGAAATATGTAATATATAATTAATTTGAAGGCTTGAAAGAGAAATGCAAAAACAATAGCCATCGACTTGAAGTTTTCCAACATTATTAAACATTCTTTCGAAAAAAGAAACGAACTGTTTCTGTAGGACACAAAAATTTCGCAGTATATTGGGCATTGCGCAGCTCGCACACGTCTTTCAAAACTGGTGTCTTATTATTGGCATAGGTTCTGATAACATATTCAAAAACTTGAACCACATGACCTTTCGCAAGGTCGAGCTCTTTTTTGTGCAGAAACTGGACTACTATACAGGGACGTTCCTAGGTGTACAGCCGCCTGCGTGCTGAGCAATGTTTCGCCGCCCCCCATTCTTACCTTGACAATGCGAAAATGTATTTAAGCCAGTATACATACATGCTTTATCCAAATTTATAATGAGAAATTCAGAATACAATGAATTTGTTGTATTAACGCATTTTATAAACATATATCGCATTCGCAATTTATTTCGGCCGCCCCCTTTAAGTGCGGGCACGCACTGCACGCCTGATAGGAACGGCTTTCCTACTATAATAAAGTATTCTTACTAAGAGCTATTAATACTAAATAATTTAGCGTTGGCACGTGCTAATCAATCCTAATATCATCTAATAAATCGCATGAAGAAATGATTAATAAATGAGTTTGTGTTTACGTTCTCGATGAAAATGCAAATGACATTCCTTCCTCTAATTCCATCATCAATAATTCTCTTAAGTGTCGATTAAGGAAATCATATTCCGCTCCGTCGGTTTTCTACTAATTAATAGTCAATTAAAAAGTCCGTGTCTGCGGTAGGTTACTACTGACACATGTTTTAACATTTCATTAACAAGGTATATCTTGTAATCATTTATGTATATTAAATTTGTGTTATTTGAAGTTTCTAAAATAACATTAAATCCGATATTCTCATGATGAGTACGTGAGTAATATCATACCATTGTAGTCGTGCAACCTGTCGTGGATAATAATAAAGGGGAGAAAATTCCGTTTTTAAGGGAGAAATTAGGTCTCTCCTGGAAACGTTAAGAGATGGGCATTCCCACATTCAAACGAAAGGAAGGGTCCACTTGCTTCCCCTAAGGTCTTTTGTGTGCGTGTACCGTTTCCAATATTCTTGAAACTCGGAAAGGGTCAGTGGGTGACAGTTGCAAAATTTGATACTTTCAACCCATTTGGATGGGAAATGCGACGGATCCGTTACAATCTTCACAATTCTCTATATAGATCATAAAACCGCTTCATTGGGATTTTACGGTTTATGTTCACACGAGAAAATACGCTTAATATTTCAAAAAAGAAGTATTTGCAAATATACACAAGTTTTAGTTTCAACAATTCCAAGACACTGCCTATTTTTGCTAAAAGAGTAATTTGATTTTCCTCGACTTCCCCTTTATATGGAAAGTAAAAAATAGATAATGATCATTGTATACAGTATTTTTTTCTAAAAGAAACGTATTTACATTTTTCCTAAAATTTCGGGAGCCAATATTTGAACATTAAGAATTTAACATGGAAATTCCTGTGGTGTGTGAACCAATTCTATACCATATATATAAAAATACAGAGCGGCGTTAATTTATCAATTAGAAAATATTAAACTTTTCATAATGTCAATTATACTAATTGTATTCATTGGATAGAGTATTTTTATTTTGTGTATTTGTGTGTGCGTGTGTAACTAAATTTTTCGCATCTTATTAAATAATATAAATGTTGTTAAATCATTTTTGATTGAGAAAGTTGTTCATTATTCGACCGAATCATTTTCTCCACAGTAACGCCCAATCAAATTATAGCGGTTTCATTGCCCAACAGGTTTCAGCCAATGACATGACGACGATTTTACTTTCTTAAAAGTTTAGTTGTTACGATTTCTTTTTTGTCAGCGAACTGCCGCAATTTCCAAATAGAAAAATTATTCGTTATAATTTAATATAAACAGAAAAATCTAGTTATTTAAAATGATGCGAAAAAGTATAGTATTAAACTCGTGAGCAAGTTGGCCATTGCCACGAGGGTGGCCTACGGCTCGTGTTGCAATTCACCAGAGTTATTTACCAGAGTTGTTACTTTTGCCGATTGTCTCTGATACTCTCCGTCAATCTGTAAATCATGAGTCTAATTAACCCCTTCGCCCCCATTTGCCAAGTCCGTACATTCATATCTTATGATTAATTAATTTCTCACTTAACCCGTGGTGAAACATTATTAAATAATTTTGATTAATTAAAACACTTAGTTATCTCCTTGAAAATGACCAAAGGTCGAAACTAGTCGGAGAGACAAATAAACATACTGAAACAAAACCAAGTGTTTTAATTAATCAAAATTAATATCTTATTTGGTGAAATATTGTCTTTCAGGTTTGTGTTTTTCTACAAAATATTCATCTTCTAACATTAAATTGCCCATTGCTGCAAAAAAAAAATATTTAGAAAAATATTTCATGGGAATTGGCGAAAATGATGAAATTTTAACAAACATATTTTTACTTTGGAAAAATTACGGCAAAACAACGTCCATTACAAAATAATGATTAGCATGAAAAAAAAAAATACAAAATATTTATCATTACAAAACACAATAATGATAAAACATAAATAGTCAGAAATATGGCTGAAGACTCCGGTCGATGGCCATTGTATTTATTATGTATTTAGTAAGTACAATACAAGTTTATTATTAATATTATTAATTCTAATTACGAGATACAAATATTGCTTTCTTTAATTCAAATTTCTGCGCGTCGCCATTTTGTGTCTGGCTGAGTGATGACAATAATTTTGTACTTTGTCAAAAATACGTGATGTCTAAATGAGTTTTAATTTTGATTTAATATCTTTCCGAATAATAATGCTCTAGAATTGTTAGTCAGAAACATTTGGACAAATTATGCATAAGTTGCTTGTGCATGTTTGTTCTTCTCGCTTTCGTAACATCCTTTAAAAGTTCTTCTTATTTAGCGACACTGCTTCCTTGATGATAGGTCTAAAAATATGTTACATTTGATCGGATTTTACTTTTTGGGTATTCCAGTGGCTTTCTTGAATTTTGTTGTAACCATGTGAATGCTTTATCAGGAAAATATCAATTAGATTTTTAGAGATCATACATTTCCTATTTTGTATTGAGAAGGTGGTTTATAAAATGTTAATAAGGAAATACAACTCTTTAAATCTTTATTTCATCACTTATAATTGTTCACCTAAAAACCCTCTTTTCGGTTCTATTAATTGGATTATAGGGCCGACTAAATGGTTAGTATCCTATCCCACAATTCAACGATTAACACTACTATCAAAAGGATTGAGGGAAAATATCAGTATTTATAGATTTTAACAGCGATGTATAATATACCGTGAGAAGGCAGCTATAATTTTACTTAAAAGATCAAAGTCATTTATTGTATTTAGTTGCAATGCTAAAATAATATTTCTAAATACGAGGAGAGATTAAAATAAAATCTTCCTAACAATAAAAGTTTAGAGAAAAAACAAAATTGTATTTTTTGGCATATGAACATTAAACAGTTACAAACTTGGTGCAATACTTCTCCAATAACGCGATACCCTGCAAAACTCTTCAAAAACCTCGGAAATGTACTCTTTGAGTTCTTGATCTGAAGAAGATCGACGTCCTCGAAAGTCTTTCTTCAGTTTAAGGAAGAGGTAATAATTCAATGGAGTTAAGTCAAGGCTGTAACACTCAGTAATTGTCATGCAGAAGTTTTGTGGACAAAGTTGGAGAACCTCTTTGGTGTATCGAAATTTTTAAATTATTTCTTTGTTGAAATCTACGTTAATTATAGACCCCATCTGCATATTTTCAATCCATATAATGTCCTTGGTATCCCAAAAAAGCGTACCTGCAGATGTTGTCTTTGCTTTTTTGGGTGGTAGAAATCCTTTGTGTAACCCTTGCATTTATTCTTGTTTCTTTGGAAGATCCCAGTTTAAAATACGTACGTTCTAGAGCTAGTTACAATTTAGGTCACGAGCTAACGCCGCCAAGTTTTCCCAGCAAATTTGTTGGCTGAGCAACTTTTGTCGGGACACACGCTAATAATTTATTTATCACCATATCTTCATACAAAATTGTTAATACGGATGTCATGCTGATTCCTATTGCATGGAACTTTTATTCGTCGATCCTGTAGCACCATTTCTTCCACTTTTTTGATATTGACGATCCTGGCATCCAAAGGTCATCCACTTTTTAGGTCATCTCAAATAGCTTCTTGACTCATTTGAACTGCTTTGGCTATAATTTTAGTTGAAAATATGTTTCATCATATACAGCAGTCATACATTCTTTCGTTAAAACCTTCATCAAGCTTCTATGCCCTAGTCATAAACCACTCATTTCCGTGCGTAACACCTTCACACACACACACACACACATACCTAACAAAAATTAATTGATTTACATATAACTTGACAGATACTCGTTATACAGTTACAGAAACTTGGCAGGAAACAGTCATAATAGCTCGTTTTTGTCATAGTTAATAAGAAACTAACAAAAAATGCTAAGATCGCAAAGTTCATCATTAAAGATGATCTTTCACTCTGGCTCAAGTTGCAGCTCTTCCAAATGGAGTCTCCATCAAGAGCTTCCATTAAGGTTAGTATATTTTTTAATGTGCCAATTTTAGCTTGTAGTATTAGCTATATTTTCTGTAATGGGAATATTTGTAAATTATAATTATAGAAAGAACATGCAATTTGCCACTTTTTCGTTTTTAAGATTTGAAAATCAAAGTACCATAAACCGACTAGCCCTTTTTGTTACTTTGTGTTTATGTTAATCTATGTACACACCAAGGTGGCAATTATGGAAATAAATATCATTATTATTATTATTATGCTCGTATTCCGCGGGATTCTAAGAATATTGGGGACAAATCACATCACGAATGAAGAAGTTCTACAGCGTTGCATCAAGATCGACAAGTACGAGTAAATATCGAGTAAAGGAAAACATCATATGCAACAACAAATTTGGGCTTCTAAAGTTAATAATGTAAAGACAAATAGAGGGGTAATGCGGAATGAAAAGGAAAAGATTATTTTGGTTGAAAGACAACGAGGATTGAACCGGAATAAATGCCTATAAACTATTTATAGCAACTGAACATGCAAAATATATTGCCATGATTGTTTTCAACCTTCATTAGAAGGATATTAAACATTAAAACTTAACTTCTCTTTCTTCCCCGGTTTCCGGGTATTACAAAGTAGTACCAAGGAAAGGTCTAACAGATATTAGTTTATTGTCTCTATATATCCACTTAAATTTAAATCACTAGCTTCAAATTAACATTCTGAAGGCAGTAACCTCCGCACATATTTTCATAGGAGGAACAATTTCACTGTCATCGCTAAAAATATCACTTTCTTCTCAATTTCTCTAATTCATTATCATCGGATAACTTATCCGCATAAAGTTTTCCTCATCTTCCACAGACAACTCTTTCGTGCTTTCAATTTTCACCGTTAAAAATGTCAAAAATATCCTACCTAAAAACAAAACTGGGCAGTGGGTTCAAAAGACAGATGGTACTACACCGAATGACTACAAAGAAAAACCCAATGTGAAATTGAAAAACCAACACAGATTATTAAAAATTTAAGAAAGTTGAACAACGTAAATTTACGTAGCCCGTCCGTTAAGTGTTAAGAAGAAGATATCAACCAAATCACGACTTTAAATGGTTTAAATTGACGACCAAAACCCGTTTTAGATTATAGTATTTAGATTATAGTACCTTGTTTTTGGATTTGCCCACCAAATATTTGCTCGTAGAATGTTGGTTTCTAAAGTTTAGGTGTTTACTTTTGGTATTGCATTTGCTGTAACTGACATTAGTTTTTTTCTTAGGTTGAAAATTTCTCTTGTCTTTGGTATTTGGTCTTTGGTTTGGTCTATCCAATATTAGCTTGTCGTTTGTTTAAGATTTATTCTGCAAATTTTCTACACTTTATCACTAAAAAAAAACTACACTTTCTACAGACGTCATAAAGTCTGATGTCCTCGCTTCCGTATCTTCTTAAAGATGAAGAAAATACTGAAAAATTGAAGTAAAGTACAGAAAATTGCAGTTGACCATTAGAAAATTTATAGAAGATTCATCTCTGCAGGAATTATCTTCAAAATTTCAAAATTCATCCTAAATGAATCTATTTTTATCATACCGCTAAAACAACTAACATCTCACAGCTGGAACCAAAATGACAACACTCAAAATTTGAACTGGACAATAAACGTTTCATTCAGAGATTAGAAACTTTGTATAAAATTAATTTTTGCTGAAATTAGCATCAGAATTTCAAAATCTATCCAAAATCAAACTGTGGTTGACATCGCTTTAAAAAAATTGACATAAAAGAGCTAAAAACAAAATAGCTACACTCAAAACTTAAACGGAAGAAAAGAAAATTGCAAACGACAATAAAAAAATTGTCACAAATTAATCTTTCCCGGAATTAGCTTAAAAATTTCAAAATACATTTAAACTTAACTTTTTAATACACCGCTAAAAAAAATTAACATATCACAGCAGGAAATGAACTGACAACGGTCAAAACTTGAACGGAGGAAAGGAAAATAGCATAACAAAATTGTCAAAAAAGAATCTCTCCCAGAATCAGCTATAAAATTTCAAAATCCATCCAAAATTAACCAATTTTTGACATCAAAAATTAATAAATATCACAGCTGGTAACACAATTGCTACACTGAAAACTTGAACGGAGAAAAACAAAATTGCATTCGGCGTTAAGAAAAATTGTAAACAAATTCATCTTTGCTTGGATTAGCGTCAACATTTGGAAATCCATTGAGAATATACCTATTTTTAACAGAAACACTGAATAAAACACTTACTAAGTTTTTTACCACAATTTATTTGATGTATGTGGTAAAAAACTAAGTAAGTGTTTTATTCAGTGTTTCTACAATGAATTACCACGTAGTAACGGTCGCAACCATCACCATGACTATTTTTAACATTTTGCTGAAAAATTGACATATTACAGTTGAAAACAATTAAAACCTAATCTCCACATTCGCCGATTAGAAAAATTGTAAAAAAAATCTTCTGAAGTTAGCTCCAAATTTCAAAATCCAACCAGAATTAACTTATTTTTCAGATCCCCAACAATTGATATATCAAAACTGGAAACAAAATGACAACATGCAAAACTTGAACGAAGGAAAACAAATTAAATTTGTCGGTTAGAAATACTGCAAAAAGTTATCTCTACTAAAATTAGCTTCAAAATTTGAAATGTATGTTCCTGATATACTGCTAAAATAATTGATATAGCACTGCTGAAAATAAAATGCCGACTAAAACCAAAACTTGAACTAAAGAAAAGAAATTGCATTTCGCGATAAGAACAATTGTTAGAAATTTATCTCTGCTGGAATTAGCTTTAAAGTTTTAAAATTCATCCAGAATAACCCAAGTTTTGACATATCGGTAATTCAATTGACACGTCTGAGCTGGTAACAAAATTAAAAATTTCTCGGTTATATTGCAAAAAAATTATCTCTGCCAAAATCAGCTTTAAAATTTCAATGGTTTTGATGGTCATGCAAAAGTATATTTTTCTAATATACTGCTAAATCAATTGACATAGCACAGCTGGAAATAAAATGCAAAAACCCAAAAGTTGAACTGAAGAAAAGCAAATTGCATTCTGCAATTAGAACAATTGTTAGAAATTTTACAAAAGGCGGTGCAGAATTTAGAGAATTTCTTGACAATTAACATATTAGTAGAAAACGAACCAAAACAAGAAGGCGATTTAGCAGAAATTATTTTGCTCAAGGGTAAAAAGATCTATAGAGAATGACTGTGTAGAAGTTTAAAAAAAAATCCGTTTTTTTTTTGCTTTCCTTTTATAATATTGGGTTAGAATAAATTGCCATCAAGGAGAGGGAATCAAATTAGTTATTTTTCCACAGACGAAAGATTCCATATAAAAATGAAAAATTATTATCATTATTATCCAATATTTTCTGTCCAGTACATTGCGTTCACTTCCCATCGGGATCAAGGAACTGTTGTTTTTCTCCATGCTGTCAGCCCATGCTCACGCACATAAATCGTACCCAGGAGATAATAATAACAATAATAACAACAAGAAACGTGCATACACTTATCAGTCTAGTTAACATGGCACATCCTCTCTCTCACACACAAACTGTTGCGAGAGCTTTTAACGAGCAGAGCATATGGCACTAAAAAATACTGTGGGAACAACAATGAAATGAGTAGCAGCCATTCATAACGGCCCCCGAAGGCCCTCTACTCCTGATGTGTGCGGAATCGTGACTTATTGCTGGTACCCCCAAAGGCTAGAAACGAGATGAACCAAAAATAAAAAAAAAGAATCCGACATTAAGACATTACGGGCGATCGAGAAAAATCGGTTTTCGAAATGAAATCGGAATTAATTACAACGCACCAGAGGGTATGCTTTTAATTAAAAATGTAACGACTGTATTAATCCAGCATCTTTGATCGGTAACTGTTGACGAAAGACAATCCTGGTGTCGTAATTACGCGTTCACAATTGGAATAACGAAGGCGGTTTTGTCTACTTATTAGGTTATGATTGGATTGGTGCTACCGCTTTGGATACGGCTGTCAGAGATGTAGTTTCTTGGACATAGGTCATTATGCCGATGGACGTGTGCACCAGATAACGTTGTCTGGCGTGTCCATTCCGCTTCTGACGTGCCGAATAATTGATCGCTCCCGAATGTTTAATAACGATAGAGAGGAATGTGTCTACTGATGACAAGGTAGACTGTATTCACGGTGTACAGTTTTACTGCTTGCTGTTACAGGTTTGCTAATTAATGACGTGAATTGGGAAGAAGAATCATGTGAAATATTCAGTTGATAAGTGCTAATGTATAATCACAACATTTTTATCGCAAGGAAATGAAGAGTACACAAAATTGAAGAATGTAATATTTTTGATCTAATCAAGTTTTTTTGAAAAATCTTCTAAACTCTTAAACTTAATATTGATTAATTTAACCTGACAAATCAACGTAGCTCGAAAAATACGTATAGTCGGAAAACATGTTCCAAGACCAAAAAATAATCTTTCCCAAGGTGACATTATCCTGTTCTTAATTCAGTCCACTACTCCACCCCCGGTGGGTGGGGCGGGGGTCAACTTTGAAATTTAAAACAGGAACCCCCTATTTATTATTACAGAATCGGATTCTACGGAAAAATACTTATGTTTTTATTTCGTTACAGATGACGCTGTAATATCAAACGAAATTCTAAAATCCTATTAATATTTTCTCTTAAAACGCTTGACTTGGGAATAAAAAATTATTTGTAATCCCGTGAAAATATAGTGTGGGAACGGGTGCATTACTGCAGCACCATGCACCAATTACACAATACATAATTAATTACGAAACCCATCCTGTTTCATTTACCAACACACAAACACAAAATTGACCGCAACATTTCCGCTGCAGCACATTATCCGCAAAGTTTCGTTCTTTTCAGGCTACTCCCGTTCCACGCCACTTTTATTTTCCATCATTATATTTATGATCGCCACAGTTATTATTCAGCAGCGGAGGACAAAGGTGAAAGAGATCCGAGATAAACGCGCCGCCTTTTCAATCGCTGACAGAAATTAAGAGCAGCCACCATTCACTCCTTCCTCCCACGTCCGAACACGGCGAATACCAGATTTCGATCGTCAGAAAAGGGTGGCTTTTGTTGGTTTTTTAGTTGTTGATGTTTCGAACACTATCGGAATAATGGGGTAAAACTTGATTCGGGACGATAACGCGTTCCGTGCTATCAATATAAAAGGAGGAGGGTGAATGAAAACGTTACTTTTGTTTGTTGGGTTTAATAACGCCAGACAGTCACGAACGTTTAATTATACTAAAAAAAAGAATTCTCATGTTAAATTATTTTTTCACGACCGTTAAGAAAGTTCCCGTCGAGCAAACGTCAGCGTACTTTACCGCACGACACCAATGATAACGTGCGATAACGATTATCACAGCCCCACAAAAAAAAAAGTCTGGATCTGTGGATCAGACATGTGTATTCTTTTGTATTTTTCACCGCTGAATCCGAGAATCCGAGGTCAGAAAAAGGCCTACACCCCTGGAATTGGCCCCAGAGGCCAAAAATTGCCTCTATAAGGTGTGAAACGTGGATTCCGGGATGACGGATACTCAGGGCCTATTTTCCGACCTCAGAGGGTGAATCCCAGTCGGCTCTAAACTTTTTTGACCACGAATTCGGCTTTGGCTTGGGAATGCAATCTCGACCTCGCTTGAGCATCCGTCATCCCGGAATCCACGTTCACACCTTATAGCGGCCATTTTCGGCCTCTGGGGCCAATTCCAGGTTTCTGACCTCAGATTCGGATTCAGCGGTGAAAAATACATAAGAATACACATGTCTGATCTACAGATCCGGACTTTTTTTGTGGGGCTGTGAATTATCAGGCTTGTATAGAACGTCATAATAGCTGTCGTAGAAACAACATAGGCAGGCGATCTAAAACGGAAATTGAGAAAGCGAAAACAGAAATTGGAAAAAGTTAAAATTCAAGATTTAACTAGAAAAGTCATGAAGAGCGTGATCTCTTCAATGAAATTGCATGAAATCTGTGCTGGCTACTACCATCGGATCTCAACGGATGAAAAACCTCAAAATCAGCACTGCAATCCTAGCTGGTGTAAATATCTCAAGGCACAGCAAGAAGGACACACGTTTATCCATGAGCCAGCATTAAGTGCCGAAGTACGGAAACTTGTTGAACCAATATTTGCCAGTTTGACAGAACCAGAACTTCTTACAAGGTGTTTGGGATCATATACTCAAAATAATAATGATTATTTCAACAATTGCCTTTGGTCAATCTTCACACAATTTCCACGGAAAAGCAATGACTAATATTGCCGCCCACATTGCAGTTTGCGCATTGAATGGAGGATTAAAACCCCTTCTGATAATGCTAGAAACCATGGGAACCGACATTGGTAACCATGCACACGATTTCACGACAAAAAAGGACGAAGAGCGAATTTTTTGTATTAATAAAAAAAATTGAGCAATCCTTAAAAGATGCGACAATCAAGAGAAAAAAGGACCTTGATGAGCAAGAAGAACTTTTTCAAGAGGCCCAAGGATTACTTTATGGCATAGGAAACGCAAACTGATGATTAGTAAGCAATTTGTATATTATAATTGAGGACCAACCAAGCAAAACCAGATAAATCCATTTTATAAAGTTTCAAGATAATCGCAAAAAAACGTGCCATTAGCATTATCATGCTGGTCCATCATCTGTCACTAATCTCCGAAAACAATAATAATATTTCTCGCACATCGACAACACTGACTGGAATAAGAAACTACACTGAAACCGAAAGCATTATTTCCCATGCCCGAATTTCTTCTTGTTGACCTTGGACAGTGAAAGCCGAAAATAGATTGACTAGTAAACATGTGTGCAAAATATCACGGATAGGAATATGAAAATAATACATTCGCAGACGGATTTGTCCTTTTTTGCTTGAAAAATGCCTATGCAATTTTATTTTGTGGATTTATCTGGTTTTGATTGAATTGCTTGATTTTAAGGTCGATTTTAAAGGGGACTTAACACAGTTAGGTTGAATCTGAGTTTACCATTGGATTTATCTGACCAAAAGAATTAGGAATCAATAATTAACTCATTTTTGCCCAAAAGTGGATTTATCTGGTTTTGCTTGATTGCTCCTCAATTATATAACTTAAAATGCGTTTTTCTCTAAATGGGCTTTTTTAGCGCGGTGGACACGATTTCTCGGAAACCATTAATCCGACCCACCTATTTTTTTGTGTTTATTGAAACAATAGCTTGTCTGTATTCTACGACCAATTCTCCAAATTGAACCTAAAATACTTTACTTTACTTTGGAACAGTGTAGAAGGACGTGTTCCGACAATATTTTTCGCAGACTGATATTTTTTTTCTACTGGCCTTGACAACTTGGTTGTAGAATACAGATAGGATATATATGTCTACTTTACAATGCCGTTTGATTTTTTTGTTTTAGCAACATTGGTGCAAAGATATCCTGTCCACAGTCCACTTTTTCAGGAGCCGACTTCGACGCCCTCTGGTGGAGTTGAAATGAATAATATATTTTTATAAAAAAATGTTTTTGATGCCTTTCAATATATCTTTTGAAACGCGCAAAATCTCATATCTCTAAATTAAATGGATGTCTATAAAAAAAAATTATGAAAATTGTTCAATTTTCACCCAAAAAAACAGACGTCCCTCTTGAATGAATTTATGACCATTGGAAAAAATATGTAATATAATACACCAAGGATAGGCAACCTTTTTATAGACATAGACTTTAGAACTCTCGCGGGCCTTTACGTAGAAGAAAATATAAGATGAGGAAAAAATCATATACCGGGTGACCCATGGATTTGTAAAAGCCCCATAACTTATTTGCTATTTGAGATATCGACTTCTATTATTACTTCAGTCGTAATTTTATAGGAAAGAAAACTGTTTTGATTGATCAAAAGATACACAAGTATCTCTTACTATTTCCAAAACAAAATCGCTACGTTTTCAATTTTTTATTTTTTTTTCAATCCTCCTTTTCAATTTTAAGCTTACTGTAGGGACGATTTTGAGAAGTCATAACTTTTTTCTGAGTCAATAGTTTGCAAAGAACTAAACTCTTTTGTTTAGTAAATAGATGCAAAAGTTTCTGTTAACATTTCCAAAAGAATGTCGCAATGTTTTCTTTTTTTACATTTTTTTAGTTCTGGATAAAGTTTTAACCAAACTGCTGGGACAATTTTTATTTATAACTTTTGTCTTAGTAAGAATTTTTAACTTTTTTAGTTAGTCAGTTGATGCAAAAGTATTTATTAGCATTTACAAAACAATAAAACATTTTTTTTTACTATTTTTTAATTCCGGCCAAAATTTTGGAACTTTTGAAAATTTAAAAAACGTTTATCTTAATAGTTATTTCTGCAAGAAATAAGTTGTTTCAGTTAGCAAACAGACGCAAAAAGAATTTATTTGTATTTTCATAATAATAATTTACAGCATTTAATTTTTGGGAATATTTTTATTCCGTCTTAAATTTTAACCTTGGTGTAGGGACGACTGAAATTCTGGAATCTGTATTAATTGATTATAATTATAACTGAAAAATGATGCATTTATAAAAAATGATTTCTACAAAAAATCCTTGAATGAATCTTAGAATTAAAAAATGTAAAAATATACAAAAAAAAGTTACCAAATAAAATAAACCCTGAACATTAAATATATGATTAATTAATTTCTTACTTAACACGTGGTGAAACATAATTATATTTAATTAATCAAATTAAATATATATATATATATATATATATATATATATATATATATATATATATATATATATATATATATAAACGATAGCTTGTTTACATACAAGGTTGGGCAAATGTGTTGGAGCTCCTGATTTCTGGTTAAACGTCTGTTTTTTTCTTACATACATCAAAATCTTTATTCAAACAAATAATTATAAATAACATTTTAATACATAAATAACTGAAGGGTGTTAGTCTGTCTATTAAGTGACGCACTCCGATTTTCAACAGCTACCCTATTTTTCGAGATATGACGTCATAAAAAGTTTTAAAAATGGAACACCCTATATATTTTTACATTTTCAAATAGACAACTTTTTAACAATTACAATTATTTAGAGTTTAGCGTATGTGCCATTTGTGGTTTCTTGAATTTTAAATATTTCTGTATATGCAATACTTTCAAGAATAATGTTTAATACTTGAGGTTTATTTGATTTTTACGAATCTTTGTTTAATTTGTGGACGCTGCATTAAACAACATATTTATTTCTCAAATAAAATTTCTGCTCGTATCGTGAATATAAAAATATTTATTATTCTTTTGTCGAATATTCAAAACCCGGCGGCGCCTCTGGCTATAACAGTTTTTAATGATATTTGAAAATTATTGACAATTAGTAGTAAAAGATGATAATTAACTCTAATAGTTGGTCAAAAAGGATACCCATTTAACAGCCTTGATTTTTTTCATTCCTATATCCACATTTTGCAACCCGAAAGTAATTCTATTCTAACGATTGATCCGGCAAAATAATTCAAGAAAATCGATCATTAGCAAACTAATTTAACGAGCACACCATCGAGCTTTTAACGTCTTCATTTCAGCTAATGATTTCAGCAAAATTAGCATTTTATAATTATATCCAGAAAAGGCTTTTTGCGTCGTTTTTCACTCCGGGAGGTAAAAATGTTATAGAGATGTCAATTCGGGGCATTAATCGACGACAGCAGCTGGACACAATAACAAAAGAGGAGAAATCAGGATTGAGTTAATTACAATCGCAAGAAGGAGTAATGGAGGGATTGGAGAAAAAACGAGGAATAAAAATGGTTAAATTAATTTATGGGCATTATGGGATGCGTTTTTTGGTTACGAATTTTATTGGCTCGAGGCGGTACGCCCGCGCTTTTCACCTGTTCTTCTTTCTTCCTTTTTCTTCTTGTTCTTCTTCAGCGCCGCCTCATTTGCAAGTATAAACAGGAGGAGCTGCAATACGTGATCCCTTTCTGATATCTCATTTCAAACACGCCCACGCATATTGTTATTATTATTCCCAACGATTGCTCGTGTTCATATTCTCATTTCGAACAATTAAAAGAAAGCCAATGGAAAAAATGACACTTTTTTTGTAAAGAATTCACCTTGTAAAGCAAAGGTTAAAAGTATGACAAATGTTGAAAATCTTTTAGAGCCAAAGAGTGAAATGAGGAAATTAGTTTGAACATTAACAAGTCTATAATCAAACAAATGCAAAAATGCCATAATAAAAAGATACAAAAACGGTTTTTAAAATTAACATTACAATCTTAGCTTTCATAATTTTAGGTACAGGGTGATCCATCTAAAAATTCTTGCGTTATCTTTAGACCTACGATATTAAATAAGCTAAAATGATGATGACATCTCCCCAATAATGACTTCTCTAATTACCTGAATGTACAATTTAAGTATATAAGCGAAAACATTTTTTTTCTCTACCATTCCTAGATAATGATGTAAAAATCGAAACTAGTCGGAATAAATAGTAAAAAATTGTGAAACCAACCAAGTGCCTCATTTCAACAACCTTTAATGCTAAAATGAATTTCGATAGAATATGATCAGTCTATCAAATGTAAGAATATATTTTTTCTTTTGATATTGTGGTATGTTAATGTTTTTCGATTCATTTGTTCCGTTAATTTAGTTTTTTTTTTAACTTAACCGTTCATTAAATGTTATTTGCTATTGATTTCGTTGATATTTTCAATTTATAGCATTTTTTTGCAGGCTATATTAACGACGTTCCAATACAAATAAATCCAAAAAAAAATGATAATATTATGTAATTTCACCATACATGAAAATAAAAGAAAACAATAGTTAGGGGTTGATTGTGCCATATGGTGTAACGGCCACGTTCTGTAACATATGGGGTGGTTGTTGGTGGTCGGTGCGAATGGCTAACGGTCAGTGATTCTACAGGTTGGTAAAACTGATCCTGATTCATCGTTTTCGGGGACATTATTCGAAAATTGTTCGCCTGTAACTAATTATTACATAACGTCGGTGGTGTCTATGAATAATTTATTAACGTTCGTTTGGTAAAGTGTCATTTAATGGTTTCCATGTGAAAGCACCGCACGCATTCAATTCACCAAATTTAACGGTTAATTGAATTCCCCCGATGTCATTGTCATTTTTGGAAGGAAATTCGAAGCGATTAATCAATGGACCTGGTGACCCGTGGATTAATTACATTACAATGTTTTATTGATGTGTTATGGGGATAATATTACAGATTCCTGCATATCATTATAAACATATTAAAACAAATTCTTTGTCTGGATTAAGAAATTTAAAATTGTTTTAATAAGTAGTGAAACAACGAACACTAATAAACATTAATTAAAAATTTCTTAATTTAAAAACAGGATAATTTTTTATTATAGTAATAAAATTACAATCGATATAATGGCTGTGAAAATTAGCATGAAGACCATCCACATGACAAATGATTAAAATTTATAAAATCATTTGTAAACAGTTTAGAAATTATCAAAAAAAAAAAAGTTTCCTGCTGTATATTTAGTGTCTGCCTGACTTTCACGATAGGAATTCGCGTTGAGGAAGTGCCAGTGATTTTCGAATTGACATAGCATTCTGCCACAATCGATAATTTGTATATAATAATCATTTATAATGAATGGGACGACATACACTGAACATCCATGGACCCGCACGGCCATTTTTCGTTCTGAAAAAGTGACCGCATGGATGGGATTCGAACCTACGACCACGAGGCCCGTGAGCTCTACTCACTAGGCCACCTCGAACCCTGTTGCCATTTTAATTCCCCATATTTGAATTTCTCGCCACTAAATTACCCCGGATTTTGATACTTGACGAACATTGATTTTAAAATCCCCCAGATTTTAATTTTTTCTCCTCGAAATCCTCCTGATTTTGAATTTCCCGCCACTAAATTCCCCCAGATATTATTAGGTTTGTAGCCATTTTACGCGTACAGCGTTACCATTTTTACTTCCGGTTTTCCGAGAGCAATTCCGCGAGCGCTTCTTGGCACCGAATCAGCTAATTTTATCTACTTTTATTAGAAATATGTATTAACAGAAGATGTTCGGTTTCTATTTATCTTTAAGATTTGTTATTTATTTATTTATTTATTTATTTATTTATTTATTCATTTTTCACTTTCGCCACCATATTACAACATAGATTACTTAAAGTTACATTGTGGTGGATGTGAGCGTCAGATTAATATATAAAAAATATGGAAACATAAATACAGTTGATACATTAAAATTAGATAAAATATTAAATTATTATAGTAAATACATTAAAAGCTTACAAGGGGAGGATCAGATGTGTGACTCACCGATTTCATCCATCTTTGGCACACGTGTAGGTCATAACTAGGAGTGTAACAGGTGCAAGTAATAGGGCGCACTATTCAGCCGTTTTCGAGAAAAAATGGTTTTCTAATTTGTTAATTATTTGTATGTTTACATACCTTTTGCGTTAACTAACATATACCGACCTTTTGGCGCATCGATGAAACCGCCGATTCATAGTCAGAAGGTCGAAGGATCGAACCCCATTATTGAAGTTGGGTTCATTCATTTTCTTTTTATAGTTTTTAAAAATCCATGTGTATTTAAATATCTTAATTTTAGAATCAATCAATTTTTTTCTCGAAAACGACTGAATAGTGCGCCCTATTACTTGCACCTGTTACACTCCTAGTCATGACCTACACGTGTGCCAAAGATGGATCAAATTGGTGAGTCACACATCTGATCCTCTCCTTGTTAGATTAAAATTAAAATTAATATTAATTTCGCGTTATTCAGGTCGTTTCGAAGTCCGTTATAACTCTGTAGTTTTGTAAAAACAATTTTGTACAAGAAAGTGTTTAACATTTTTTTTTAAATACGTTGATGTTGTTTAAAGCAATAAAAGCTTAAGGCAAGTTCAATTCGGTGCACGTTTTTACCAAAAGTTTTTTTGTTCTTCAAATTGTTAAATGAAGCTTGCATTCAAAGTTGAATTTGAAAGTATTAAGTAGTTTTTGATATACAAACATACAGACATTTTTCAAAAATGGTCGGATTCGTCTCAAAGGAGCTTAAGACGGAAATTTCGCATTCGAAAAATATCATAATTATAATGCTTTCTAGAACTTCGTACAGAGAAAGTAAAAATAAGGGTAGGCCAAAAACATAGAAAAGTTGTATCGAAAAATCTAAACCTTAATTTTAGCCCTCAGCACCCTAAATTAGCTGCAAAAATCACTCTCTTGATTTTAAAAATTTACGAATTTACAAATATAGTTGAAATGACAATTAATTTTGCATAAAATTGTAAGTCAAAAATCGAAAGTTTGTGCCTGGAAATTAAAATGCATACCAAAAAACTGAAAATTTCAACAAAACATGGTGATGTGGCCATCATGCTACTTTCTCCGACTTGATTGTATCATTTATATTTACGTTGTCATGGTTTATTTTTAATTGAAATCATATTTTAAATGTACATGGAGCGTTGCGTAAACTCGGATGAAACTGGCGTTTAAAACGTCAAAATTATGAAAGATGGAAGAAGTATACTTCAAATTCAAAAACTCGGTTTACTCAAAAACTAACGAAATTTCGAAAAAAACTGATCCTGTAGTGGAAGTTGTTTATTTTGGCATTCTCTACAATTATTATTCAAATAAATTTGCTATAACTATTATCGTTTCATAATTATAAACCAAAAATTGAAAAAAAAAAATTGTTTTTCTCGAATAGCAATGATTTTATGAAAAATAATTTTAAGTAAAAGATGTGCATTTCTTTGTTGTCTTCAATGTTTGTTTAAATATTTTGTAATATTTTTCATATTTAAGAAAATATTGGCAAAAAACAAAAAACAGTTAAGGTAAACACCCACTTCCGGTATACGAAATTTTACCAAAAGCTTTTTTCTTCGTATTATCAAATAAGACGTACGTTTAACGTTTCATATCAATTGTTCTATTAGTTTTTGAGATACAGCGCACACAGACAGACACACACACACAGACAGACACACACACACGCACACACGCACACACGCACACACACACACACACAGACACACACACACACACACACAGACACACACACACACACACACACACAGACACACACACATAGACACACACACACACAGACACATCATCGCACACGCAGCCACACAAAAAAATTCCAGAAATTGTTGAAATGGCATCTAGGGTCCCCAAAACGGATATTACCGTATAAAAAATTTGAGAAAAAAATCACGATCACAATACTTTCTCGTGCTTCGTAACGGAGAAAGTAACAAATCGAACGTTTTGGCCAAAATAAAGAAAATCTGCACAAAAGTTAAAAATGAACCAAGAAAAAAATGAAAATACAAGTCACAGATCTAAAATATAGGCCAAAATCAAATTCAGAGAGAAAAGTCAAAAATCAAGTAATTGCTTAAAATAATTCCCTCACGACTATATTTTTCTAAGAAAATGTTAAACTTTACCTAAAAACTGTAAACACCTAAATTAAAATTAAAAATATAAAATTTAGTAAATAACCTAAAATTAAAACAAAAACCTTGCGGAAAATACAGGCCCAAAAAATTCAAAATTTGGGTCTGAATATTCAAAATGTTGATTTGAAAATCTGAAACACAGTTCTTTAAATAAAAACTTAGGTACAAAAGCCAATATAGCAAAAATTTAAATCCAAAATCGAAAATTTGGGCTTAAAAATGAAAAGTGCAGACCAAACAATCGAAAATTGCAACAAATAAATCAAAAATTTGGATCAAAATAAACAATAGTTGGGTCAAAGTTTAGACCGAAAAAATCGAAATTACGGGCCAAAAATTTAAAATATTGGCAAACAAATGAAAATCCAGGCCTAACAATAAAAACTAGTCATGGCCATCATATTACTTTTTTCGATTTGATGATATAATATTTATTTATATTTATATTGCAGAATCCAATGATACTGACGTTTGAATCGTCAAAATTTTAAAAGTTGAAAAAGACAAATTATACTTCAAATTTAAATAATCCTTATAGTACGTTTACTCAAAAACTAAAGAGATTTCGACAAAAACTTATTCCTTATAAATTGTTCATTTTGGCATTCTCTACAATTATTATTAACATAAATCTGCTGTTATTATTAGTGTTTCATAATTATATACCAAAAATGATTTTATGAAAAATATTTTCAAACCAAAGATGTTCATTTCTTTGTTGTCTTCAATATTTGCTTAAATATTTTCGTGATATTTTTCATATTTAAGAAAATATTGAAAAAAAAAACAAAAAAACAGTTAAAGTAAACACCCATTCCGGTGTACGAAATTTTAACAAAAGCTTTTCAGTTCTTCAGTTTCATATCAATTGCTCTATTAGTTTTTGAGCGCGCACAGACAGCCTCGTACTTCGTACCAGAGAAAGTAAAAATGATTGGTCATCATACTTTCTCCGATTTGATGATATCATGGTTTACATTTACATTTTATGGTTTATTTTCAATTTAGATCATATTTTAAATGTACATCGAGCGTTTTGTAGAACCGGATGAAACTGACGTTTAAATCGTTAAAATTATGAAAATAACTAATTTTACTTCAAATACTAATGGTCAGTTTACTCAAAAACTAAAGAGATTTCGAAAAAACTTATTGTTTATGAGTTGTTCATTTTGGCATTCTCTACTATTATTATTCATATAAATTTGCTGTAACTATTATCGTTTCATAAATATAAATCAAAAATGAAAAAAAAAATTATAAACTTTTTTCTCGAATAACAATGATTTTATGAATAATATTTATAAACAAAAGATGTTCATTTCTTTGTTGTCTTCAATATTTGTTTAAATGTTTTTGTGATATTTTTCATATTTAAAAAAATATTGGAGAAGAACAAAAAGCGTTTAAGGTAAACGCACACTTTCGGTGTACGAAATTTTACTGAAAGCTTTTCAATTCTTCGGATTATCAAATAAGAATTATGTTCTAAGTTTCATATCAATTGCTCTATTTTTTGAGATACAGCGCGCGCGCACACACACACATTCAACAAATTCATGTTTTTTGGCAAGAAGCTGCAAAAGGGATGCTCCATTAATCTTTAATAGTTATACGTTCAATATGAATTATAATTAAAAATGTTCATTTTTTTCAAAATAAAATTTACTTTTGAAACATTGTTTGCAAGTAAACAATGTTAATTTTGAATAAACTCTAACCGAATTAGAGCTTTCGATTAAATATTTCAAAATTATTGTCACGTTTCTATTGAAATATACATTTTTTTTTTAAGGAAGGATGGTTGACAGGAATTCGGGTTGAGCTAGCGCGGATGATGTGGGAATTGACGTAGCCAACTAGGGCATTCTGCCAAAACCGATAATTTGTATAATAATCATTTATAATGATGAAAGGGACATACACTAAACATCCATGGACCCGCACGGCCATTTTTTGTTCCGAAAAAGTGACCGCGCGGATGGGATTCGAACCCACGACCACGAGGCCCGTAAGCAGGAGATCTACTCACTGGGTCACCGCTTTCAGAAACAAGCGCAAATCCTAGCAATACTTTCCCTTTAACTACCTAGACTCAAGAAAGAAGTCGACCCAGGGATCGAGGCAAAATTTTACACAAAATGGGGAGTCAGAAATGAAAATAGTTTGCGCACCAATGAATTAGGGAATGGTAGAGTTACACGTAGGAAAAGAAAGGTTTAATTTCAATCGAGTTACAAAAGGTCATTGACCTAAGTCTTTTACCAATACTTTTAATTATTATAGGTAAAAAAATAATTCACAAATCTGAACAAAAAGCACCACTCACTATGTTAGTGGTTATCACTTTATATGCTGAACTTTGTCTCTCTAAATTTGCACATTTATTGCACGAACAGTAATATAAGTATTAACCGAATTTTAGATTAATAAATCGAAGCACGAAATTAGCGACTTGCTCGCTCGACTGACGAAGTATTATATTAAATACAAGTGTTTTATCCTCAATTACCATCAAGATGCATCACAAAATTAAAGCCCTCAATTCTAAACATTTAATTCATATATTTTTGATTTAATCTATAAATAATTTTTGATAATTAATAATAATTGCAACATATTGAAACATCTCAACATGCTCGAATGGTGATATGACGCGACGAGATAAACTCTTTATAACTTTAGATAAGCATCGGCAAATATTTGCCAGTCGAGAGATTTCAATATGCAAGAGAGATGCTCCGGAGATTACCAATTGAATGAACCGAAGAGGAAAACAGCCGAGACCTGTTTACAGAAATGCACAAAAGGAGCAGCCGAATATTATTTACAGTTTTTCAAAACAACCCTTTCTTTACATTCATATACATATCCTTGCACACGGATATGTGGATCGCAATGGTTATTGAAAGGATGAGGTGTAGTTAATGGTGGTACGGTGGGTGGGTTTCTTGAGATGTCACACAATGCGACACAAACGTAAATCCGAAAAATGGGACGTCGTTACATGCGGTTTTTGCAAATAATAAAAAGGGAAACGATATGATTATGGCAACTTCGTATTGTGTTATTCCCAGAAATATACAAGCAGAAGAAACATTTTTTGGGTAAATAAATTGATTTAGATCAATTTTGTTTTGATTTTAATGTTTGTTTAAAATTAATGTTATATTATTTTTTCTTTGCAGTGGCGTTGAAAATTTCTCCGCTGATCCCTAAGTTATCTTTGCGGCATTTCAATATATGGACGTTAATTTTAAATTAAAGCTTTAATCATGTTCTCAAAATAGAACATCTGAAACCAAGGTAAGAATGACATGTTCCAACCTTGGCCCCAAAATTTAATTTCTCTCCGGATTATTTCTATATTTAAAAAAAAGTATTGTGTTGAAAATTGAAATATATTTTTTTTTTTTAAGGAAGGATGGTTGATGGGAATTCGGGTTAAGGAGGTGCGGATGATAGTGGGAATTGGCGTAGCCATCTAGGGCATTCTGCCACAACCGATTGTTTGTAATAATTTTTATATATAGATATGAAAGAACTGCTACTCATACATCAATGGACCCGCACGGCCATTTTTTCATTCAGAAAAAGTGACCGCACAGATAGGATTCGAACCCACAACCACGAGGCCCAGAAGCAGGAACGCTACCCACTAGACCACCGCGTCCCCTGTATTTCTTATCCATTTTATTTTTTATGATACATTATTTCTGACTGGGCGGCGAGGTGATGTAGTAGGTAGATCGCGAGCATCTGCATGCTGCATCCCAAGTCGTGCGGCTTCGATTCCCCGTCCGGGCGGAACATATTTCGGATCGAAAAATACCCGCTCGGGTTCGTGGTCGTTGTATTTGCCTATCATTATTATTTCACTCATTTAATCATTTCATTTCAAATGTATATAAACAAAAAATGGAAACGGCTTAGAGCTGGCCACATGGAGTATCAATGGCAAAGAAAAAAAATCTGGCTTTCGTTCTGACTTTCCCATACCTAGGTTCCTTAGAAGAAGTCCATGTGAATACGCCACTGTTTTTTTTGTAAATATTTTCTTATTCTTTTAAATCTCTGTTAGATTCGTATTAGGAATGTCATACTTTGTTGCCCGAGTACTGAAATTCGCATTAATTTCTAAATGTATAAAATTTCAGCTCTAATTGATACACCAAGTTTGTTATCGGCACCTGCCTTTCAGGAATCTTCAGGCAGCAGGAGCGGCGCATTAAGTGATTTAATAAACGGAAAAAAGAGTTCATAATTTCTTCGTCGTCTAATAAGCGCGCGAGTGCGATGCAAAATATGTAAATGGAATTGCCGACTATTTATAGATAGCAGAAAAAAATCATTAGAGCCGCATCTGTCCCCTATGCACGAGCTGGAAATCGAGAAAAAGGAGGAGTGGTTGGAAATAGCATAAAAATTGCACGCCGCGCGAAGAAGTCGTAGAAGAAGAAATAGAATAAATGGTAGACGTACCAGCAGACGCGGGGACATACTAACCCATTGCATTAGATGTCTGGTCTATAAAATATCGGCTCGGCTCGTTATTACCGGCAATGTGCATGAACATGAGGGTACCACTAAAGATGGACAGATGCGCCGACAACATCGTGATATTCCTGATTTCCACCTTATATGGGAAGCTCTAAGGTGCATTCAAACAAGATAACAAGTTTCTAACGCTATTTATTTACCAGGAAAAATACCACATGTGAAATAATATTGATCTCGATTGGTGATATACCATTTAACAAAAAAATGTTGTACAATTTCTAACTTGACGATTTTTTTAAATAATACAACAAAAACCAAAAACGATATTCCTGGTTTTCTGGCTATGTATTCACTCAACTAAGATATTCTTTAAAATTTTGATTTTAATAATAATAATACTTTATTTCCCAACAGATTTGTAACAAGTGTTTTCTTGTAATTAAAAAAGGAAGAATGGTTGATGAGTATTCAGGTTCTGAAAGTAAGGATGCTTGGGAAAATTGGTGTAAGAAATGATAATAATCAAATAATTTACAAGTGTCGTAATCCCAAGGTCAAAAATAGCTCAAGTTGGCAAATGATTAAAAAATGTGTTGACCATGCCTTGAAGAAGAGATGCAACCTGAGCTAAGTGAAAGATCGTTTCAAGATAAATTCCTTTCGTTTCCTTGCAATCTATTTTTTTATGTTATTTAGAAATATTATGTTAACATTGTAAGAAAGTAAAGTAAATAACATAATTAAATGCCTAATTTAGTAAATATTATATTCATATAAGTAATGAAAGCTAGAACAACCATGGACCCGCACGGTCATTCTTTGTTAGAAATTCTTTGGATTTAAGCAATGGTATTCTGTGAATCATGTTTTGCACTCGTAACCGTTTTTTCTGGTTTCCCATAAGAATTTGAGCTTGAGTTCTAATTCCAAGTGTTTGTTTTGTTGGTCTTTTTACGTGACGTAGGAAAGGATTTCACCAGGTAGAGATTTTTGCAGAGGACGACGGGTAGACGTCTAATACAACTTCTGACAATTTTACTTTAACCACAATATTTTCTAAATTATTTCCTGCACTTGTTTGAATTAAAATCGATCGATTTTTGTATTATTTCTTGAATAATAATTATATACCATAGTCCAAACACTATAGATTCTCTCAAAATATTTCCTCATTTTGTGGATACTTACTCTGTCCAATTATTTAACTATTATATTCCTTGTTCGATATCCTGTACACTTCTTCTTCCTAAAAATATGGGGTCTGGGGCGCAGGAGTCCCCTAAACACTGCGGCCTCTTGGAGTATTGTATTTCCCCCGGGCTTATTTTTCATATAAATAACCCGAGTCCTTCTACTGGTCTTAGGAGCTTTTTTACTATATTGGTCGCTGGCCCTTCGTCATCTATTGTGAGGTTGTTCTGCCTGCGGGCAATTGTTTCACTTTCGAAAATGATATGAGAGACTGTTTCCTTCTCTTCATTGCAGAGCTATTCACTATTTTAACGACATTTTTTTGATTATATCTTGACTTCCGGCCTTTTGTCTTTTTGTGGTTTTGGAAGAAATAAAGGCAACTAGGAAAAAGTTATGGAAACCACATGTCTGGGCATAATAATAAAAATTAGAAACCCACATAATCCTTTGCATAACCCGCCCAATGATTTGCTTTCCGAAACAGGTGTTCAACCTTTCAACGAAAGATTGCTGAAATTGTCCACGAAGCTCGCCAATAATACGGAAATCGATAACCTTGCAAAAATAATAACTCCCAGCAATAACCGGCCTAGGAAATTCAAATTTCCAGAACACACACCCTATAATTATTTTCAAATGCTAAAGACTGATTGATATTTATAATTGATGCGTTCTACTAACACGTCAAATAATTAAAATTAAGCAGTAGTACTAACACCAAATGTATCACAAATTAAAAATTGTAAGATGTTCAGAATGTATGGTTAAACGGGCTGAAAGACTTTAGTCAATTGCCCTTTAAAACCCTGTATAAAACCAGGTTTTAATAAAGGTTTAGTAACTAACTAATTCTGTACTATCAATAATAGTTTAGATAAACGAAGCCCATGAGATTTTTAGAATACTTGCTATAGGTTTAAATGCTTTGGAACGCCGGGAAATTTTTCTGGTTGCATAAACCTTTTTCAATTTAAATTAGCTTTTATTTTTGTAAAAAATCGGGTAATCAGGCATCATGTCCACTCTTCTTTATGGAAAACTCCATTATTCAGTGATGAATCTATAATCTTCTGAAGTAAACTCTATTTCAGCATTAAAATTTCATTAACAGTGACAATAGTTTGACGCTTGATTAGCTGAAGTTAACAAAGATACAAAAAATCAGATTCTGACACAAGCAAAGTCACCCCTTATCTAAGTAATTGTTGATCGCATAGTATATTTTTGTTGGTTTCTTGTGTGTTCTGACATCATAGATATTAACTATAATTTGTTAGTACGCATCCATGGTGCGTAGATATTGCTAATGAGTGTTTTGCGAGCTTAGGAACTATAAATAAGATAATCAAACAAAAGGAGGACCCTGGATCAGTTGAAGTTCAACAGAAATGTCGAAGAAAAAAGAAGACAACTTCCCGAGATGAGTCTTCTCTTTTAAGAAACGGCAAATTAAACCCAATAAATGACGACTATGAAAAAATTTACACTACAATCTGTAGATGCCTTTAGATGGGGGAAATAATTGATGTCTTACTGAAAATCTATCTTCTTCTAAAAGGCGTCTGCAAATTGTAGAGTCTTAAACTTTCACACCAGCCTTTTCCAGATCTTCCAAGATCATAGCTTTTCTTTAAGTGGTTTTATTATTTCTAGAAATAAAAGACTCATCTGACGAAGGATATGATGAAAATAAGGCTGACGTGAGTCAAAAAATATGCTCATGGGACAAAAGAATACTAGAGAAATGTCTTGTTCACTGATGAGACACATTTCTAGTACAGGTATACCGATTAAAATTTGTACGGAAGGAAGGGTACGAAAAGTTTACTGCAGCTTACTTAGGTCCAAACATCCAGTCAGAAAAATGATTAGGGCTGTTTTTCATATATGGGAACAGGAAAACATATATCCATAGATGGCATGATGAACGGTGAGAAATGTAAAGAAATATAGAAGATTTATCTTTTACGTTGTGCGATCAAAAAACATGTTTATCGAGAGAACTGGAAACATGTCGAACCAATCTTCGACCAAGATTCGGTACCATGTTGTGTTTCCAAGAAGATTGTGAGCGAAATATTTCAAGGACAAAAAGATCACCCTTCTAGATTTGCCTGAAAATTCACCAAGTATTAATTCTATTAACTACTTATGGCCTATATGAAAGACAAGATTGTACATCGAGGGCTAAGACGATTGAAGCTGTAATTTAGGTGTAGTTTCGAGATGACAAAAACAAGGAAAGTTGCAAAAAATTGGCTCTATGCTAAACCGAGTTGAAGCCGCAACAAACGCCAAATGGTGGCAGAGCCTCTTTAAATAACAGTTAAAGATACATAAACTAGTATTGTATACATTATTTTCTTTCAATAAACGATAATGAACATAATCTGCCGGGGCGCTGCCTATTTGCACATTACTATAGTCCATTGTAGGTCTTATTTTATTATTTATCAAGATTCCACTATTTGATAGTTAATCTTGACGTTTTTTACGCCTCTGGATCTCCATTCAAAAATGTTTTTAGTCTTTTGGCCACAGATCCAGCCTAGTACTGTAATCATGATATTCTTTGCATGTACTCCTGATCACTTCCTCAAAAACTATACACTGTGGATCATTGTATCCTTATTAATAATTAAATCCTATAGTCTAAGTATTCTAGGTTTTGTTCTCTCAAATATGCCTGAATCTTCGTTACAAAATGTTCCCTATCTTTGGCGGCACATTCGATCATGATATTCTTTGTATTACGATCGCCTATAGTCCTGATTGCTACTTCAAAAACGATACTGAGTGGATCAAATTCTGTTCTCCTCTACGCATGTACTCTTGATGTTTATCTCGTTTCTTCATAATTAACGGTATCCCGAAGTCCAGGCATTATAGGTTTTACTGATCTCTTTATAAAATCTCCCTAAATCTTAGAGAATTTTTCCCATCTTTTGCCCAACTTTTCAACCATGACATGTCTTGTAGTGCTCCTGATCGCTACACCAAAAACGATACTCTGTAAATAAAATTCCGAACTCCTGATATTTGTTTTGTATCTTCATTATTAACTATATTCCGTAGACCAGGCATTGTAGGTTTTATTGCTTTCTTTATCCAATCTCTCTGAATCGTCATTAAAGAGTTTGCTCCATCATCGTTTGGCCGCACATTCAGTCCAACTTTTCAAACACTATATTTTTTTGCAGTAGGATATCCAATACTCCTGATCATCACTTCGAAAACGATACTATCTCATATTCTTTACTCCTAACCTTTGTGTCGTACCTTCATTAACTATATTTCGTAGTCCAGGCAATTGCAGATTTTATTGCTCTCTTTATAACATCCCCCTTTGGCCGAACAATTGTTTAACCATTCTTTTTCAGCGAAATTTTTTTGGTCATATTATAAACTCTTCATCTTTGTCTTGCGTGCTCATTAATAACACTGGGGAAAACACAACGTTCGCTGACTTACATCCAGGACTTATTACTTAAAAATTTTTGGTGCTGAATTCAAATATCACATTAGTTTTTGCCTATCACGGCAGGTTTTTGATGTACATAATATAACTATATTTATAATCCATTGTCCAAGTATTGTAGGTTTCATTGCTTTCTTTTTTAAAAGTCCGCTAAGCTATTTTAATATTATTATCCGCCAGTTAGGAGTATGTTTATTTTATTAGATCTTCGAATTGTTTACATCTTAGGTCTAAGTCTAATAATTTAACCATTAAATTTTTTGTATTCTCAATCAATACTTTAACGACATTTTTCGGATCATTTTCTGAACTGATCTTTGTGTTGTTTCTTCAATGATAATTACATTTCTGTATTTCCTTAAGATGGCTTCTTTTCTTATCATATTTTGTACTCAAGCTAGACGTGTGGGCAAAACATTTGTCAGTGATGTAATCAGCCTGGTGGCAATTGTCGCTCAAAGATTTGAAGTAAAGGGAAAAAAACGTGAAGATTATTTGCAATTTATTATTTAAATTGTAATAGGTGATTCATTTAGAGGTACTTTTTGTAGTAGGGATATTAAAACAGATCAAGCGTGTGCGAATCAAATTGTCATAGTATTTTTGTTTAGTGTTGTTTGACATTTCATCATGGAAAGACTTAGCCCGGCACAACGACAGCAAATTATTCAGTTGTATTACGAAAATCTGCGCTCTGCGCGGAACATGTTTCGTGCGTTTAGAGCATGTACCATCCAAAAATTTGAAACCCAATTTTCATGATTGGATAATACGCGATCAAATAGATCACATCCAGCACGTATTGAAGAAGATATAGCGGCGGTAACTGAGAGTATACACGATGACCGTAATGAATCAATTCGGCGCAGTTCTCAACACCTTGGTTTGTCGTATGGAACAACTTGCCGTATTTTACGACCAAGGATCTTGGTTTAAAAGCACATAAAATTCAACTCATGCAAGAATTAAAGCCGGCCGACCTTCCGAATAGTCACCGTTTCAGTCTTTGGACTCTTGAAAAGCTTGAAGAAAATCCACTGTTTTCGACCAAAATTTTATTCAGCGATGAGCCCCATTTCTGGCTTAATGGCTACGTCAATAGGCAAATTGTCATGTTTGGGCTGAAGATCAACCAGAATAGATTCAAGAGATGCCATTACATCCAGACAAATTTATAGGCTGGTAGAATCATCGGTCCATATTTCTTCAAAAATGATGCTGGCCGGAACGTTACTGTAAATGGTGCCCGTTATCACGCCATGATAACGGACTATTTGCTGCCTGAAATTGAAGCCCGTAATCTGGACGAGATTTGGTTCCAACAAGACGGTGGGACTTGCCACACAGCCCGTAAAACCATGGCTTTATTGCGAGAACAATTCGATGAACAGTTAATTTCACGCTTCGGACCGGTCAATTGGCCGTCTAGATCATGTGATATCACATCTCTAGACTTTTTCCTTTGGGGCTACGTAAAATTCAAAGTCTACATAGATAAGCCAGATTGGAATTGGAAGCCAACATTACTCGCGTCATTCGCCCACTCGAAATGCTCGAACGCGTCATCGAAAATTGGAACTTCAGAATGGACCACGTTAGTCGCAGTTACGGCCAACTTTTAAATGAAATAATCTTTAAAAACAAATGTAAATAATGGTTCCTTTATTTGATAATAAAGATTACCCGTTAAAATCGATTTTTTTGATTGCTTTTTATTTTTGTAAAAAGTACCTCTACATGAATCACCCGTTATAAAAAAAACAAATGTCTTGTTTGATATTTAATTATTACATTTTGCTTCGAAGCGTCATTTGGTAGACTTATCATAGTTCAATTAGTTCAAACCTGTTTATTTATAAATATATTTTAGTATCTTTATCTTAATACATTATCTTCACATAATGTTCGTTAATTAATGTTTTAAATAATGTTACATTTTCTGTAATTGCATATATGTCTAATGGGAAATTATTATTATTATTATTATTAAGGACTCGGGGATGTTGAAATTGCAATCGCCAGTGTGAAGTCGTTTCGTGTTTAGACGATAAAAACTAGGGAATGATACAGTGAAGGAGAGAGTTAATTTGTGCGTGGAGTCTTTTTGTTCTTGGATTACCTTGACACGCGCTGTGGTCTTCAGGTGCAGCAATAGATGCAAAAGATGTGGCAGAAGATGCGGGCGCCCTTACCTCCATACCTCCATACCTCTATTCCGCCGCTGGTTTGGTATGCACGCGCGTAAAGTGTCGGTAATTGCCCATTACTTACCATTTTTCTCAACCCACCTATTTTCATAATGATCTCAATAAACAAACATTTGTTTAGTGCAAAAAAATACTCTAAACACATTTCGGTGTTTTTTTTAAACAGAGAACTGTAAAATAAATTAAAAGATTATTAATAATAATAATAGGCCTATATTTTCATAACCTGTACATAAAATATAAATACACCTTGGCGGTAGAATTTTGTATTTTTCTTTCACACATACAAATTTTCTATTTTCTTTGTAAAAAGGGGTTTCCCGTATATATTTTAAATAAATAAATTTTAAAAAACAATATTCACAAATTATTCATAAATAAATGGATGTCAAGTTCTCTTACATGATTGTAGATGAATTACAATAAAGTAGTCTTTGTAAGACGCATTATTGTGGATGGCGTAATATATGGTATTTTGTTTTATTATATTTTGTTATATAATTATGTATATGAACTGAATTAATAGCCTTAAAATTAAATTTTTATACAGAATGAAATTTTAGAGTTGTAAAATTTATCGAAATCGTGATATTCTTGGAATAATTCAAAAAGTAGGTAATTTTGCTGATGTAACCACTTCTCAGTTGCAGAACACTACGAGCTACATTGATGATACTATACTTTGATTAAAAATGACCTTGAAATCACCGGTGAAATCACCCGAAACCTCCGAAGGGTCAAGAGTTCACCCAGTTTTAACTCATCTTGATAATATTGATAATCCACGATATCTCGAAAACTAAGGTACTCAGTGCTTAGTACTATTGTACTGATATTAAAATATTACATTTGACCAGTTAACACGTAAATGTAATGGAGGATGAAAATTTAATACAAATTTTCAAAAATGGATCCCCAAAATCGTTGCTTCTTTGGATAATTTAATAAACTAACTTTTTCGCATCTTATTAAATAATATAAACATTGTTAAATCCTTTTTGATTGAGTTGTCCATTATTCGGCCGAATCATTTTCTCCAGAGGTGACGTCTAATCAAATGATAGCGGTTTCATTGCCCAACAGGTGACGTCCAATCAAATGATAGCAGTTTCATTGCCCAACAGTTTAGTTGTTACTATGTTATTATGGTTCGTTTTTTGTCAGCGAACTGCCGCAATTTCCAAATAGAACAATTCTTCGTTATAATTTAATACAAACAGAAAAACCTTTAGTTAATTATTTAGTATGATGCGAAAAAGTATAGTATTAAACTCGTGAACAAGTTGGCCATTGCCACTCGGGTGAATTGCAAACTTTACCCTCGTGGCAATGGCCAACTTTCTCACTCGTTTAATAATATACTATTTCTTGATAGAAGCAACTTTGTCTTAACAAAAAATATTAAGTTTTGTTGATGATTCTATGATTTGATGATAAAATTCAACCCGAAATCTAGAACGTTGATTCAAAAATATTATTTGTTTTTCGTTAGTTTCTATCATTTCCAGCAATTGGTTTAGCTAGAATTTAATTCTAATAAATAAAGCATACACAATACAAATATTTTTCTCGGAAATTTAAATTTCAAAGTCGTGGTTTTTGTTACAAGAACTAAATAAAACTGTTTTGCATCCTATTTTTGATTGATACCCCAGATTTGGTCCATGCACCTCCCACGCCGATTTTAATTTGTTAAATACGAGAAATAATAGTGATAAGAAAAAATCGTGTCAAAAGACAATTTTAATGCAAACGTTGTAAAATAAGAAATCAGAAGAAGTATGGATGACGTGATAGAGAAATAAAAAAAAATACACTCGCATCATGATTTTGGTACATTAAGCCATCATATTTTATTTCGGGATTAATCTTTTATTTTATCTTATCTGATGACGGTGGGAATGCAAATTGTCATTAAGAGGGATGAGGGTGACATTTTTCATAGCGAACGACGGGAATTTGTCGTTCGCTGTTATGAAGACATTAATATGGGACGATCGTAGGGGGTGAAACGCACCCTCATGGTGGTCGAATGGCAGCGGAACAACTACAGGTAGTCAGGGCCGCCGCGGGATACCTCACGATGTCAACCCTTTTGGTACCCTTTGGTGCCTACTACCGAATGTCACACTGACCTACTCAACCCGTTTATACATTTACACTTCCTCGAAGATCGATTAATCAAAAAAATTATTTCGAAGAGATATATACAGAAAATTATTTTATTACCCATTACGCAATAGTATTTTAAAATTATCGAAGCGTTTTTAACAATAGAAATGTTAGATTTTTAGATAATTAGGTTTGCATATTTTAATAGAAATTTAAAGTCATTTTTCTTGCCTTTCTCAAAATACCTGGTTTGCTAGGTTTTTAAATAATAACAACTTTCAAAGTAGTATTATTGTTTGCCTATATTTATTTTACTGTTGTACTGTAACAACAATATTTTGAAATAAATTTATTCTTCTTCTTAGCTGAAACCAAAATTATCGCATTTTACATTTTTTTTTTGCCACCATCTCATCAAATTGTTCATAATCATTCACTACGTTATTATTTGTGAACGAATTTTTCACTTCCCTTTAATTACAGTCAAAAGCATCGGAATGATTAATTTCTTCAAAAAATTCCCACACTATATAACCTTAAACCATTCGAAATTTATGGTGTATATCTGTGTATTAGCGAGGTATCGCCGGATTTTTCTTTACCTGGAAACTAATAATTCTCATTGATATTTTCTACCTGACCCAAGCAAAGATTCGGTAGCCCAGATTAGTTACATTTCACCTTTCCATCAAGAATTTCCTCCTTCTTTACATTAAAAAAAAGTATAATCGGTTCCGTCTACTTTGTTAAGCTGACATAATTTGATATCAGTCAAATCAAAACGCACCCTATGCGACGTTTCGGATTACACTTGACACCCGATTAAATTCCAAAAGATGAAAAAAAAGAAGATAATTACGTATCGAATTTTCAGTTCGAATCTGTGTTCATACCGAATCAGATGAAGAAGACGACGCGCGACGGTAAGAATTATAATACCAATTGTCAGAATGTTTTTTTTTGTAATGCAGGAGGTTTTACAATAGTAAAACCAATTCAAATATAAAACTATTTCTCGCGCAAATTGTTTGACACCATCAATCATAATAAGTAGAATAATGGAACACGAGGATAAAATGAATAAATGTAATTATTCCCCTTAACAATAAACAAGACTAAATAAGCAAAGAAGAAGGCAAAAAGACCTCCTGGTCGATAGCTTATTAGAATTTAAAAATATTATAATATCAGATCGCGTTTATAAACTTACTTTTTGTATCACAAGAACATCCAATCGAAAATTTAAAAAAAAATGTTGATGTGGCCGTCATTACAAAGGAAGTTTTTTTTATGATATTTTGCTTATTTTTTCAATAGCTAGAGGAATTTCGAAAAAACTTATTCTTCGTAAGTTGTTCATTTTGGCATTTTCTGCAATTTTTGTTCACATAAGTTTAATGTTACCATCATCATTTCATAATTACAGACCAAAAAGGCAAGTATTTGCTATCTTTATTTCTTTCTCAAAAATCAAGTACTTTTATTATCAAGAGGTGTGCAGTTGCCGCTTTTTATGTTTTTGTATGTAACGAGGGTAACTCTGGAACGATTAGGAAGATTTTGAAAATTCATCAAGAAAGTGATGTACTCATCAAATCGATAAGAAAGATAAGTTAGAAACCAAAATTTGACCTTTAATTCTTTTCCTATTTTAGAGCAAAACTCTTAAAGGAAACGTCGGAAGCTGAAAGTTCTTCAAGGAACGTGTTAAACTCCTCGAATAGATAAAGATAAGGTGAAAAAATTAATTTAACATTCATTTGTTTTTCAATTTTTGAGAATTCTCCTTGAACGATAAGGCTGATTTTGAAAATTTTTAGTGCAAAATTCAACCAATGAGATAAAAACAAAAAATCCACGTTCAGTTGTTTTTCGCTTTTTCGCGGATTACTTTAGAACGTATCGTGAAAAATTCTTATATAATTTAAGTATTGTAGTCCTTAAATAGAAATAGATATAGTTAAAAGTAATAAAGACGAAAAATAGCTTTTCGTCGAAAAATACTTTTATCAAATAATAATGCAATGTAATGTAATGTAATGTAATGTAATATAATGTAATGTAATGTAATGTAATGTAATGTAATGTAATGTAATGTTTATTAGTGTTTGTAACAATTGTTTTATACACAATACGTTAGATTGTCTCAAGTTAATTTATAGTTAAAAGATTATTTACAAAAATGGTGATGTGGCCATCATGTTACTTTCTCCGACTTGATGGTACCATAGGCATTATACACTCGGCGTCAAAAAAAGCGCCACTAGAAAAATAGCGAAGAAACTCAATTTTTCAAACCGTCGTAACATGGTTCAATTTGGTCGAAAATCGATGAATCTTTCAGTTTGGGAAAGATTCAAGTTTTATTTTTAACAATGTGTAGTTGATTTTGACCCCAAATCCAACCCACCCCCCATAACAACGCGATGGAAAAAAATGTTTTTTTATGTAAAAAATGGTCCAACTTTGACAGCTGTACCGTGCGCAAAAAAAATCGACGAGAAATTTCACTACAATGGCAGAAAAATTTAATCAGTTTCCTTCAAATGCCTTAAAAATTCGAGTCGTTTAGATGATTTGGAGCAAAGTTACGAATTTTTGAAAAAAAAAAAACATTTTTCACTTTTTTTGCCATAACTTGAGTAATTTTGCACCAAAATCGATGAACTTTTGCAGTCTGAACAGTTTCAAATTTTCTCTTCAACGTCATTTGAATTGTTTTGTTGCTAAAAGGATTCCACCCCCTGCCATCCCCTAAAGGAAAAAAATGTTTTTGAAGTTTAAATGTGAAATTTGGTTTCTTGTACCGTGTGTAAAAATAAATCGTGGACTCAATCAGTCAGCATGGCAATAAAGTTCAATCATTTTCCTCCAATTTCCCCCAAAATTCAAGTCCATGCGATGATTTGGAGCGAAGTTATGCAGTTTTGAAAAAAAAAATTACATTTTGCGCCTTTTTGACCATAACTAAGCGAATTTCGCACGAAACTCGATGGAATTTTGCGATCTAAGAAGTTTTCGACTTTCGTGCCCCCTGAAGACCCCTACAAAAAGTGTTTTGGATTGACAAAAAATGTTAAATTTTTATAACTTGTTTTCATTTTCAATGTAATTTTTTTTTCAAAAATTCATAACTTTGCTCCAAATTATCGAAACCACTCGAATTTTTAAGGCATTTGAAGGAAATTAATTAAATTCTTCTGCCATTGTGGTGAAATTTCCCGCCGATTTTTTTTTGCGCACGGTACTGCTTGTCAAAGTTGGACAATTTTTTACATAAAAAACATTTTTTTCCATCGTGCTGTTACGGTGGGTGGGTTAGACTTGGGGTCAACATCAACTACACATTCTTAAAGATAAAACTTGAATCTTACCCAAATTGAAAGATTCATCGATTTTCGACCAAATTGAACCAAGTTACGACGGTTTTAAAAATCGAGTTTTTTTGCGATTTTTCGAGTGGCGCTTTTTTTTGATACCGAGTGTATTTACGTTTCCATGGTTTATTTTCAATTGAAATCATATTTTAAATGTACATCGAGCATTGTGTAAACTCAGATGAAACTGACGTTTAAAACGTCAAAATTATGAAAAATGGAAAAATTATACTTCAAATTCAAAAATTCAGTTTACTCAAAAACTAAAGGGGTTTCGAAAAAAAAAATCTTTATGAGTTGTTCATTTTAGCATTCTTCACAATTATTATTAACAAATTTGCTGTAACTATTATCGTTTTATAATTTTAAACCAAACAATAAAAAAAATTACTTTTTTTCTCGAATAAAAATGATTTTATGAAAAATGTTTTCAAGCAAAAGATGTTCATTTCTCTGTTGTCTTCAAAGTTTGTTTGAATGTTTTTGTGATATTTTTCATATTTAAGAAAATATTGGCAAAAAACAAAAACAGTTAAGGTAAACGCCCACTTTCGGTGTACGAAATTTTACCAAAAGCTTTTCAGTTCTTCAGATTATGAAATAAGATGTATGTTCAAAGTTTTATATCAATTGCTTTATTAGTTTTTGAGATACAGCGCGCATAGACAGACACACACACATACACACGCACACACACATACACACACTTTTTTTTTTTCAGAAATTGTTGAAATGGCATCTACGGACCCCAAAACGGATATTTCCGTAAAAAAATTTTTGAAAAAAAATCACGATCACAATACTTTCTCGTACTTCGTAACGGAGAAAGTAAAAATATGTTGTTTTTATGTTTTCATTCAATTATTTCGAATATTTTGAATGCTTCCTCCCATTCAGAAATGTGGATTTTCTACGTGAAATTAATACAAAATGCAAAGTTCTAAAGTATCAAATTGCGATTTTGATTTTTGAAATTGCACAACTTTCAAGCGCGTTATCCGACTTTGTAAATTTTTTGTAATCTGAAAACTGGTAAATTAATATTTTAGTGAAATCAACGCAAAAGGTAAATTAGACGTTTTCAAAGTTTGAAGATTTATATTGCGATTTTTTATTTTTGTTTACTCAACTGCCAAACGCGTTGTCCGATTTTGATGATTTTAACGTCAAACTGTAAAGAATTTAGTTCATTTTAAAAACTGTTTAAGAGATGTTTTCGAAAAATCAACTCAAAACGTCAAAATTGCACGTTTTCAAAGTCAAAAGATTTGAAATTGCAATTTTGATATTTGAAATTGCACAACTGCCAAATGCGTTGTTTGATTTTGATAATTCTCGCCTCTAAATGTAGAAGATTTAGTGCAATTTTAAATTGTTCGTTTTTAAAGTCAAATTATTTAAAATTGCGATTTTGATTTTTAAATTGTACTTGTTAACTGCCAAACGCGTTCTTCGATTTCGATTAACCAAACGTCAAAATATGGCAACTTTAGTGTCATTTTAAAACGGATTACAAAGTTTGTAAAATTAATACAAAATGCAAAAATCGCACTTTTTTCGATTTCTAAGATTTTTTTTTTTTTTTTGAAAAAAGGAAGGATGGTTGATGGGATTTCGGGTTAAGGAGAGTGAATGATATTAGGGAAATTGGCGTAAGCTACTTGGCTATTCTGCCACAACCGATTCTTTGTAATAAATTCATATATTGATATGAAAGGACAACCACTAGACATCCATGGACCCGTACGGCCATTTTTCATTCAGAAAAAGTGACCGCACGGATGGGATTCGAACCCACGACCACGTTCTAAGATTTTAAAATCGTAATTTTGATTTTTCAAATTGCACAATTGGCAAACTCGTTAGCGAATTTTAATTAATGTATAATAAAAACGTGGCAAATTTAGTGCAATTTAAACGCAAAATGTTGAAATTCCGAAAATCACGATATTGATTTTTGAAATTGCACAACAAGCGTTGATCGATTGTCATAATTCAAACGTCAAAATATGGCGAGTTCAGTGTAATTTTAGAACTGGTTACAAATTGGTTATGTGGCCATCTTGTTAGTTTCATTCGATTTTGATGGTATGTTTGTACTTGTGTGATTTTCATTTTCAATTTAAATGATATTTTAAAAGTTATATACATTTAGTGTTCTACGGATCGGATAACACAGACGTTTGAAACCCTATTAACCCGCCACCTCCCTTTCCAAGTAACGCCACTGATTTAGGGAATCAGGGGCTAGTATTAAAAAAAATGATGAAGAAAATTTTACTCACTCAAAAAGGTTCGCCATCACTGGCTTAGTAGGGAACGTTCCTCCTTCTGGGACAAGATGTCGTGGTTTCGAATCCCATCCAGGCGGTTTTTTTCTGAAACAAAAATGGCCCCATTATATTTATATAACATACATTTTCAACAATCTGTCGTGGCAGAAACCCCTAATTTTCTACGCTAATTCCCACTATCATCTTAGCATCCTTAACCCGAAATTCCATCAACTACCCGTCCGTTTAAAAAAAACAAAATATTTCTTTGTATAAAGATGTTTGTGTATAATTACATTTTTCTTATCCGCTTTTCTGTTTTACACGTAACTGCGGCTACGGTTTTTATGCGACTTCTTAGGAGGTGGTACAGTTTTTTTTTTTTAATTGTGTTACTGCAAACCAATTGGAGTTACTTGGTAGCGCAGATTAATATTAATCTTTGATCGATACCAAAAATCTTCTGATTCCATCAAAGTACGACGAAATTACAATCTTACAATCTCCGCCCGTAGGAAAGTTCGATGGAATTCTATTCCGCCAAATATGGAAGTTTGCGGCGGGACATATACAGGGTTGGGATAAAGTATGGAACCAAGTAAATATCTTTAAAACAAAATGGGCTAAATTTATGAAACTTTGCAGCCAAGTATAATGACACATAACGCATCTGATTCCATATTTTTTCACCGGAAATACCTTCAACTCGTTTTAGTTTAAATGGGACACCCTGTATATTTTTACATTTTCAAATAGACACCTTTTCAACAATTACAATGATGTGGGGTTTGGACTTGTGTTTTTTTAAATAATAAATTAAATAATAAAAAATGAAATTTGTGAATTTCATAACAATTTTGTTCAACTCTTGAAAATTTTGATTTATAAATATTAGAATTGCTCTCAGGGAATGTTTTATTAAAATTATTGCATGCATCTTGTGGAGATCTCTATCAATCTCCAAAACTAACCATCATTAACAAAGTATTTTTTTCACGTTCAGTTAGTTCACCCAAAATTGAACAGCAATATTAATATTTCACATGGATACTATCTGTCAGTTACAGAAAACGTAAAATTGTTTTATCAGAAAACAGTGTAAAAAGATGTAAAAAGCCAACTCGATGTAGAATTATTTTATTTAATATTTAAAAAACTACAAGTCACAAACCCACCGAACCATACATCATTATAATTGTTGGAAAAGTATCTATTCGAAAATGTAAAAATATACAGGGTGTCTCATTTAAACAGTTGACGGTATTTCCGGTGAAACTGGTAGTACAGTAGTAACAAAAAATATGGCATCAGATGCGTTAGGTGTCATTATACTTGCCTGCAAAGTTTCATAAATTTAGCCCTTTTAAAGATATTTACTTGTTTCCATACTTTATCCCAACCCTGTATGCTCAATAACGCAGTGAACGTGTTAATTTTCTATTTTTGGCCAGCAATAAATTGAGAATATCAATTTCAATTACTATTTAAATATATGCAAATTTCTCATTCAAATTTTGAATTATAATTCTTGTTTTAGGAAACTCGTGCCAGCGCCAGCGGCGTGTTTCTTTGATAACTCGTGCGAAATCGTTGTCGTTTCGTGGTCATATTTTTTTTCATGTAGAGAATGGTTTTTGAAATGCATTATGCGGTTTTTGAAAGGGTTGGACGGTCTAATGGGGGCCTTTGTGACACGGATTTTGGCCGGTGACAATGAAGAAATCCCTTTCCGGTCCACCTTAATCTGACGGCCTCAAGTACCTTCTAAACATGACTGTTGGGCTTTTCGTATAAAATTTCGAAAATTTCACGTCTGTTGGATTATCATTTCAAATTTTATTCACACTCATACATATTAACCATTAGTAATGCTTTCGATTTGTTGAAGCTTGAATAAATGCAGAAATTAATTAAACGAAGTATGTGTGTTTATTATAAATTAATTTCACATTTCTCTCATTATCTTACCTACCAAGAGTTATATTCTTTGTAGGTGGGAAAATGAAAAAGATGTTTGTGCGTCTCTATTACAAACATTATTTATGCACGACTATCTCTTATAGTGGTAACAAGCAATGAAACACTGTTTTGAACAATTATTTTATTTAATTCAATAAATTCAATAAAGAAAAGTGGCCCGAATATATTCAACCTATTCGTTTTTTTCTATTTTAATTAATTATTTTTTTTTATTATCTTACCTCTAAATATTCATGAGCTACCACTGGATGCATTAAATTGTGTGATCTGAATTTTAATAATATGACGGTCTAATTGCCTGAAAGAATACAATCAACTGTGCCTTAAAATAACCGGGGCGATCCTCTGAAATAACAAGCTCACTTACACACACGACCGCATACAAAATTTGCGAAATTGATTGCTAGTTAGTTAAATTTTAACAAACACTGAAACAAATACATTGGTGGAAAAAAACAAGAAACACTTGAAATTCGTGAAATTTCGACCATTTTCAAATAGTCATAAATCGGCGTAGTTTCAATTGATTTTGATGAATCTTTGAGGGCAAAAGCTTTGAAGCGTCTTCTTTAAAGGCATGCATGCGAACTTAAGCGTAACCCCTTCCGCCAATCTCTAGCGCCCCTGTGAAAAAAAAGTTTTTTCTGGAAACCATGTCCAAGTTTGACGATGTAAGATGCACTTTTTTTCAAACACCCATAACTTGGTGCCAAATCGTCATAGAAGCTTCGTTCTTTGAGTCCTGCATAGGGAATTGATCAAATCTTAATGCCTTTATTGTGGATCGAGTCGACAAAATTTTGCCAACTCCGTATACATCGTCAGAGTTGGACTGAAGGAGTTACGCTTAAGTTCGCATGCATGACTTTAAAGAAGACACTTCAAAGTTTTTGCCCTCAAAGAGTCAACAAAGTTAGTAATGGCGGTTTTAAAATGGTAGAAATTTCTCGAATTTCAAATGTTTAATTTTGTTTTCCTTCAGTATATATGTATAATAAAAAAACGCTATATTTAATAATAAATTAATACTTCCTATACTGCATTATTAATGGATATTTTGCTATTTTAGAGGGTTATTAGAATAAGAGCATTTGGTTAGTTGCATGTTTTTATTGATTGTTGACTGTCATTAAAAACATGGAACGAAACAAGTGATCTTATTATAATAACCGTCTAATGCCTTATTATGCAAGAAAACGTAATGAAAGTTAAAAAAAAATGTCGTGAAAATATAAGTGATTAAATTAATCTTATGGCGCTGGGGGTAACATATGTTTTGTTTAAAAATAGGTCTTTTCGTGAAAAATACAAATAGAACTGAGTAAATTTACAAGCAACTCTTTCGATCCTAAGATATATAAGGATTCTTGTAATATTATTCATGTGAACATTATGACAAGAGTACTAAAATAGATTTTAAGTACTTTTGATTTTTCTAAAATCTCGTTTCATACGAAATTATCTGAATATCCAGGCAGACTCGGCAAGAACAATACATTTTAAGTCAATTTGTAAGGTTTGAAGTTACTAGCAATTGTTTTTACATTTTATAATTAACCAGAAAAATGCTCAACAAATTTACTCAAATTTACTCAAATTGGATATTTTACTAGGAAAAATATATTTGGATCCATTTGATTTCTTAAATTAATTGCTTTGTTTTAATCGAATGGAAGAACACATACTCTTAAAATTATCCATATTCATTTCTTATAGAAATTACTAACAATAAGAAAGAATAGTGGGAAGAACGTGTAAAAAAAGGAACAATATTTTGAGGATCCCAAGTACAAATTAGTAACTTTTTTTGGGCCACCCTTAAAAAAATTAAAGTTACTAATTTGTTTCTCCTCAATGCGGATCTTGTTTCTTACATGAAATTAATAAGCTTTGCAAAATTTCAAGTCATTCGGATTATACAGTGTCCCACGAGATAGTAGACAGCCAATATCTCGAAAACGGTTAGTAGTACGAAAATGAAATTTGGTGACGTTAAATGGTTTGAAATGATGCCAATTTCTGAATACATAGATTTCATTTCCTGTTCTCCATTTCCGGAAAAATCACATCAACTTCACAATTTCAAATGGGACACCCAATATATTTATGGATTTTTGGGAAGGTGATTGCAATACCAATTCAGCGATACCATATTATTTTTATATTATGGATAGAAGAACAAAAAAAAAACAATCTATATAAAATCAAATAATACATATAACAAACGTTAATAAAAGTTGTAACTGGCAGGGACTATATGATGTAAAAATTACCTATACATTTGTATACTTTTCTTTGTAATGGCCTTGCACAAATGAATACATAATAAAACAATTAAATTGATTGCCAGATTCAAAGACAAAATTCAAGTCTTGACTTCAGATTTCTTGTACAAGTTGCTCTTGCCATATTTGCTGCTATGTTTCGATTTTGTCTTCTAAATCTATGCGGTATATACGACATCCTTTAAATATCCCCAAAGAAAAAATCGAAATGTGTAATATCTAGGGATCGCGGTAGATAATGTATCGTACTATTTTATCCGATCAAGCGTCCTTGGAAATAAATTTACTCAGTAGCTTGTCGAGAATAGTGAGGAGCTGCACCATCCTGTTGCCACCACATCATTGCTCTCTCATTTAGAACTGGCTTTTTCGTTTTCCAACCGGAAAAGAACCTCTGCGTAATTTTTGTTGCTTCTAACTTGATGAAGGTACGACGTTAGACGATTCGGATATCTAACTAAATATGACGCATTACTTGATGAGAACGTTTTATATGAAGTGTTTTCAATTTTTGTTTGACGTTTTGTTTTTTTAATCCACGTCACCGCGATTATTTATTTTGATTATTATTCCAATAATACTCCCTTAATTTACAAAAAAAAAACACTCAAATAATATGGTATCGCTGAATTTGTCTTCGAATCACCTTTACAAAAATTCGTAAATAAATATGGTGTCTTATTTGAAATTGTTAAGTCGAAAAAGACAAACAGAAATGAAATCAAAGTATTCAGAAAGGGGCATCATTATGAACCATTTAAATCCACCTAATTTAATTTTAGCATTAGTAACCTTTTCCGAGATATCGCCTGTCTGCTATTTAGGAGTCGCAACCATATTCAACTTTGTGAATACGATTGAAAATAAAAACAAATCTGTGAAAAATCATTTTATATAACGAAAATAACTTCAAAAATTGAAACAAATAAGTTATCATCGTCAATAAAGTTCTAATTATTATTAGATCAATTTTTTTTTTAATCACTTCTCAAACAAGGGGCCTTTGGAGGGGTTAAGGTACACCTTTCTAAAGAGCTCCATCGTGCGCAGAAGGTACTGCTTCTGTGTTTTATCTTTTGTTGAACTTTGATTGTATTGTTGGATCTTCCCTCTCAGCTCAGTCACGTACCACCTTCATTTGTATAGCTTTCTCCTCAAATAGCTTGTAGGTTGCATCCCCTGGCCACTGACCAGATTTTTGAGCAAGAAACTTTCTGCTGCCATTTTCTTGTCATTGTCCAAAAGAACACCAAAGATATTGGCCGTTTTCTCTGTGACATAAGAATCAACATTTTTCGGCCTTCAGGACTTAGTAGGCGAGCTAACAAATGAAGCACAGATGTGTATAGCAGAAAGAGAAAACTTGTATACAAAGGCAGGATGGTCGAAAATAGCTCGCCATATACGAACGTTCTTTCCCGCGGGAAAGCGAAATCCCTACAGAAAGAATTCAAGTTAGTGAATAATGAGATGATAATTATTCGTTCAGTCTTTTCTTTTGGGGATATCCAGTATGTCACGTCATTCCAATTCAACATCTTCCTTAGTAGGTAAGTCTATCGCTTTAATAGCATGATGTTCTATTCGTTTGTGTTTGAATTCCTTTTACTACGGGATAAATAGCTTCGGTTTATCCTCGAATTGTGGAGGAGGATATAGAACTACAAATAATTAATTTGTAAAATTTTAAATTACTAGCATTTATTTGTTTCTACATAAAAAACATGATTCGTTTGTTATAAAATTATCTAAAAATCGAGAGTTGGAATATTTATTAATATTATTAATATTAATATTGGATTTTTATATACAGGCCGCCATAAGTAAAAGAACATCAAGAATTCGTCGCTCAAGTATCTGAAAATTTCAGATAATACGTAAATAATCCACATTAATAAATGATTAAAATTTCAACAAAAAATCATGGTAACTTTTTCTTTAATTTCAATAATGAGTTGCGCCTCCACGATTTCTGGAGCACTCAGCAACTCGCCTAGTCATACTAGAAATCTAAGGGATTGTATCCCAAGCTTCTTGAATTCGAATCCTAATATTAGGTGAAATGTGTGGGGGTGGCTGAAGACGGCCCAGTCTTCAGCTAATTGTATCCCAAACGTGTTCAATAGGTGATAGGTCTGGAGAACGAGAATACCATGGAAGTTAATCAACATTAGCTAGTTTCAGGAATTCCATAGTAACCTTAGCTATATGTGGCTTTGCGTTATCCTGTTGGAAAGTGGGGTTTTCCAACCTTCTCCGATAGGGCATTAATGTTGGTTCTACAACTGTGTTAATGTAGTGATTTGCGTTTAATCTTCCTGGAATGAACACAAGAGGAGACTTACTACCATAACCGATCGACCCCATACCATCACTCGAGTATAATGGCTGTATGGCGTTCCACTGCAAACTGTAAATTTCCTCGTTCTCCTCGACGACGTCTAGCTATTCTACGACCATCGTGGGTACACAAACAAAATCGCGATTCATCGCTAAAGATAACCTGCCTCAATTGATCGACCCATTGTAGTCTCTCATTGCACCATTCCAGACGGCACTTCTTATGGTGAGGAGTTAAGGGCAAACAAAGAAAAGGTCGGTACGATTTGAGACCAAATGATCAAATTCTCCAGTAAACTGTTCGAATGGAGATTTCTTGGTTAGTTAAACCTCTCCAGATGTCTCCAAGCGACCTTGTTGTTGAAAACCGATCCCGGACAGCGACAAGCCGTAGAGCTCGATCTTCACGTTCTGTAGTGTTTCTAGGGAGCTCAGGTCATTATCTCCGCCGTTGTTCCTGTCCCTCAGTCCATCTACGCCAATATCGAGATATTGTACTGGCACTTCTGCCAATTCGTTGGGCAATGTCACGAATTGACAAACCTCTTTCTCTGAGCCCGATTACTCTACCGCATTCAAAATCGCTTATTTGTTGTAATAAGCCATGCTGACGAACTCGGGGCATCTTTTGATTTAAATGGGGAACCAATTAACTGATTTGACCGATAAAATTGTAAAGTCACTGCTCAGTTAATTTAACAAAATAACAATAAAATATCTTTCATTTTTTATACTCCAAGGTAAATTGATCAAAAAGTTACCATGATTTTTTGTTGAAATTGTAATCATTTCTTAGTGTGGATTATTTACGTATTATCTCAAATTTTCATAAAAATTGATCAACGAATTCTTGGTGTTCTTTTACTTATGGCGGCCAGTATAGAATGTTCAAAAATTTCGAAATTGAAAATCCATAACTTAATTAAAATAACAAATAATCTACCTTGAGTTGATTTGAAAAATTTATAACAGTCGTAATTGTTTGTTGTTGTTTTGGTCAAAAGGAATAATAATCAATAATCAAAATTAATTATAATTCGAATGTGTTTACTTGGCAGTACGTACATTTTGTCCGAGATTTCTAAAAAGTGCACTTAAATACCAAAGTAAACTAAATGTGGCGTTAAAACAGTTTAGTGTTTTTATTTCCAAATTTTATTTGTACTTGTATTTTTTGGTTCTATACGATAAATAAAATCTAAAAATAGTTGGGCTATTACTTTTTAGATTTTAAAATCATCATGTAGATGTCGAGGGATTAAGGATTTAGTTTAGAATTTAAAACACGTCCTATGACGCTAGAGGTAGGAATCGAAAACGCAGTAAACAGAATTTCTAGGGAGATAGAAAGTGTTGTAGCAATCGAAGAATAAATCAATGTATCTTAAAGAACGAAAGACATTTTGGGAATTAAAAGACAACTGATATTTACTTATTACCGTATTCTATCCTTGTAGACGAGAGTGCCATCAATAGGCGTTTTTGGCAATAAGTTGCGAGCGAATAAAGCCGTTTTCGGCACTAGTTTAGTCTGTATATTTCTTCAAGGTAGTGTAAACTACAGATATTAGTCTATTTTCTTCGTTATTTTAGAAAACCGGTAATTTTGGTTGTCTTGCAAGAAGCGTCATCTAACGGTCACTTGTAGTAACATTATTAACCCTTAGCTACACCTTGGGGTCCCACAGGACCCCGGCACTTTATTCGCGGGCATTTTGATAACCTTTAAATATCGAAAATCGCACAGGTGTCGTTATACGGTCTTAGTAAAACGATCGAACTATACGACTGCACACATTAGAACATACGGCATGCGTCAGTCGACCTTTGGCGATCACCGATCACCTATTTTTAAAGGTGCAGCCAAGGGTTAATAAACAACAAAAAAGAGCCCATTTCAATGATGACAAATAGTATTATTCTGCTAAGCTACATTCTAGTTAAATGGTTCACACTAATTTTCTTTGGAATAAATTAAACAGTTTGAAACAAAAAATAATCAAAATCACACGTGGTTTACAACGAGTGCATTTTAGAAGCAAATTTTATAGAAAATCAATGTTTGATGATGCATGCTACGCTCTCTTACGGTTAACCTAGGAAGTTGAAAATTATTTTCAGTGATATATTTAGGCCACTTTTACTATAGCCATTTTATTCCCGAAGCTATAGGCTTTACAGTTTTCCAGATATCACCGGTGGTAAACCTTATTAGGACACCCGGTAAATATTCACATTTTAGAAAGATTTTTTTGTTTGTTTTTAATTGATCTTAACAAAAAAAAACAACACTGAATCTGACCCAAAGAAATTTACTACCATACCTCCAAACATTCAAAATATTATTAATTGGAATCTCAATTACTAACGGCCTTCATTATTTAACGATACCTATAAACGTAAATCATAGAATTTTGAATCGAAATCTACATTCATAAAATAAGAAAGAAGCAGCAATAAATAACGACAGCTACTACAAATTGGAATTAATTAAATTCCGTTTACATTATTAATTGATCCAACAGAGAATATGATTTATGTAAACATAAAAAAATCATAATCTAGATTGCCAAGTACAATTAAAACACGCATTTTCTCAAAGGTTTATGAATTTTTAAAGATGATTCATTAATATTTTAAATGTAGCACATTTTTTTTATTCTTTAATACCACAATTTCAATCCAACTGTGTTCACTAATTAACTCAAGATTTTTATCAAAACTCCTGAACTAATCACCGTAACAAATCTGATTATTTAGATTACCACTAATTGCTTTAAAGTTTTGTTTTTTTTTAATTATTAATTTTGTTTGAGAAATAGGGCAGTTTTCTACTTTTATCGCCAATTAACGTTTATTCCACTTGGACATTTATTGACGTTACTTTCTTCGGAAAAAAATTGATATTTTTGATGCTATCTGGTTTTATCGCCTCCTGCGGTGTATTTATTTGTAATCCGGAAGTCCTAATTGTTTATTTAATGAATTCATAATAATAATAGTAGTTTGTTTTTACTACTAAATAATATTTTTTTATCACGTATTTTACAAACAAATTATTCTACCTACAATATATTTAGGAACTTGATTGACCGTGGGTCTTTCTGCACATGTTTCTTACGTTGGTTTACTTTTTATTGCGTTGAAGGTAAGTAAGGAGGATTAAATGAGGAAATAATTTGTATACATTATTTTAAATAAATATTCAATTCTTCAGAAAGATGATTTCAATATAAAAAAAAATCTGTGAATCAAAGAGGGTTTCCAACATCCGCACTCCCCAAACCTATAATCATAGCTTCCTTAAAAAACTCCGTTATCTTTCTTACCCTTTGTTAAAAAAAACGGCATACATAACTGTACCCTTACACCCCTCAACATAACAGTATTTCAAATTTTCGATACCATTTCCGATACGCTCGCCTAACTGTTCAATCAAACTTCTAAAAGGGTGTTTAACGCACGCACGTGTGCACGTTCTCGTTCTTTCTTTCATTTTGCAAAAGTGCGCTCACTTCTTTTTAAGAGCAGGTGATACGAAACGTGTAATGCAACACCGTAATAACCCAAAAATGTAGGTCGCAGATGCATCGCAAATAGGTTAAAGACCAAAATGCAAAAAAAAATTCAAGAAATAAGTGCGGTGGAGAGGGTGGCGTTTTAATTGCCTTTCGGTTGGTGTATCTTATTTCTGAAAATTGTAAGACATCTGCTCGTAATCCACGAAGGCCGTTTAGACCGCAGGAATGCGTAATTGCGTGCAAAGACGTGTGTTCTTGTTGACACTTATGTTCGTGAAAAATATACTCTTATTAAATTATAATCAATGCTTAAGTACAAGGAAAAAAGGTATTATTCAATATAGCAATATAAAATAAACAAATATCTACTAAAAGTTGAGCGGCATTACCAAAATGAAAACTGTATGAGCATCTAAATATTGAAAAGTAACGTTCATTTTGGAATTGCAATTTTTGGTTACTTAAAATCAATATTTTACACAGAGGGAGAACATACAATTTATTGAATTCAAATTACATAAATTCAATGAGCAATTGACTGTGGTCTTCCAGCCTTTTGACACGGAGTATTATAAATGATCGATTTATATAAAAATTTGTATCAATATTGCTGTAATATATTTTTTTTAAATTCTTAGGGTAATTAATTTAATGGCGTGCAAAGCATTAACACAGGTATGCACACGTGCACGGTGGCGAAATCGTAATCGATGTCCAAAAATGTATTCAAAAATGCAAATTAGCGTCGAAAGTTTTGGGCGATATAATTTATCGCACTTTATTGGTTTTATGAAAGTCGATTCAACCCTGTAATAACGACATAAAGGCGAGTGCAGGTAATTAAGGCTGTATTACTGGTATTAAAATGCACCTCGAATTTTAGTTAAATCGTTTCTGAATTTAAAACTTTAAGTATGAATTTTACCCGAAAGGATTCTAAGGCAAAACAATTTCAGAGGTGCCAGAAATTATAATTGTAAGAAATGAAATTCTAATCTTTGGATTGCATTTTGCTGTTTAAATTATTAAACACATTAAGCGCGTGAGACAATAGAAAAAGTCAAGGGGTTGAGATAAATTTCCACTGTTATTCAGCTTACCTTCGTGAAATAATGTCTACACGATGACAGTCGCCCCTCATCCAGCCTTCAAATTTGACTGGTCGCAAACTCAAAAATAAAAACTCGAAAATAACACTCCACTGCACTGTTTAAATCTTTTAACACCGAACTCACCGAACACACCGATGGAACTGGATATTGTCAGGTGTGATTAGCCTAATCTTTCCGAGTGTCCGGTTAGAGGTCGCAAAAAACACATTATTTCTTCTGTTATCAATGCCTTTCTACGATAAAAAAATGAATTAAATTAAATTCATACATCAGATAGACGCAGATGCAAATACACCTCTATTTAATCATTGAAAATTGTTTGATCCAGTAGTTTATCTTCGACCCAGTGAGTGTTAAGGTGTCTTACTGTGCAGAATTTTGAAAACTCGATTAACGAAAATTGATTTTAATCATTAGTTAGGACAAGACGATGGTTCCCATTGTTGGTAAGTGATTAAGTAAGAGTAATTAAAACTTCATTCAATTAATAATTTATTCTAGTTAAAGTGCATTTTTCAATTCAGTTTAATAATACCTCTCAGCACAAATAGCGAATGGACAGAAAGACCATCAGGTCAATAGTCCAGATGGTACATAATTTTATAGTCAATATTATGTCTTACAACAAGGTACAATTTTTTGTAATAAATAACGATATTGTATATATTATATCTCTAACTAACGGTGTTTGTCTAAATTTATATGCTGTTCTTTACTTTTTCCGTTACGAAGTACGAGAAAGTATTGTGAACATGAAAATTTTTCAATTTTTTTTTAACGGAAATATCCGTTTTGAGATTCCTGTCAATCTGTGGCACGTGTACTAATCTTTTGCTGGCACGTCTACGATTTAAAAGTGATTTCATTTTATACACTTATTACGTCATTGTTACATTAACGTGATCCACCGGTTCACGTGGCGTCATATGTAGGATTCCTAAATTGTTTTCTGTTTCGACGTGGACATACAACACACAATGGTTTTTTATCCCAAACTTCAAAAAATACCACATTTAAGTTAACCAAAAAGAGGAAAAATTAACTTTTTCTACGTCCGTTATAAAATGTACAGTTTTTTTCATTAATTTGGGTTCATAAAATATGTGATTCCTGAACCTAACAAACAGCGTGAAAAAAAGTGCCATAACGGTTCATTTTTTCACTCTTTTGCGTGAAAAAAAGTGCCGTAGCGGTTCATTTTTTAACGCAACTAAAAAATCGTTTGCGCAAAGTGTGTCATGAATACTTCGCAACACGCCGCTAGTTCCGCCGATAAATGTCAAACATTCGTTTCCGATCAAGAAAACTTGATGATTATTATTTTCTTCATTAAAAAAAAGTATTATTACTTATGAAAATTGATTAAGGTTTTATCGAATTTATTTAAAGTTACGGACGTAGAAAAAATTTTGTATGAAACTCGAGAGTAAAGCAACTTTTTTTCACTTGTAGGAATTGCCGCACTCGCCTTCGGCTCGCATGGCAATCTTTCCTACTTGTGAAAAAAAGTACTACTTTACTCACTTGTTGCATAAATAACTATTATTTAACCCGCCATCGGTGACGCAAATTTAATGGCGACGCCGGTCTCACGCACCGGGGTTTTCAAATGAAGATTTTTCGAAACGTGTTACTAATAATTCATGTTTTTTTTATTTATACTCTTTGACAATAAAACAAAGATATTTAATCAATTTAAGCTCTGCGGCAGCTACTCGAAATTGCAACAAAAAACAATAACGGAGAATAAAGTTATTCGACAAACCCGGTCTCACAGACCAGTGGGTCACCATTGGCGGGTTAAAATTGTTTTAAATCCATTGTCACAATAAATGAAGATTATCTAGTCTTTATTTACATTATTTCAGTTCTTTATTTCATCACTATTTTTTTTTCAGGAGTAGAATGACCGCAGCCATATACATCAACTTGCAGTTTGCATTTAATTGTTCACACTACACAGGAACACTTACGTTACACAACGAAATCATTTCATATTATAGTACGTTAAGCACGCGAAACGAAAATAAACACGGTGAATAGTATACAGGACGTGCGAACAACATTTATTCTTCACGTTCCACCGCGTAAATTTCTTCGCGGTGTATATAAATCCCCCTAAGCGCATCAGGAGATTAACGGATGTCGATATATTGGTGGTTTACATTACGGTCAAACATCCACGTTACTCGATAAATATGATTGACGTTAATTTCGAGGAAATTATCAAATTTAAATTGAAAGTAAATTAGCCGCAATGACGGATATATGAATGCAAAAGTATTGAAGCAATATTGGTATTGTATTTCACATACAGTGTGTATCAGCCAAATGGAATAAATTCGATAATAAATAAATCGGGACGTGTTCGAAAAAACGCTCGGATACGTCCATTAGTATTTTTAGTTGCGCATTTTTTCCAATAAAAACTTTTTATACAGGGTGTGTCATGTAACAGAGGCCAATACCAACTTTCTTATTCTAAATGCAACACCCTGTATATTATTAAATTTTTGGATTGTTCAGAAAATTCTAGACATATTTCATGTACCATGTCCTATACCAATCTTCAACTGTTTAGGAAACAAACACACACACACATACACATTTTTTTTAAAGAAATTGTTGAAATGGCATCTAGGGACCCTAGAGACGTATATTTCCGTAAAAAAAAAATTGAAAAATTTTTCACGATCACATTAGTTTCTTGTACTTCGTAACGTAGAAAGTAAAAAATAATATTATTTGATTACATAAATTCGCTACAATACACTCAAAAACTAATAAGTATAAAAACAGTTGAAGATAGGTATAGGGCATGGTATATGAAATATGTCTAGAATTTTCTGAACAATCCAAAAATTGAATAATATATAGGGTGTTGCATTTAAAATAAGAAAGTTGGTATTCGCCTTTGCTACATGACACAACATGTATAAAAAGTTTTTGTTGAAAAAAATTCGCAACTAAAAATAGTAATCGACGTATCCGAGCATTTTGTCGAATACGCCCCCATTTATTTATTATCGAATTTATTCCATTTGGCTGGTACACACTGTATGTTCGATCTCGGTTCAAAAATGCGTGTTGTATTTGGATTCCGCTCTACAATCTAATTTGTATTTTGTTAGATATTTGTACCTTAAAAAGTATGGATACTATATAAATGATTCTGTCATATGACACTTACACTTACTTATACATTTAACTTGCAAACTTTTGAATATACAAGTGACATTACTTTTTAAAATAAATTAATTTATTGTCCACAAATTATCGCCCAGATAAATATTTAAGTTCCTAATCGTTTCTTTCAATTGCCCAATCCTAATTTTCTTCAATAACATCAAAATTGATTTTATATCCAGATTAACTTAATTTGGAGATTTTTGAGTTGTGTATTTGGAATGTATTAGCAATGCAATTAATCGATTTTCAATCCATTTCAGCATTTCTCGATTTGAGAAATGACTTAGAATCAATTGAAAATGATCGATTGTTGTGCGTTTTTTCATAAGAATGCAGAAGAGGTAATAATAATAACTTGGAAACCTTTAAATGTTTAATAGAACTAGCGATTGCTATTTTATCAATTTTCTCTTCTACATGGGCTTGTATTTTCGGAAAAAATAATTTTATAAATAACAGAAATAAAATGATTGATGAATTCAGTTCGGCGTGTGTTTTAATAAAAGTGACAAAATATAAACCGGATTTTTGTCATCCAATGTACATCAGTAAATGTCTCATTAATTGATATCGATTTTTATACGACTTAAGTTTGGAAGTTTATCTTTACAGGATTTATTATTTATGTTCTTCTTTTTTTAATTTTTTGAGAAAAATTCTGAAGTAAGCAAATTTTTATTAAAAAGTGTCAAACTCGATAAATACTATTTGATAATTTTTGGCAAGCGCATATAAATCCATAGAACTTTTCAAAGATTTCTAAAAAAAAAATGCCTGTCTGCACGCTGAATCTCAAAAACTAATACAGAACTTAACAAGAAACTGAATAGGTCCTATTTAAAAATTTGAAGAACTGAAACGCTCGTACCCCGAAAATGAGTATTTACCTTTACAATTTTTTATTTTTTCCAATAATTTTTTGAATATGAAAAATTTTACAAAAACATTTTAACAAATATTGTAGATAACAAAGAAATAAACATCTTTTGTTTGAAAATATTTTTCATTAAATAATTTTTTGGCAATAAAATAAATAATTAAAAAAATCCTTTTTGGTCTGTAATTATGAATAGTTACATCAAATACAAGTTTTTTCGAAATCTCTTTAGTTTTCTGGTAAACTGACTATTATTATTTGAAGTATAATTTGTCATTTCCATCTTGCATAATTTTGACGTTGCAAACATCAGTAAGATTCGATCCTGCAAATCGCTCGATGTTAGAGGACATGTAAAATATGATTAATATGATATGATCAAATCGGAGAAAGTAACTTGATGACCACATTATTATTTTTACTTTATTTTTTATAGCTACATAAATCCACAATTCTCCCTGAAAATATTTTATTTTTTGTTTGCTTGGCGTAGGCGATTAGCCATTAGGTCACTAACGTTAATCTATGATATAGATAAATTCGAAATAAAATGAAGAAATTAATAATGTCACACGAACACAACAACCATGGACATATTTCTCGGTCAGAAAAATGTTTCGCTGGGCTGGGAATAGAACTCATTCGATTCGTGATGCAGCAGGCAAATACTCGCGCTCTACCTACACCACAGAGACTCCCTTATCAAAATTGATTAAAGCAGTTTTGGGCAAATTAAAGAAATCTAATTGGATTGCGCATTTTGCGAAATAGATATTTTGATGGAAAATTCCGAAAAAAACTGACTCTGGCCTAATATAAGAGGGTTTTAAAGAAAATGTAAGATATTTAATCGAAAGTCCGTATTTTAATAAAGCAAAGAATTTTGATGGAAATTTCTGAGATAAAATAGTCACAACCAAATTTTGTAAAGCTTACCTATCATATTTTCTGTATTTCTTTTAAATTCATTGGGGAATTTTCGGGAAATTAAAAGAAATGCAGCCGAATGTGCAATTTTGGTGAAAAATTTTAGAACGGCTGGTTGTGATGTACTTTTGAATGTTTCTTTTGTTCATGGTCTATAATATCTTCTTATTTCTTAAAATTAATTGAGCGCTTTTCAGAAAAAAACAAATTAAAGATATCTAATCAAAAGCGTACAATTTTCAAAGCAGACATTTTTCATCGACATTTCGGAACACTTACAAAGGAAGTTCGCGAAGTGGTAATCGCGAAACAGCAAGTGTTATATACGGTTAGGAAGGTCTCCCAGAGTAGACTTCACATGTCAAGTAAAATATTTCGCTTGAATCGGCGGGGGTAGAAGCCAAAACTAGAACTTCACTCTACGCACGCATATAGTAATCAAAACCTTAACTTATATTTAGGCTATGTATAAATTAATGAAAAAGCTACCACAATAAGAAGGGAATATTGTTCTGGGCCTGGTTGAACATATAAAGCTGCCTATTAGAACTTTATACACTGGTGGAAAAAAATGAAACACTTGAAATTCTCGACATTTCGACTATTTTCAAACCGCCATAACTCGGCGTATTTTTAATCGATTTTGATGAATCTTTAAAGCCGAAAATCTTTGAAGCGTCGTGCATGTGAACTTAAGCGTAACCCCTTCCGCCCCCTCTAGCGTCCCTGTGAAAAAAAATGTTTTTTTCAGGAAACCATGTTCAACTTTGACGATGTCTATAGAGTTGGAATCTGAATTCCAATCTGAGTTTACCCCCTTAAAGTAGAGCCAAAATGGGATTTTTCCGAAATAATCACCAAATTTGGTTGAGAAGTCACCTCAAAATGCACTTTTTTCAAACACCTATGACTTGATTCCAAATTATCGTAGAAACTTCGTCCTTTGAGTCCTGCATGAGAAATTGATTAAATTTTAATGCCTTTATGGTGGATCGAGTCGACAAAATGTTTCCAACTCCATAGACATGGTTCAAAGTTAGACATGGTTTCCAGAAAAAAAACAACTTTTTTTTCACAGCGGTGTTAGAGGGGGCGGGAGGGGTTACGCTTAAGTTCGCATACATGACTTTAAAGAAGACACTTCAAAGTTTTTCGCCCCCAAAGATTCATGAAAATCGATTCAAAATACGCCGAGTTATGGCGGTTTAAAAATAGTCAAAATTTCACGAATGTCAAGCGTTTCATTTTTTTTTCTTTCAGTATATTTTGACATTTTGATAAAGAAGCAACTGACCTATAAGGAAACCTCAGTGGTATGTGATATGTCCAATACATTTGAAAGTCCGTATTTAAATAAAGCAAAGAATTTTAATGGAAATTTCTGAGATAAAATAGTTAAATTAAATTAGTTCAATACATTTGAAGCAAGTAGTCAAACGAGTGGGCCAAAATATATTGATCTTTCTTCACACTAAGCCGCATCGTCCTCGCATTTTTTAATACAGCATTAAGTCCTTCCACCACTATCACTTGATCTAAACCGAATGTATTTTGGGATTTGCTTTAAACCATTAACGCCCAGATTATTTTTAAATATTTTTTTTTGTGAAATTTGAATATGTTATGCAGAATAGTTTCTTAGTCTAGAATACCAGAAAATTTTGATGGGCGTGTGGTTCTCATATTCTCGACAGCTGAATCATCCGTTGCCCATGTATAAATCCAGCTTTATTCCATTTGGCATCAGCGATGAAAACTTTTCACGGATGATTTTTGGATAAGCGAAAAGTGGCAGATCATCATCTTTGTCATCCTCACTCGCTGCATATCTATTTCTAGATTATTATATTTTGCGTCCTTGAGTTCGTCTACTTCGGGAAGTAAGGGCAACATATCTATTACACACTGGTGGAAATAAAAGTATTCTCAAGCATCTCTTCAACTTTCTTGTTCTTGTTCATTATGCAAATTCTATACATTGAAATTTTAAAATTTAAAAACATTGTTTACGTTTTCCAATTCAAGTAATCTTCAGTGGTGGCATGAAGAACAAATTGTTCACTGAGATACCTGTAACCTCCATACAGTGCGCGCCTAAAGTATGGAATATAATCAGTAAAATCGAAATAAAATATTTTTGGAAAAAATCCTGGAACACGTCGATTTTCTTTTATAAAAATACACATTTTTGCATGAAAGTCAATTTTCAGCCGTCATTTGTTTTTGAATAATGACGTCATCCATTTTGTTTTTAAATGGCAACCCCCTATTTTTATTCTTGATTTTGAGAGATTTTTTCATGGTCGAACTGGAAGTATAAAAATTTTGCCATCTTACATAAGAAATTTTTCGAGAAAATGACAATTGAAGGTGAGAACCCGATATTTAGAATTATTTCAAAATGACCTTATTCCAGCGCTTGTAACAATTTTTCCAAACAATATTGATCTTGACCTTTCATATAATACAATATGGTTTCAGCAAGACGGCGCATGCCCCCACTATGCGCGGTTTTTTGTTTTTTTTTGTTTTTTTTTTTTGTTTTCGAACATGTAGAAATTCTTCTTGAATATTTTGAATATTTTTCAGGCTAATTCTGCGCATTCGTCTCTTTCGTGGGCTATTCTATCGGTCATCACCTGCCAATCCACATATTCATAATGCAATTGTCAAAAAACCGCGCGTAGTGCGTGGTTGCGCCGTCTTGCTGAAACCATATTATATGTATGGAAGGTCAAGATCATTTTTGTTTGGAAAAAAAGCGCTGGAACAAGTTCATTTTGCAAAAACTCTAGATATCAAGTTCTCACCTTCAATTGTCATTTACTCGAAAAATGTCTTATGTAAGATGGCAATATTTTTATACTGCCAGTTCGACAATAAAAAGATCTCTCAAAATCAAGAACAAAAATAGGGGGTTGCTATTTAAAAAGAAAATGGATGACGTCATTACTCAAAAACAAATGACGACTGAAAATCGACTTTCATGCAAAAATGTGTATTTTTATAAAAGAAAATCGACGTGTTCGAAGATTTTTTCCAAAAATATTTTATTTCGATTTTACTGACTATATTCCATACTTTAGGCGCGCACGGTATAATCTATATATTACTTTCATAAGTTACAAAATATTCAAATGCATGTGTTATCAAAATAGGACACTGGGCGTTAAAGGGTTGAAGGAGACTAGACAACCAGCGACTGTTCAGCAGATTGCAGCTTCACCGTGCATTCGCACTTAATTTTATTAATTGTTAAATGAGATACAAATTGCAACTGCCAAACCTACAAAAATATAAATCACTTCCTTTTTGAAAGCCATCTACGCCAAAATGTAACATTAAACGAAAATGTGAACTAACACAATTTAATCCAAACATTGTCAATTATCTTTTGAACAGTAAAATATAAAATGAGCTAATTTAGGAATTGATGTTATGGTGAATGCGCCGGGAACATTTTTTTAGTTTCTTCTCTTGAAAATGAGATTAATAAGTGTTCGATTATTTATTTGAACAAAAGACCTTATCGTCTGAATTTCTTATTTTAAATTTTTCCGAAATATACAATTTATGGCATAAAATTTTGTTCAAAACCATGTTGTTATAAATTGTATTTGCTTATCTCCAATATTTATAAAGTGATCAACTAATATGTTACCTGCTCCCGTTAGAGTATTAAGAGCATTTTATAACAGAATTTATTTATTATTCTTCGTTAGCTTGTCCAAATCCAAAAAATCAACTAGTATTCCTCTTACCATTCACACTTCAAATCTCCAAACAAATCACCTCGAAGGCCACAAGTGCTGTGTAAGGTTCTTACACTTCAAAAAGTGTTTGGCTCGGTATGGCATGGAGGTTTGTTTCTCCTTAACTTACCTCATCACCTAATACTTCCAATCTATAAATTTATCCCAAATCGCTCCTCCCAAATTAAAATCCAGTAATCCTTCTCCCCTCCATTTGAACTACAACAAGGTTTTCCCCAAGAATCCCACTTTTATTCATTTTATACAACATGTATTACCACAACATTTTTAACTCCGATCCTTCATACTTCAACTCTGCACTTTACCCTCTTCAATTCTCTGATGACGCAGCACTGATCTCTCACGCACCTAGCCTTCAAACCGCTTTCATTTCCCTTCAAACATTACTCAATACCCTTTCCAAATGGCGTCTTAAAATGAATCTCTCTAAATCCAAACTCTTCCTCCCATACCACAAAATTACACACCTTTATTTGCTCCATATAATTCAAAAATGACAAAAAATACAGGGTGTTCCATTTAAAAAAACATAAGTTTGGTCTGTAACTTTGTTATGAGACACCCTGTATAAATTTTAATATTCTTAGGGCGTGCAGATTACTATTATACACAACTTTTGTTTAAAACATTTTTCGAAATTTTGAAAAATAAGCACGTGATTGATCGTTCCCAGAGCTCTGATACACCCTGTATATTATGTTAACTGCATACGATATTAAATGTTTCTGTAATAAAGGTCTTGTAAAGAAATCTAACAAATTGTACATTTTTAGTTTTTCAAATCAACGAGGGAGACACATTTACAAATGACCTTAACTACCAATTGACCAGAGGTCATTCAGGCTAGTACAATTACAAATAATAATAATAATAATACATAAAAAGAAATTGCGACCAAAGCAACGATTTTGCTGGAAAATACTGGAAAAATAGATATGACCTATTTTTGTATTTTCTTTTTTTATATAGCTGAATGTATCTAAAATATTTTCTTAGCATTGCATTCAAATTTAACGCAGGTTTTCGGGAAAATTTAAAAAATTGAAGTAGAATTCTAGGAAACAGATTTTTGATAGAAATTTCTAAAAAAAAATTATGATAACTTTCTACTAATTTTATTGAGGGAGTTTGACGAAAATTAAAGATGTCAAATCGAAAGAGCGCATCTTTCAAAGGAGGGATTTGTCATGGAAGTTTTTAAAATAGTTTTGGTCAGGGACGGCTCGGTATACAGGGTGTATTTGAAATAACGAACAGGCTCGTAACCACAAAGAGATTATATTATTTTTAAACAATATTCGCAATTATTTTGTTTATAACTGTAACAAAAAGCCCGCAATTAATTATTAAAGTTAATAAGTGAAAATACGCAACATGTTTGGGGGCAGTGGTAATGTGACCTAATTTTTAAACGGCATCGGCTTTAGATATCGAATTACAACAAGCGCGTAGGAAATATCTGAGTGCTCTTTAAGCGTCAATAAACTTAAGGACTGTTTACAAAAAAAAAACGTTGCGATAACACTTCAAATTTCGGAGGCAAGAAATCGTATCTCGCGTTTTAAATAAACAAACACACATTCCATGCAGACCTAATTTAATGAGAAAAGCATCGGTTCTCAAAATGTTTAAAAAATCCCAAAAAATTAGGAAAATTCAAAAAAAAAATTTCGAATAAAGTTTGACGGAAATGGGTTCACAAATATGTTGTGTATGTGCCCTTAAATGCCTGTTCGTTATTTCAAATACACCCTGTATAGAGCCTAGGAGCTATGGCACTACCTATAGTTCCAAGCTAAGCAAGAATTTTTAACCGTTGAGAACGTGAATCATCAGAATCGTGCCTTACACTTGGATCATTTAACAAAGATACATTTATATTGTATAAGTGGCTCTACCATCAACATGTTCCACGAGCCGCCACTGGTTCTGGTAAACTATTTTAGATTTTTCTTCTGTTTTATAGCTACGTGAATCCCAAATAACTTTGAGTGTAGAGAAATTGTAATCTCTGGCACAATAAATTGACATTGAAAATGAAATATTTTCTAAAAATTTGATTAAATGCCGGGGATTTTTAGGAAAATAAAAAAAAATTTATCGACTAATTTTTAAAAGAGGAATTTTGAAAAAACACCTATTTTAAAGTTTTTTTTGTAGTTAATAGCTGCATTTATCTAAATACAACTTAAAACTTAGGTAGTTTATAAAATAGGAATAAACGTAATCATTTCGAAACAAAATCCAATAATTAAATCTTACACTTTAAAAAATTAAAATTCAAGAGCACAAACTCGAAACATTTTTTTTTACATAACAAAAATCACTACTCTTAGGGGTGCATATATTTTAATTACCCGTTTTATTAATATTAATGCCTCGAACGTATTGTTGAGGGCACGGGGCTAATTTTTTCAAATTAATTCAGGGCGAGACGTGCAAAAAGTTCAGGTAGGCCCAGTTTAAAATGGTGCATATTTGCATGAAAATGGGGCCACGTGAGGAGGCCCTACAATAGGGGATCACGTCGGTAAAAAAGGAGAGCCATAAATAATGGTTTATATGTGTGTCTGTATGCATGCGTATGTATGTGGGCCTAGGTAAAGGAAAAATGGTAGAAAGGTCTCAATGATTTTTTCGAACAAGGCCTACCCACGGCGAATGCTTGTTTTATCAAAAGGGCATAATGGTACCTAGAGGGTGAGTCGTCGCACAGAAAAGAATATTTAAATGTGTAAATACTGATTTTTCGAATAAATTACTTATGTTCGTTAATCGAATTTGCATTTTACGGAATAATGGTAATAATGTAAATCCAGGTACATAATAAAGTTTGCAAAAATTTGATCACATCATGTTATTCCTGTTAGAATATTTGTTTGTTGTCATGGCATATCTGTTTCTATGAATGATAAACAAACTGATATAAAAAAGGGTTATTTTCAACTTGCTTTCAAATATTCCTTAAGAGTAGTTTTATATACTTTTTTCAATAGATATAATTGGATAATAGTAAAAAAAATCGAAGAATTCAAGGCAATGACTAATGTTAGTCATATCCGGCGATGTATGTTTGTAAAGTTTGTAAATTCTAATCTTGCGACATCAACGTGTTTAACAAGTTTTAATATGTTTAACTATTATTTCTTAGAGCCATTTTATTAATCCCTTATGTTCAACGGTTTATTTTTTACATCTTCCATCGTTATCCCTGATGAAGCTGATAAACATTAACGAAAGCTCGGTTTTATGATAAATAGATGATTTATTAACCACCCCTTTGTAATCTGTGAAATCTAAATTTATTATGTGTATCCTAACATCTTAAAGTTTTTAATTCAGTTTCATTCAATCCTTCTAATTATTGTTTTGTCAGAGACAGGTAAACACTTAACGGCACAAACCACCATATTATCAAATTCTTCAACAGTCACCCAAACACATTAAAGAACTAAATTTTAAAGAATACGGACTTATTTCAACAATTTCTAATAGACAAGTGTCCCTTTAATAAAAATCATTTCGCGTTTTAATTTCTCTATTCATTGTGTCTTGACGAGTATAAATTTTCTTTGTAAAGTATTAACACAATAAACATTTATTATTATAATAATCATTAAAAATATTTACATTTCCTTTTCAAATTGTAATCATCTATTTAACAAGAACATTACAATATGTACATGAACATTTTTAGTTTCAACATGTTATTTCTTTGTATCATGAACTGATCCATTTATCTGATCCAAATTTTCTTTAATGATTACTCCATTAATTTATATTATTATTATGCATAGCCTTTAAAATATACATTTTGATGTTATTGTCGGTAATAAAGAAAGATAACTGTAAGTTATTTGTGTCGTTTTATTTCTTGGGCTGTATCAGATACAAAATTCCATTAATTACAAGCGGTTGGAGATGGTTAAGGCCAATTATGTACGTGTTAGTTTATTAATTTTTCGATCTGTACATGCGTGAGGAGAAGATAAGAAGAAATGTAATTACTTTCAAGATTTTGATCATTCAAAATTGGTAATTAGTTTATTTTAATGTAGGCATAAACGTACAAGTTTAACAGTTACAAAATTGAAGAATTTGTCATACGGGACATATTAGATAATTTGATTTTGAATTGTGATAAGTGTATTAAAAACTAAAATTGAAATTCCTTACGGTTTGGTTAAAGCAATCATATATTTTTATTATTTAATTTTCTTGTACTAATTGTAATATATGTACATTTATTTTCATTTTTACAAGTTAATGAAATATTCAATTGCTTCATAAGTGTTAGTATTGCATTTAAAATCTGTTTACTTCACAATAACTAAATAAGTAATAATAATATAATTTATTTATGTTTACATACAAAACATACACAAAAATCGCCAAAAAGGAAAACAATAATATAATATTATACACTGTGTGCATAAAGTAAGAAATCAATTCGATTAAAATTCAGAGCATTTTCTTTCAGAAAAATGCTCGGACACGTATTTTATTTTTTTTTAACGCGCATGTTTTGAGATGAAATTCAAATATACAGGGTGTCCCAAAATTGAGATACGACCCCTAAGTTAAAATTTTCAAGTGTGAACCCCATTTTTTGTTACATTTATGGATTTTACGTAAACTTCTGAGAATTTTTCATGTAGCATACCCTATGTTGGTATTCAGCTGTATTCGAAGAAATGGCGTTTAAAAAAGTACTACTGCTATTTTATTTCTGGTAAAAGATAACATGGTTTTATCGAAACATTGGAACTAATAAGGAAAAATTATTTCATTAAGTAAATAATGATTTTTCCTTCTTCGAGATTCCAATTCTTTCAAATTTTCTTCGTTATAAAAACATGTTAAAATAAGCGCACGCATCAGTTGAAAATTCGTACGATAATGTCTCCTACCGAGGGAATCGAAAAGAAATTAGATTTTCAATTGTATTGTTGATTATTCGAATTCGAAATTTCAACGCAAACATCCATTTTAAGGTCCACCGAAGCAATTCCAAACAATTTTTAAAAATATCAGCAAGTCTGCGTGCCTTTGGGTGCTGTATCTTTAAAATGAGTAGAGATTTATAAATGAAACCTCAAATTTAAGCTTTCTCCGACAACCGAAAGAACTGAAAAGGTTTTGATAAAATTTTGTTGTGGATCCCATGCCCAATTTGACATTTGCAAAATTTGATAAATTAGTCAGAACAAGAAATTGAATTTTATTTATCAAAATTGCGTTGCTGATTCTATTGACGATTTGGCAGAAGATTATTCTTGCATAGTGTATCTTTATAAAAACCCAACAAAATTATTGTATCTTCACCTGAACAAAAGTGGCGGTGCTAGAAATTGGATTTTACCTACGGCAAATTGGCTTTTTATAACTGTTGCCAATCCCAAAACGAAATTTGACTGATAGTTACAAATTTGACGAAATAATCATACATAATCTACCATTACAGCTCCTCAAAAAAACTTTACCAGAACAAAAATTGTAGTGCTAGAAATTGAATTAGAAAAAACCTAAATAATTTGGCAGATCCTTAATACACATCCTACATCATTTTTTATAATAACTTCCTGACGAAATTATTTTATCGTCACCAGAATAAAAACAGCGGCACTACAAATTGGATTTGGCATTGGCATTGTCGCACCCAATTTGACACATTAACAAATAGACTATACGTTATGTATTTTAACTATAAATCAACAAAATTATCGAATGTTTATCAGAACATAAACGACGTTGCTACAAATTGCATTTTACTAACCAAAATTTAAATATTTCCATCTTCTAAAATTTGCAGAATATTTTTTTCGCATCTTATTAAATAATATAAACGTTGTCAAATCGTTTTTGATTGAGAAAGTTGTCCATTATTCGGCCGAATCATTTTCTCCGCAGATGACGTCCAATCAAATGATAGCGGTTTCATTGCCCAACAGTTTAGTTGTTACTATGATTACGATTCGTTTTTTGTCAGCGAACTGCCGCAATTTCAAAATAGAAAAATTATTCGTTATAATTCAATACAAACAGAAAAATCTTTAGATAATTATTTAAAATATGATGCAAAAAAGTATAGTATTCAACTCGTGAACAAGTTGACCATTGCAACTCGAGTAAATTGCAACACTCGCCTACGGCTCGTGTTGCAAACTTCACCCTCGTGGCAATGGCCAACTTTCTCACTCGTTTAATAATATACTAGTACATAACTCATCTTTGCAAATACTCTTTGTTTTTCCAAAGCCATTGCCAATACTCTAAATCATTTTGCACAGCTTTAAAAATGTTAGGAATCATTCCTACATAATTTGTGCATACAACTACTTAACCAATTTTTTTCTTTCTTCACTAGATGGCGATGCTACAAATTGGATTTTGATTATCAAAAATGATCTTTTTTTTGGAAGACCGTAGGCATTCTCATAGATAATTTGACCAATCAATCAGCAGATGCTAACTGATGCCATAAATCTAAGATCTACATTGTTACATTAACAAATATGGAAGGTCTAGAAATTTTTATGATAAAAACGAACTTTATACAGGTCGTTGAAAATTCAATAGATTAATCTTACTTAATGTATCTTCACAAAAATCCAACCAAATTACTGTACCATCACCGGGACAAAAGTCTTATTAATGAATTTACACTTCCAAAACTCTCGCCTGTGGTCTAAAAAATGAAGGGTGGAATAGGACCCACCCACCCCTTTTCATTTTACTTAAACCTTACACAGAAAACATTACTAGATTAAACCAATTTCTTAGTCATATCACGAGAGATGTTATAGTTTCGAAAGCATAAAGAAAGAGCGTTTGCAGAAACATTTTAAATAAAACTAAAAGAGAATTGTGGGAGGGCCTTATCGTACCCTACAGCTCTTTTAACACGCCCCAGAGTTTTCATAAATGAAATAGTTTGTCAGAGAATAAAAAACCGTTAGGTTATTTTCTTTTCAAATACTTTACACCTTAAAAATCCTCCGTTGTGTTCTAAGAATTGCAGGGACGAATAGAGCCAACCCACCGCCTTTCGTTTCCACTAAAACCTAACCTAAAAACACTGTTTTAATAAACCAACTTCTTTGTCAGATCACGAAAAATGTAATAGTTTCGAAAGCATAACAAAAGCGTTTGTGGGTAAATTTTAAATTAATGAAGAGTGGTGGGTGGGCCATATCCTACCCTCTAACCCTCTGAACACGCCCCAAAGCTTCTATATATTAATACGTTTGTCAAAGGTTGAAGAAACCATTAGATTATGAATTAATTTACATTTGATAAACCGTCACTTGTGTTAGAAGGATTATAGGGTGAAATAGAGCCCACCAACCGCCCTTCGTTTCCACTGAAACCTAACCTAAAAACACTGTTTGATTAAACCAATTTCTTAGTCAGATCATGAGAGATGTTATAGTTTTAAAAACATAAAGAAAGCGTTTGTGAAAAAAATTAAATGAATTGGAGGGTGTTAGGTAGGCCATATCCCACCCTCAAACTTTTTGAATACTCTCCAGAGTTTCTATAAATGAACACGTTTGTCAAATAATCAGAAAACCGTTATTTTATTTTCTTATCAAATAATTTACACTTGCAAAACTTATTTGTTTTCAAAGGACCGAGGTGCGGGATAAGACCTACCCACCACCCTTCATTCCCACTTAGACTTAACCTAGAAAACACAGTTGGACGAAACTAATTTCTTGGTCAGATCACGAGAGATATAATGACTTCGAAAGCATAAAGAGCGTTTGCGGTAAAAATTTATTACACCCCAGAGTTTCCATAAATGAAAAATTTTGTCAAAGATTATTTTCTTATCGAATAATGTACACCTGCAAAACCCTCATTTGTATTTTAAGGTTTAGAGAATGGGATGGGGCCGATCCACCATCTTTAATTTCTACTCAAACCTAACCTAGAAAAAAAAGTTAGATTAAACCAATTTCTTAGTCAGATAACGAGAAATGTAATGGTTTGAAAACCATAAAGAAAGAGCGTTTGTAGGAAAAACTTAAATGAAACAGAGGGTGGTGGGTGGTCTCTATCCTACCCTAAAGATTAATGAACACGCCCCAGAGTTTCTATAAATGAAAATGTTTGCCAAACGTTCAAAGAATCGTCAGATTATTTTCTTACCGATTAATTTACACCTAAAAAACCTTCTTTTGTGTTCTAAGAATTAGAGGGTAGAATAGAGCCCATCCATCGCTTTTCGTTTCCACTGAAACCTACGCTAGAAAACACTGTTTGATAAAACCAATTTTTTAGTGAGATCAAATAGTTTCGAAAGCATAACAAAAGCGTTTGTGGGTAAAATTTAAATGAAATATGGAATGTAGGTGGTCCCTATCTTATCCGCTAACCCTTTAAACACGCCCCAGAGCTTCTATATATTAATACGTTAGATTATTTTTTTATCAATTAATTTACTCTTGCGAAATCCTCGTTTGTATTCTGGGGATTGGAGGGTGGCATAGAGCCCACCCACTGCCGTTTGTTTCCATTAAAACCTTACCTAGAAAACACTGTTTTATTAAACTGATTTCTTAGTCAGATCACGATAGATGTAATCATTTCAAAAGCATAAAGAAAGAACGTGTGTAGGAAATATTTAAATGAAACAGAGGGCGGTGGGTAAATGCACCCTGTAACCATCTCTACAAGCCACAGAGTTTTCGTAAATGAAGAAAATGTCAAAGCTTCAAAAATACCGTTAAATTATTTTTTTATCAAATAATTTACACCTGCAAAACTCTCGTTTGTGGTCTAAGGTTTGGAGGGTAAGATACCACCCACCCATTACCCTTTATTTCCGCTTAAACGTTACCTGGAAAATATTGTTAGATTAAACCAATTACTTGGTCATTTCTTAGTCAGATCACAAGAGATGTAATAGTTTCAAAAACATAAAGAAAGGGAGTTTAAAGGGTGAACATTTTAAATGAAAATAGGTAGTGGGTGGTCCCTATTCTACCGTCCAGATCTCTAAATACTCCCCCAGAGTATCTTTAAAAAAAAAACATTTGTCAAAGGTCTAACCGTTAGATTATTTGCTAATCAAATAATTTATACTCTATAAAACCTTGATTTGTATTCTAAGGATTGGAGGGTAGGAGAGGACCCACCTATCGCCCTTCATTTACACTTAAACCTAACTTAGACAATATTATTTGAATTTCTTAGTCTGATTACGAGAGTGTAATAGTTTCAAAAGCATAAAGAAATAGTGAGAGTAGAGAGATAGTGGAAAAAAATCTAATGAAACAGAGGGCAATGGGTGGGCTCTATCCTACCCTCCAGACCTTTAAATACGCCTCAGAATTTCCATAAGTAAAAACGTTCGTTAAAGGTCCAAGAAACCGTTAGTTTATTTTCCTATCGATTAATTTACACTTGCAACACCCTCGTTTGTGTTCCGACGATTGGAGAATGGGATACGACCCGCCAACCGCCTTTTGCTTCCACTTAAACCTAACCTAGAAAGTACTGTTTAATTAAACCAATTTCTTAGTCTGGACATAGAAGAAATAAGTTTCTTAGAAATGGTATTATTATATACTGGTGGAAAAAAATGAAACACTTGAAATTCGTGAAATTTTGACAATTTTCAAACCTTCATAACTTGGAGTATTTTTAATCGATTTTGATGAATCTTTGAGGGCGAAAAACTTTGAACTTTTTGGGCAAAAAAACGTCCAGCTTGGGCAACCTGTACCGAGTTAGAAAAAATGTGTCGACTTGATCCACCAAAGGAGCATTGAAATGTATTCAATTGCCTGTGCAGGACTCAAATAACGAAGTTCCTATAATGATTTGGCACAAAGTTATGGTTGTTTGAAAAAAGCGAATTTTGTGGTTTTTTGACTCAAGTCCGAAATTTTTCGACGAAATTGTTTTCGTTTTTACGAATGAAATTATCTTTGCATGTTCTTTGAGGTATGCACGAAAATTCATTGCTTGCGCGAAATTATGAATATAGCATTTTGTACATTATAACTGCATTAACAAAAAACTTTATTTTAGGTGGTCAAAAAAGGCTCACTTTACGATTTCTGTAGGGTCGGAAAAAAAATGTGGGCCTAACTCATCACCATTCGTTCATTTTTCTATTTGTCTAATAAAAACAAACAAAATCACACTGACGAAAAAAAAATAAACATTTGAGATTTATAAAAATTTAGGTAATTTTCAAATGGCCATAACTCAGCTTTTATCCATCCGACTTTGACGATATTTTGAGAAATCAAAAGCTTTATCCCTCACTCAAAGAGAGGGCTCTATGCCCTTCCAAACGAAAAAATAAAAAGACCAAAAATGCACTTTTTTCAAACACCCATAACTTGGTGCCAAATCGTCGTAGGAACTTCGTTCTTTGAGTCCTGAGGGAATTGATCAAATTTTAATGCCTTTATGGTGGATCGAGTCGACAAAATTTTTCCAACTCCATAGACAACGTCAAAGTTGGACATGATTTCCTGAAAAAACATTTTTTTACAGGTGTGCTAGAGGGGGTGGAAAGGGTTACGCTTAGGTTCGCATGCATGACTTTAGAGAAGACACTTCAAAGTTTTTCGCCCTCGAAGATTCATCAAAATCGATTGAAAATACGCCGAGTTATGGCGGTCTGAAAATGGTCGAAATATCACGAATTTCAAGTGTTTAATTTTTTTTTCCTTCAGTACAGTTTAGATAAATATGTATAGAATTTTTGTTAAAAATATATAATTTAAGACTATTTGAACCCTTTTCATACCTATTATAAAATTCAATATAGTAGTAAATTTGAAAATGAAATATTTAAATTCATGAATTACTAGATTTTTTTATTTAACACTTTAACCTATTGAAACCTAATAATTCTTGTATCAATAAGTTTAAATTTTCATAATTAATACAATATGAACATCAGCAACATTACAAATATAATTAGGTGGTTGTATTTTGGTTAATTTTCAGTGTTATTTCCCTGTATCTTTCTGGACCAGTTTAGTAAAAACACGTGCTCGTAGCATGCACACTATAGGGTGAAGGAATAGTGAAAAAAATTAGGAAGCGCTTAAAATTGAATTGCGACTGGGCGATAAACAGTTTTGAGTCTAAATATATAAAATGACTTGATCTAACACTTTTGAGCTAGCAACTTGAATTAGTTATACTGTCATAATTAAAATTTCAAAAATTCTCATTTGCAGCATTATGAAATAATTATAATACAACATACAATTCGAACAGTTTCTATTGATAAAAGAATTACAAGTATTTATTCACATGTGCAAGTCACATTCAACAACAAATCCATGATGTCGTGCTGAGATTCAATGGACACTTTCATAAAACCCATTACATCCACACAGCAGTACCGTTAAGCGTAAACTATTTACTTCAACGGAAACAACGCTCCTCCCAATAAAATCCCATCAAGAATCTGTTCGATTCTGGACATTGCGTAATCTTATTAATACCCTTGTGGTGAGCAAAAAGGGAACCTTTTTATTTTTAAGACCCTTCGCATATATAGGAGGTACGCTGCACTGGTCTTCAATGGTAAGCCCATTTCCTTCAACAATGCGGTTGAGGCTAATCTCTTACATAAATACCTACTCATGTTCCCGCAAGACCACAATGCACTTTTGTAATTATTCTGGTGCGTCATTGATGAAGAACTGCTACCGATTAAAAAATAATATTTTCCCCCTTTTTTCTTCACCGCTGAGGTGAAGTGAAGGAGTTGACTTATCCGATTAGTTGTGAGGAAAAATAGATTTCTGCATGATGCGTTTGTAATAATCGACTCTTGACTTCTGTACTGAGGGAATGCGATTATGGTGGAGTTAATCTTGAAAACTGGTGGTTGTTACTCTTTAGATTTAGAGTATTGTATGTTTCCCGGCACTGACACACTTATAGATTTTTTTTGTAAGAGTATTTTAAAAAGGGTTCATTTACGAGAAAAGCAACTTATTTTCGTCTAAAAGATTATTTCTCTTTGAAATATAACAAAAATCAAGAATGATACATTGAATGATGGTATATTAAAACTGACAAGATTCAGTTGTTCGCCTTGTTTTGGTCACTACCATTTTTGTATTTTTTAACATCATATCATTTTCACACTTTCTCATCTCCGGGAGCACACTCCGGGTACACTTTTGACATGTTTTTTTTTCTTGAACGTTTTCTCTAAAATAATCGGTGAAGTAAGAATTAAATTACATTTACATGTTCGACTTTGTGAACGGACCCATAAACATCGAGCAATATGAAAAGCAGTTTAACATTAAAATTAATCAAAATTTCGATTAGCTATTTTTGACGAATAACAGAAAATATTGCCGCTTCTTGATGACGATTGTACTTATCAAAAACAGCTGACTAGTTCATTCTCAAAAATTAAATTCTTTTAAGAAATTAGGCTAAATTTAGCACATTCTAATATAAGCCATGCAAAATATGTCTTTGTTTGGATTTTTGTAATTTCGGAGACAATTCATCGATAAAGGGCAGAAACACTTTTAAGATACCCAGAGTTGAAAATATTTTAAATCAAGTGAATATTTTAACAATACGTTCACTACTTTTTCCGGAATTTTCTCAATCAAACGTTGTCAAAATTCCAAATACATGCATTTGCTTGAATTGTTCGTAATTTGCAAGAAAACATTTTATAAATTTTTTGTATACTTTGTAATCACATTCTAAATATTTAAAGTAATGAAAATAATTTAATAATAGAAATAGATTGTTACCAAATTTTTCGGAACTCTCCATGAATGATGAAAAGCATACTTTTGGAATGAGGTTTAAGTTTTGTATTGTTCATGAAAATTCCTTAATGGATTTTCTTAATTCTTTATAATCATATTTTGCTTTGTTATACATGTGGAATAGTAAAGTTGAAAGTGTTTTTATTATATCTTTACAATCACATTCTAGATACATATTGTTATAACAAACGTAAATAATTGAAAAATAACGTCACCAGTTTTTTTCCCTGAAACATTTAAAAAAACTGTAAATACATGCCTACGGTTGAATTTTCCTATTTTCCAGGAAAATTTCTTAACGAGTTATCTCTGTTCTTTATAATTATAATCTATATACTTCAAAATATTGTAACTAGATTTTTATTAATTTTTCCTCCCAACAATATGGAATGCCGGAAAAATGCATTCGGTTGGATGTTTGCAATTTCGAGTGAACACATTCTAATCACGCAGAGTTACAAATCAAGTAGATACATTTTTTAAATTCGTTATTACTTTCTTCGGAATTTTCACACAAACATTTTCTAATTAGCAAAAACATTTATACGCATACATTTTCGTAAAAAATGTGATTAAAACCACAAAAGTGTTTCATTCAATTTATAAATTATTGTAATTTACAAGTAAATCATTCAATGAACTTTCTTTATACTTAATAATCACATTGTAAAACAAGTGAACAATTAGAAAATATTCTCACTAGATTTTTCGGAATTTAAAGCTGCAATCATGTATTCGTTTGGATTTTTTTAATTGTCAAGTACGTTCTTAAAAGGTTTTTCTTTATTTCCTTTATTTATATGTTATTCCAATTTTAGATAAATAAAATCATAAAAAAACTGAGTAATTTAAAATGATGTTCGCTTGTTAAATAATTGTCTCTCAAACATTTTCAAAACTTCATAAACACGCATTCGCTTGAATTGTAGTCGTCTGCAAGAAAATCCTTTAATCGATTTTTTTTATACCTTGTAATAATATTTCAGATACTTATGGCTATGAAACAAGTGAATAATTTAAAAAAATCTCCAAGTTTTTGGAATTCTCTCTCAAGCATTTTTCTTCCTGCATTTGGTTGTATTTTTGCAAACCCCTCCACGGATTTGATTTGATCAAATTCTTTAAAATCTCATTCTAGATACTTGCAGTTATAAAATTACAAAAAAAACCTTGACCCAGTATTTTTCTAAAATTGTTATTCGAACATTTTAGAAACTGTAAAAACATGCATTCCATAAAATTGCAAGATAATCCCAAGATGGATAATCTTAATACTTTATAGTATCACTCTATATTTCTTGTTATCAAACAGAGGATTAATAAAAAAAAACATTGTCACTAGTTTTTCCCTTAAATAATTTTTAGAATTCCAAAAAGCAGTAAGTTGGATTCTTGACATTTTAAAGATTTTCCTTAGAATCGTGTTCCGGATATTTATTGTTATAAGAGAACTAAATAATTTTAAAATATTGTCAGAAGATTTTTCGGAATTTTCCCTCAAACATCTTGAAAGCTGCAAAACTTGCATACAGATTGATTTTTCTAATTTCAATGAAAACTTTTTTCATTCTGTGGAATCACACTTATAGCTGTAAAAAGTCATTATTCATAGATACGTTGTTACCAGCTTTCCCTAAATATCCGTTGTTACTAGCGTTTCCGTAATTATCTCTCGAGAAATTTTTAGAATTGCAAAAATGCCAGTTGGTTTCTCGTAATTTCAAAACCGATTCCTCCATAAATTTTCTTTATTCTTTAGAATCTTATTTTAGACACTTATAATAAGTTAAAAAAAATAAAATATTGTTAGAAGATGTTTTGGAATTCTTCTTCAAACATTTTTAAAGCTGCAAAACTTGCATTCGGTTGGATTTTTTTAATTTCCAAAAAAATCTTTGATGGCTTTTTCTCGTTCTTTAGAATCACATTCTAAGCAACTATAGCTTATAAATCAAATTCATAATTGAGAAATACATTCATTACTAGTGTATTCGCAATTCTCGCTCGAAATTTTTTAGAATTGCAAAAATACATTCAGTTGGATTGTTATAATTTGAAAACAAGTTACTTCATATTTTTTTTTTATTTTTAGTCTTATTTTAGACACTTATCCTTATAAGACAAGTAAAGAATTTGAAAATATTGTCAAAAGATTTTTCGGAATTCTCTCTCAAATATGTTTAAAGCTGCAAAACATGCACTCGGTTGGATTTTTGTAATTTCCAAGAAAATCCCTACATGGATTTTCTTTATTCAACGATTTAAAGATACTTATAGTTACAAAACAAGGAAATAATTTTAAAAAAATTGTAATTTTCCTTTAAACATTTTTGAAGCTGCAAAAATTTGCATTTATTACGAATTTCAAGAAAAATTCCTTGATAAATTTTCTTTATTTTTTACATTCTAGATACTAGTTAGGCAGCAAGTGAAATTACAAATTGTTTTCGCAGTTGTCTCTCAAATATATTTAAAGCTCTAAAAATTTGATGCGTTTTGATAACTATAAAAGAGGCTTATTTTTCAGAATAATAGCAGACAAAGCTATGAAATTTAAAGCAAAAAGTGAAGTAAACTTTTTAAGGAAATATTGACTATTCCTGTAGCAGCAAATATGATAGGATCGGAAAAAGACAAAATTGGGGTTATTGCTTAGCTGCCTCAATGTCTTAGAAATGTGAAATCCTTACCTGTTGAATATGACAATAATTCAAGAGCATGGATAACATCAGCATTATTTGAAAAAGTAATTGCACGATGGAACAATAAACTCATTCTAGAAATGTCCATCTCTTCTAATGAACTGTCTAGCCCAGCCAAATATTCAAATTTTAAAAACTATAAAACTTCCACTAAATACCACTTCAGTTCTTTAACCATTGGACCATGAGGTGATTCATTCAGTCTCTAAAAACACACATTAGAAAGTTTTTAACATTGTCAAGAAAGGTGTGCCTCAAAAGCTAGATATTCCAATTTTCTTAGTTTCCAAATTTTCCTATAGCAGAATGATTTTGCACATGCTAGATTTAATTTTAATTTACCTGCATCTGAAAGGTGATCGATAGGCTTCGACTTAAATATGATATCGATGAGGATTGGATTTAATTTACATGCAAGAGCAAACTCTTTCGATGAAGGTGATTCGACTACAAATTGATACGGATGCGGACGAGAAAAGCTTAGCTATAGCGTAATGGGTCCGAATGTTATCTGCAGATAACCAGGAAACACGAGGGTTAATTTTCATATATTTTTGACGAATTCGAAATGGAGGAGGAGTCGGAAATGAGCAACGATGAAGTAATAATGAAAAAATAGTAATAATAGACGTAACATCCGAGTTCCAGCACCTACTACAAAGGATGTATTTTCAACAGTTGAGACAATTATAATCTATATTTGTGAAAATATGTTTCCACTTGATTTGCAAAAAAAAATACACACAAAAATGTAAAATGTAAATATCGAAATTATTTATTAAATAAATACAAATTGTAGAATAAATTTGAATATCTTCTAGTCCATCAAAGCACTTCTTGTAAGAGATAAATGAATATATTTTCTACCTCATTACATTATATCAATTACAAAAACTTTTACCCAAGTTCGGCAAGTACAAAGCGACCACCGCAAATTGTAGACAATTTATGGGCATTCAATCATGAAGATATATATCTCTTCTTTAGGGTAATTGCGCATCTTCTTAAGAGCGTTTGTTGGTTTACGCCACTTGAATATATTTAATTGTATGTAAAATCTCTAGTACTGGTACTTCAATACCAAAAAATGAAATAGAAAATTAAAAAATACGATTTATGGGATTTTTAATGTACGAATCATATTCAACTGAAGCTAAAAATTAAAAATACGAAAATCATTCCTTAGCAGTAAGAATAGTAATATGAAATAGAAATTAATTTTAACAAATAAAAATTCAGTTTAGGTTTTTAAATTATCAGAATCTAAACTGAGTTTTTATTTGGTAAAATTAATATCTATTTAATATTATACTCTTAATAATATGAACTACTAATTCGTAAATATTTAAACAAATAATTGTCTTAATAACACTTATAGGATATGATCAGAGATAAGATCATTTTGAGTGACATCATAATAATAAGAGTTTTGTTGTGTTTACTTGCTTCAAGCAAATTTAGTTTTTGGCTCAGAGAGGCTGGTGCTGAAAACGTTTATGCTTAACAAAAAAAAAACGTGACGAATTAAAACACTTTCTGGCTTTTTGACAACCAGTATTTTTTAAACACATTGAAAAATCAAGCTGAATTAAGATAGTTTTTGATTAATATGTATTTACAGCCTAAGACTGGATAGATTATAATTAATGTTTTAAAATTTTAATTCTAGACTATTTATGTTGTTTATAAATTGTATTTTTAAACCAATCAATTATATGAACTTTCAATAAGTAAACATTAAGCACATAATCAAGGAACTCATCATGTCTGTAACATATAAATCACTTTATTTTTTCAATTTATTATTTAGGGATAATACTAATTTTTATTTACATGTGGTAATAAATTAATCATCCGCTGTTTCTAGATGAGGAAGTTAATTCCACAATTACTTTTTAATAAATTAATTTTGCTGTAATTCTGAGATCATTTATCTTTTGTAGATTGAATTTTAAACTAATGAATTATATGAACTACCAGCAATTAAAAATTAAACAAATAATCAGTGAACGCACCATTATTGTAACATATAAATTATTGTTTTTTAAATTGATTATTTAATAAATAAATTAGAGGTAACCTCACTTGTTGCAGAAAGCATTAAATAAATTTAAATTGATTAAATTTATTCAATTTATTTATTTATTTATTTAAATTGGTTATTTAAAGATTACACCAATTCTGATTTATTTGTCATATTACATTAATTAGCTACATCGGATAAGGAAGTTAGTTCTACAGTTTCTTTTTAATAAATGGAATTTGCTGTAATTCTAATAATAAATTCAAAAACTAAACTGATTTATATGTTACAAGCGAGAGCATGGTGTGATTCCCACACGCCTTCGTGTTCAAAACAAGACATCAAAAGAATGAGATTTTAGATATATCACAGTGTGAAGCTTTTGTATAAGAACTGGACAACATTTACATAATGGGTACACAGTTCTCACCTATTATCTTGAAGATTTCTAGCAGTGTACACGTAAGAATAGAAATTCGAACAAACAAGCGCACATCATAATTCAGATTTAAAAACGGGTTCAACTTAATTTTAGCAAACACTATTACTTAGAATTGTAAATATTACGTATCCTTAATAATTAATGATTATCCCGGGAAGTAGTTGTTTGTTTATAGTCTCTATTAAAGACTTAATTACGAATAGGTTAAATATTTCTATATTCAGACTACTATTCGTCTTTATTTTTTATATCCCTAATAGTTTATTTAAACCAAAAAATATTTATACGTGCAAATTTATAAATGACTCTTAGATATTAAATTATTTATTTGTTTTTGGTCAGCCTGGCAAAACATTTCGAATCGCAGTATAAAAACTGATGAAGGCCATCATGTGACTTTCTCCGATTTGGTGGTATAAAAGTTTTTATGCAACAAGTGAGTAAAGTAATACTTTTTTCATGAGTAGGAAAGATTGCGACAATTCCTACAAGTGGAAAAAAGTTGCTGTACAGTTTCATTCATTTTTTTTTCTACGTCCGTAACTTTAAATAAATTCGATAAAACCTTAATCAACATTTATAAGTAATAATACTTCTTTTAAATGAAGAAAATACAAACTTTTGGCATATGTTGGCATATCACATCACCATTTTTTTGTGTATGTTGTATAACAGAACATTTATTACATAGATGGATTGATATGTAATGCTCAGGACACCATCACACTTACATAAGTCAGGAAGTTTAATTCTATAAATAATATGCAATATAACCAAATATTTTTTGTAAAAATTAGGCTAAAGGACGCTGGCCATTTGTATCCTGTATTTTTAAAGTATTTTCATTATTATTATATTTGATGGTGGTAATAAAACATTAAAGTTCTAAATCTGAAAAGTTCACCTGGTAGTGTTTTAATTTCTTACTACCTATTTTCACCACGTGGCAAATGCCAACCAAACTCAAGAAATGATTTATGGCATTTACAACTCGAGAAATATTCCGGTAAAGAACGATCGGTCGTGTTTATTGGCTAAAGTTAATTGGGCACCATTATTTTTTACTTTGGGAGAAAAAAAAATAATTCAATGATCAGGTCTGGATGCCCCCGACAGTTTTAGTGTTTTATATCAAAGGAGGCCATGAATAAAATGGCGATTTGTTTCCTGTACGCACACACAAGTGACCAACAATTATTAATGAGGGCGATAAATCTTACGTTTTTATTCCGGTGCCGTACGGTTACCATTCTCTTAAGTTGGACACCCTGTCGCGATCGCTACCGCGATCTACCCCGAATAAATAAAATTGATAGTGTTTTGATGCACCGAAGGTGCAATATATTTTACCCTACATTTCAAAATGGTGTTGATTTATTTCGATTCCGACAGATTGTGTTCGTTAATTTTTACCTCTTTTTATATATGATTTATCGATTAATCGGAATATGAAGACTATACAATTACTAATTTTACATTTTCTTGTGATCTTATTGTTATGAATAATAATAATAGTGTAGTAAAACTTCTGCATAAATATTAACAAAGATATTAAATTATATGAGAAATAGACTGTAGTACTTCCTGATACCTATTTTTATTTTATTTACAGTAAATAAAATAAAAATAGATATCAGGAAGTACTACAGTCTATTTCTCATATTAAATCACCTGATAAACATGGATTACCAACTACAAACAATATTAAATTATAGGTAAGAAAATGTATACATAAGAACAGACGATCATAATGTGTTCTTCCAGCTTACTCTTGGCCTGTTTTATAGTCTTTCAAATTATCTTGCCTTGTAGACGCGTTTTCTCCGCATAATCAATTTTTAAAACTTACTTAAAATTTATTCAATTTATACTTCCCTTAATAATGTCTTATAGTCTGATAAATGTTCTCTATTCAGACCATTTTGCAGCCCTGCCTCTTTTTTTAAAGTTCCAAAATTCAAAAATTTATCGTTATCAGTTTCCTCTTAGTCTTACTTGTAAATGTAAAATATGAAGTAATATAAGTTTTTTTTTTTTGGAGAAGATTCCTAAACTCTCCCTGTCTGCTGAAAACAGGGGCACAGAGTGAAGGATCATATAATCATAAGAACTGTATAAGTGCTTGTTATTAAGTAGCATATTTGTACTTTTTTTTGTTTTAGGCGTCGACCGCGACCCATATTTGTACTTGTGAAACATTTTTTTTAAGAAAGTACTATAATAAATAAATAAATATCATTAACATTAATTGAAAAGTTTTCGTAATAAATTTTGAAATCATTTTGAACAAGGGAAAGAATAATTAGTAAAAACGAATACAAACATAAAAATGGTGAGAATGTTTAGGGAGATGCTACCGTTGGGAGAGGGTGGATTTATTAGAAGAGAAAATTATCGGCAATTACACGCAATTCAGGGGGTGGTAGGTGCTAAATTGAGTACTCGAAACCGGAAATAGCTGCATCTGCTCATCAAACAAAATTACTATAAATCTAAAGGGTGAGTGTAACTTAATGAAATGTGAATTGTATTGTTTGTATTCACAAATAATTACAAGTGCTTCAGAGTGAACGATTAAACTAAGCAATAAAACCACATTGTATTGATTACATAATTACTAAATCATTTCTGTGGCCGTTTGCCAAAAGCAGATATGTCGAATAAACTAGTTTTTGTATTTTGCAAAATTTAAAAAAATTGGTTTAAATTATACAGTGCGAGCCTAAAGTATGGAGTATATTCAGTAAAACCGAAATAAAATATATTTGGAAAAAATCCTCGAACAGGTCGATTTTCTTTTATAGAAATAGACATTTTTGCATGAAAGTTGATTTTCAGTCGTCATTTATTTTTGAGTAATGACGTCATCCATTTTGTTTTTAAATGGCAACCCCCTATTTTTGTTCTTGATTTTAAGAGATCGTTTCATTGTCGAACTGGAAGTATAAAAATGTTGCCATCTTACATAAGACATTTTTCGAATAAATGACAATTAAAGGCGAGAACTCGATATTTAGAGTTTTTGCAAAATGACCTTGTTGCAGCGCTTTTTTTCCAAACAAAAATGATCTTTACCTTCCTTATAATATATTATGGTTTCAGCAAGACGGCGCACCCCCGCACTATGTGCGTTTTTTGACAATTGCTTTACGAATAGGTGGATTGGCAGGCTGGGACCGATAGAATAGCCCGCGAGAGAGATGAGTGCGCAGAATTAGCCTAAAAAATATTTAAAATGTTCAAGAAGAATTTCTACTTAACAAACAAAAACAAACAAAAAAGTGCCTAGTGTGGGGATGCGCCGTCTTGCGGAAATCACATTGTATTATATGAAAGGTCAAGATCATTTTTGTTTGGAAACATTGCTACAAGCGCTGGAACGTGTGATATCAAAAACGTTGTGGTATTTTTGAAGTGTGTACGAATTTAACCAAACTGAATATGTTGGTAATCTAAAATCTAAAACCATTTAGGAATTGAATATCTAATTAAAAACTGTGTTAGTTTCTTTTATAAACCAATTTTTAAGAAAGTTATACCGTTTTTCTTATGAACTCAATTTCGACATAAATTTTGTAAAATTCTTAAGAAATGACTTTCTTCAATTTTCAAAAACAAGTGATTTACTCTGTAATATTTAAAATCAGCAGAGTCTGCATAAAAAAATATCAAAAAGGTTATGGTGGTTTGAATTTGACTTTATTTGGATGGCGAAAATGTATTGAACGCGGATTTAAAAAAACGTTAAATAATCCTAAAAATACCTTTAATTAATTAATCTTTACAAAAAATATTTATAAGATATTCATTTCCTATCGAAACTGTTCATATTTCTAAAATGCTTTAATTATTTAGGTATTAACCCTTTCAGCCCTGGCTTTTCAAATTAAAAAAAAAATTTTTTTTTGTTAATTATTATTGATGGGGAGCTTCTTAGGACCATAAATACCAAATTTGAACTCATTTGCTTAATTAGTATAGGAATTAATTAGTGGTGGCAAATGCCACCACCAGGTCCTAAAGCTAATTTATGACAAGGATTCTTTGGGCAGAATCCTCAAACATCTTACGTTCTACTTGTCAAACATATCTTACAGTTCACATATCAGTAAAAGTTTAATCAAGATTGGGTTTCACGCAGTAATTATTCCTATTTACCAAATAGATTGTTGAGGTTATCGGCATCCATCTCGCACCACTTTATAAAACACTTATTTACACACAACACAAATAAAATAATGACGTAAACTGCGCATGTATTTTGTTTAGGAGGCTTTGTTGAAGTGACATCTAGTGATAAACAGCAAAAATATGGATTGTCATAGTAAGTAGAGACAAGTAAATGTTGCCGTGGCAATTACCACCACCAGGGCCGAAAGGGTTAACTTACAACATTGCGAAACCAACGCTGATTCAATTTTGAAAATATTTTTTTCTAAATTCGTAAAAAAAATAAATCCTCACTCTTGTATTTTCTTTTTTAATTCTCTTAGTTTCACCACTTAATATAATTAAAAATCTTTTACCTGTACAAAAATATTCGTTTTATCAAAAATATTTTGAAACGGATTCAACCAAAAATATTTAAAAATACTTAAAATGATTAAATAATACAATACCTATCAAAACCTATTTGAATTTTTTCAATACACAAATATAAGGCAAGTTATGCCTTTTTTGATCAACTCTACATTAACATCAAGTATTTTTTTTTTCGAAAATTCGGAATTCAAAAAATGTTCTTTAATTGATCGCTCTCTAATATTTAAAACCAGCTAGGTCTACTGAAATAATCATATTATCTAAAAAGTTTTTATTTAGACGTTAACTCTGATTAGAACGCGAAAATTCATTGTACGAGGATTTCAAAAATTCTTGCAAAATACGAAAAATAACTTTATTTATTTTTAGAAAACATAAATTAGTTACGAATTCTTTATCTATCGAAAGCTATTAGTATTTTTAAAATGGTTTAATTATCCAGGAAGTTGTAACGTTATGAAATCAGCGCTACTTTTTATTCTTAAAAAATATCTCTTTTAAATTTAACCACTTATTATAACTAAAAAATTAACTGTTCTGTAATATTCGTTTTATAAAAAAATGTAGTGTTTTGAACTTATAAATGTGTGTAACGAGCGCGTAAACGTATTAAACAGGAGTTAGTTAAAAATACTAACTGTAATTTTTTTTTAGATTTTTAAAAACTTAAAATTATAGAGGAATGTACCTATCGAAGCCTGTTTTAATTTCCTTAATACATCAAATATTCGGGAAGTCGTGCGTTTTTTTTTTATTAACTATGTTTAAATTTCAACTTAATTTTTACAAATCTCGTAGGAAATATAAATTCAAAAAATTGATCACTGTCTAAAATTTAAAATCAGCTGGGTCTATTTAAATAATTATATTATACAAAGAGTTGTGGTGAAGTTACCTCTCCTAAAAACCCAAAAATCCATTGACCGCGGATCTCAAATATTCTTGCGAAATACCAAAAATCACTTTCATTTCTTTTCAGAAAAAAATAAATTTATAAGAAATTAATTGTCTATCGAAAGCTGTTCAAGTTTTTAAAATGGATTAATTTTTCAGGAAGTTATAACGTTATAAAATCAACGATCTTTTTTTTATTTAAAAAAAATAAGTAAATTTTTCAAAAATTCCCCGAGTTTGACCACTTATTATAATTAAAAATCAATTAACTATACTGCAATATCAAAAAATGTGTTTTGAAACTATAAATGTGCGTGAAGAGCGCGTAAGTGTATTTAACCAGGAGTTAGTTAAAAATACAAACGTAGATTTTTGCTGATTCTTCAAAACATAAAATCTGTTTGAATTTCTTCAATACATCAAATATTCGGCAAGTTATGCGTTTTTTTTATAAATCAACTTTGCTTACACTATTATTTTTTTTAATTCGTAAAAAAAATCAATTAAAAAAATACTTAAATTGATCACTTTATATTATTTAAAATTAGCTTGGTTTACTAAACCATTCATATTATCAAAAAGGTTATGGTGTTCACTTGGATGGAAAAAATTAATTGAACGCGGATTTCAAAAATTCTTGCAAAATACGAAAAATAACTTATTATTAGTTTTAGAAAACATACCATAACCTTCATCAGGAATTAATTATCTATCGAAAGCTGTTCGAGTTTCTAAAATGTTTTAATTATTCAGAAAAGTATAACATTATAAAATTATATATAATATAAAACGCTGCTTCAATTTGGAAAATATTTTTTTTCTAAATTCGATTAAAAAAAGTCGTGACTCTTGTAAATTTTTCAAAAATACCGTCGGTTTGATTACTTATTATACTTAAAAAATATTTACCTGTACTGAAGTATTCGTATTATCACACAAGTTTTGGAATTCTTAAGTTACGGTTATGCGTAAAGAGCGAACAAGCATTTTTAATCAGAAACAAAATTTAGCTAAAAATACAAATTGCAATTTTTGACGATGTTCCAAAACTTATAATTGTTAAAGAACGATTTACCTATCAAAACCTGTTTAAGTTTCTTCAATACATCAGATATTACAGAAATTATGCCCTTCTTTAATTAACTCTGCTTTAATTTCAAGTAAATTTTGAAAATTCGTATCAAAAATGAAAAAAAAAACTTTAATTGATCACTCTCTAATATTTAAAATGAGATAGGTCTACTTAAACATTTTTTAATAATCGTAAAAAATACAAAATTTTGAAAAAACTGACTTTATTTAATAACTCTACAATTTAAAATAAAACCAGCTGGGTTCTAAAGTATTGATATTCTCTAAAAGATTGTGATGTTTTGAAGTTAACTCTGCTTGGATCGCAAAATGCATTGAACGAGGATTTCAAAAATAAAAAAAAATAAAATTTATTAGAAATTTATTTCCCGTCTAAAGCTAAAGCAGAAATAAATAGTAAAATCAGCCGTGTAATCAATTGCGTCATATTTGTATTAAAATTTTGCAAAAGCTATAAGTCATGCATATCGCACAAGTATTTCTAAGGTGAGACAAGTTAAACAGATTTATCAAGGAAGTTTTTCGCTTTTTTCTCAAAACAATTTTTTTTTTATTTATGTCACTTTAGAACGGGTTGAATGGTAGATCAGCAGTGCCCCTATGAGTTGATACACTGAACTCCGTCCTTTTTCTCTAAATGAATATTGTTATTATTGTTTCTTTTTTGTTACTTACTCTTTTATAAGTATCGTAATTTATTTTTGTATTTACTGTTTATTTGAGAAAATAAAAATTATTAATATTAAATATGTGTGCGATATCTATGGTGCAAACTGAATTATACGAGTCATAATTTTGTGCGAAACATAATTTTCTTTTCTTGTAAATGTTCCATACAAATTTTAAAATATCTGAAAGAACGGAGAACATATTATTTAAGGTTAGATTAATTATATCAAGTATACTAGAAAGATAATTATCTTTAAGCAGTAAATTCTCATAGCTGAAGCGATTTTGTATCCACCCTTAGAGCTGGCACTGTAGGCTCAAATTCCACGCCAGGCTGCAAATTTAATGAAAACATCGTTGGTTGTACAATTCCTATATCATAAACCTGCAATTCCTTTAAACGTTCCTGCTTTAATAAAATAAAAGTAAATTGAATTTTATTCTTTGTGACTTGTTCAAAATGATTGTGCTTTTTTAATTTTTAATTTCAAAGCTTAGTGGAGCAAAGTTTTTTTTTATTTCTCAAATTTAAAACATTTTCGGTGCCTTGTCGTGTAACCTTCAGATTGTTTTTGCTTTTTTTCTCAAGTTTTTTTTTTAATTTTGTTTTAAATTGCTGCAGTAGTACATAAGCTGCATCTTTCAGGGTATTAACGTAACAAAGATTTTAACGACGCAAGCATTTGTCAGCAATTAAAATGCAAGAATTATGGCAGCATCGTAATTTTTTATTCATTTTTTGATAAGTGTGATCCATATAAGAGTAAAGGTCGTAAACAAGTGGTCACCGACTAAAGATCCAGAAAGTAAAAAGAAATACGAAGTGGTTATGGGCTGATGATTTACAGGGCGACCAACTGATTATCGCGAACACGCCTCCACCGCCCCAGGCGCCGCCAACTGCTAAAACAAACATCACTGTTCTTACTTGTTATTTTAATATCTCGTTCTGCATAGCCCCAAGAATCCGATGAGTAATGTCCGTTTTATCTACTCCACGTCCATATTTCATGTGAACGATTTGATTTCCTCTACTTCGACCAATAAATATCCGCACAAATTATATACCTCCGCTTTCGTGTGAATGAATAAATCTTCCGCAGATTGAGAAATCAAAACCCAACCAATTAATTATCTCGTAGCGATTAAACTCCTCCGCAGTCATGAATGAGTTGTTCATTCACTTTCTGCGAAATGTGTGCATCTGTCGTGGAAATTTCGTGCATCTGGCTTTGGCCCATTTTTCTGTTTTCAGGAGTACAAAGCTTCCAGAAAAGTATACATTACGTGCGGGGTTTCAGCTGCCGCAATTGTGAGTGTTATGGCACATGCCAATTCTTTGTTTACCCTCGGATGCCATTACAAGGAAAGGGTGATGGTGTTGAGTAATTTGTGGCAAGGTGTGTTTGTGAGGGTGGTGGTTATCCGACTTGCACAAACGTGTTCAATGAAACAGAATGCCAGTTGATTTATTCATTTTATTCAATATGTCTTTGTTATAATCTTGATTTGGTTCAAATTTGATTTATTTTTTATTTGAACCAACGGCAATACTTTACGATGCTAGAGACGAGATGGCTACAAAAACACTTAATTAATCATTCCAACAAATAGTTTTGCAAGTGTTGTAGTAACAAAATATAATATTTATAACCAAGTGGCCAAGCCAATAACTGTTAAGCACGCATTTGTCTAATTTATGGAAAATTTTGTGAAAATTTCGTTGTAAATTAAAAGTCTGTCGGGAATAAAGATATTATTATTATTTTATTAGTATTTCCTAATAATAATAATTACTTTCAAAGTATTGTTTATAAACCTAGCAAAGGTATTTTAGAAAGGCAAGAAAAATGAGTTTAATTTCTATTAATTAAAATATACTGGGTGTTCCTTAAAAAAAAGTTTCTTACTATGTAGCGAAAGTCTTCTTACTTCATAAAAATAGTATTTAATTATTTTAACAAACTTAATCGTCTAAAAATATGACATTTCTATTGTTGAAAAACACTTCGATAATTTTAAAATACCAACTTATTATTTTCTGTGACTCTTCAATTATTGCTTGTTTTTTATTTATTTTATTTATTTATTTATTTAACATAAACGGGAAAAAACCCAATACAAAAACATAAAATAATGTAAATTATAAACCCTTTTTTTGCCCTAAAAACAGAATACCTCAGAAACGATTAAATTTGACTCTATAAAAGTTATTGTCAGTTCAATTTATATTAAAAACTAGGCATAAAAAATGCAAAAATATACCTAGTGTTCTATTTAAAAAAACATAAGTTTGAGTTGGATCCCCGTTGTGGGGCACCCTGTATACATAAAATTATTTTCCGTCGATAATTATCTACAACTTTTATATAAATCATATTTTTCTATCTTAAATATTTAAGGCCAAAAAGTTACATTGACGCTTCAGTTATGTTTGAGAGTTGTCGGAAAACTCTTCCAACTTGACCGTGTTGTTCCGCCACTGCTCTTAGGAATCCCCACACCGGCAAGACTAGTCGATAACTTTAAATATTCGGTTTTCAAAATCTGATACCCGATCTGATCTAACGGTACTTTTGTTTAGCACGCAGACAATAAAATCGCCCTTTTTTTGATCTTTTCCGTTTCGAACAAATATTTACGGTGGATTTGGGTCACCTTTTATGTGACACAATAAAAATCGGAATTCCCTGCTCTATGATACATTCTCAAATTTACACTTCACGGTTATGGCTCGCAGGCAAGGATTTATATTCCATTTAAAGTGAATTGATTTTAATCGAACGGTTCAATTTTATTGCCACGGGAATCACGCTACATCTGGAATTTTTGAAATTCGACCTTTTCAGCGGTCAGTTTATCACAAGATTGAATCAAATGTTTTGCTGTAATTTGGGTTTATAACTTTTTTATTGTTGGAGGTAGAAAAAGTCAATTTGCAAATGTATTATCTACACTGGGTTTCAAAAAAAAACTAAACCACCCTGAAGGAGTTGACGCAGAAATTTCTTAAAAATAGTTAGTGTACGTTGATATACAATTGATTAAATTTTCATAAAAAAATAATATTTATTAAGAAAAAAATTAATAATGCGTTACATCTCCGCATACAGGACGGCAAACGTAACTTGTCGTTGCGCAGTGGCAAAATTCCTAGCGGAACCTTCGAAGGGCGCTCTCGATAGATTTCGTGAAGAGTTCGCACGCGTGGTTCATTCATTTTCAAAAGTGACAGTGCAATTGTTGGTGGAGGAGAGCGCCCGATAAAGTTGTAAATGAATAGCGCACGCGAAGAATATGTGCTTGCTTATTACAGAGACTGTACTCGGCCGGCTATAAAGAGAGAGCTTTCGCTTGCTCTCTGCGCGTCTGGCCAACTTACATTTGCCGTCCTGTACTCGTATGCATTCAGCAACCCTTCTGGGCATGCTAGAAATCAGATGGTCTAATACATCTTGAGGCAGCTCGTCCCAGGCTATCTGAATCTGGTGACGCAGTTCATCTAAAGGAGGATGCTGTAAACGACGTAATGTTCTGTCCATCATATCGCAGACATGTTCTATCGCGTTCAAGTCGGGTGATCTCGACTGCCAAGGCAAACGATTAATGTTTTTTTAGTTCTAGGAAGTCTGCAGTTACGTTAGCAGTAGGTTAGCAGGTCGCGCATTATCTTGCTGGAAAATTGCCCTCGGATGGTCTTGGATGAATGGAAGTAGAATGGGTTCCAAGACTGTATCAATGTAACGGCGCGCGTTTTATGTGCCCAGAATAAATATTAAAGGGGTCCTTCCTCCGTAGCATATTGCCCCCAAACCATTACACCAGGAGTTAATGCCATGTGACGATGTTGAACAAATTGTAAATTTTGTCTTTGACATCTGAGTCGTCTAACCCTTAAACGTCCGTCAGAGAGCCATAAACAAAATCTGGATTCATCGCTGAAGACTATTTCTACCCATTGATGATCCCAGTCTTGTCGGTCTTGGCTCCACTGCAGCCTGTTGGCCTTATGCTGAATTGAATTGAAAAACAAGAACATATTTGCCTATGAATAGTGCTCATAGAGACTCTATGGCCAAATGCTCTTAACCAATTTATTACAATATGTTGGTTCTGCAGGATCTTGAATTGCACTCCTTAAGAGTCGATCTACAAGTTCTTTTGTCACTCTGGGACGTCCACTGCCTCTACGGCGAGCTTCTAGGCTTTCTTCTTGCCAATCTCTCCAAATTCAACTTACACTGACGTGTGGTCGACCAACACGTCTGCCAATTTCACGGAATCCTAAACGAACCTCATGCATTCCGACAATTCGTCCTCTTTCAAATGGTGTAATTTGATAAAAAAAATTCCACGACATTTTAAGCCACTTACAATTAGGTTAAACCATTAAACCATAAAAAGCTGCAAACTAATGCGATAAATAAGGTAAACTAAAATAAACTCTCGATGATATAAAAAAGATAAATAGAGATGATTTCTTTTAGAAGTGACACGGCTTCAAAATTTAATCAATTTTATATCAACATACATCAACTATTGCCAAGAAATTTCAGAGTTCTACATCAACTCCTTCAGGGTGGTTATTTTTTTTTTTTAGAAACGCAGAATATGTTTCAATAAATTATTTATTTATAGTTTTAGAGTCTTAATCTTTCAGAATTACGAACAGGTTGAATATTCATATATTCAGGCTACCTTTTTGATTAAATAATTTAATCAGTATTTCTCTTTAATTAATTAAAGAATTAACGAGATTAATTAAGTATTTTTTTTAAATAACATGATGTTTTAAGTTTCTTCACCTGATCTATTTTCGGATTTTAGTTTTCAGCTATGCTATTCAAAAACGCAAGAACTTAAAAAAAGAGAATACCTCCGTTTTATACCATTTCTTGTTCTAGTAGAATGCAGAATATAAGTGTAGGGAATTTTGTTTACAATGTAACATGGGGATTTACATGAAAAAACTTCACCTCGTGAAGAATTGGGGGATATTTTTTTTTACAAAGTTGTTGTAAGTATCGCGTTACACAAGATTTGAAAGGTTTTGTACTGTAAAGTAAAAAAGAAAAAAGCTAATAGTTTTTGCTTATTTTAAAGCTACTAGCTTTGTAATTAGTCTACCAATAATTTTATCAAATCGTGCAAAAATGTCATCAGTTTATAATAAGGAATGTCTTCTTTCATTACCGGCCTTTTTCACGACCATTTTATACTTCAATTTTCAGTCAGACATATTTCTAATGAAACCATAATTTTGAGGTATTTTGATCATTGTATTTCTAATAACTGCTAATATTCTGAACAGAAATATACAAAAAGAAGAAAAACTGAGGTTACAGTTGAAATCAGACAAAAATGTTTGTCGAAATATGTTAATAGTATAAGGTGGCGTAAAATAACTTTTTTAATGTATAATTTTGGAAAATCCTAGAATAAGTTGCATTGCCAGTGCCCAGATGTGAACAATAACGTTTCCAGTAGCCCTTAATCAGTTTAGAAATGTCTTCTCTCTGGTATCAATAACAACACAGTTTAATTTAACAGCAACCTGATTTTTTCTGAAAAAATACCCTAATACCCTAACTTAAGCAAGCTACACGTTAGTACTACAATCAATTCTAACCTAAAACTATTTCAATGTAAGAAAGTCACCCTCCGCCTCTATGATTAGACGCTTTGTGGTAAGTTTTTGGCACCATGTTTGGTTTAGATGGGGTTACGCCAAAATACAGAAAATCACGTACTGTCCCAAAGCAAAGAGTATATTCAAATATTCGACATGGATATATTGTCAAGAATCCAGAACATTAACTGATGACATGTTTTTCGCTTTAACGTTACTCAGAGAAAATTGCGAATATTACAGTATGACTTAAGCTAGTTCCCATACAAAAGCTGTATCCAAAAGACCCAAGATAATAAGAACATTATACATAATTCATGAATTTACGATGAAGCCCATTTTTTACTGAACGGCTTCGTTAACAAACAGAACTGCTGAATATGAATATGATAAACTGTAAATCCTAGGACTTATTCCCCGAAGAGAATTATATCCACAAAAATACTCAGTATAGCGGTGTTACATCCCAAAAATTATTGGTCTAGTTTTCTTTTTAATCTTGATGAAAATTTCGTAGCCGTAACTGGTGAGCAATAAAGGCATAATTCAAATTTTTCTCCGACCTGATCTAACTTATAATTTAGTGATATGGTTCTAACAAGATAGGGCCATATATCGCTAGACTCAGTTAGATGAAGTATAATTTCCGTTCGCCGGATTTAATATCTCCAAATTAATTAATATCTTTGGGAATTTCTAAAGAAAATGGTTTATGTTTATAATCCAACGATCATCCAACAGTTAAAAAACAATATTCGAGTTAAAATTAAGGCGATAACTTCCAATGTTTAAAGTAAATAAATAAACGTGTTAATGAAATTTGCAATCATATAAATTTTTTTAAATTTCTAAAGCTTTAAATTCGATCTTAACCCGCCAATGGTGACCTACTGGTCTGAGAGACCGGGCGTGTCGAATAAGTTTATTCTCCGTTATTGTTTTTTGTTGCAATTTCGAGTAGCTGCCGCATTGCAGAGCTTAAATTCATTAAGTATTTTTGTTTTATTGTCAAAGCGCATAAATTTAAAAAAACTATTAGTAACACGTTTCGAAAAATCTTCAGTTGAAAACCCCGGTGCGTGAGACTGGCGTCACTATTCAATTTGCGGCCCCAATGGCGGGTTAGGAGAATACTTAAAGTCACCTAATTAAAATAAATGATATTTTGAACGAATCATATTTTTGAATATCTACGTAGCCATTAACTTGTTATTTATTTGTGACCAATTAAATGTAACATATTTTTGTAATAATACTTTTCCGTAAATAAACTGAATTAAAATGTTTGAACCGGCGATGAAAAATGCTGTAAGAAAGCACAAATTTTGTAAGATGGAAAATGGGATCTTCATTTGCGTGAAGTAGTGTTCAATAAAAAGCTCCATAAATTTGAGCTTAAACCAAGTGGGAAAGTATGAAGTGTTCAGATTTTTGTCCTGAAATAAAATAAATAAACCATAATCTTTACTGAAAATGTATTTTTAGATAACTGATATAGTCTTAGATGATGCTTAGAGGATTCGAATTTCGAATTACCCCAAAAATAATTGGATTTTCTATAATCTTATCACACATTTTGTTGACCAGGTATCACCAAAATAAAAGATCAAAAGACGTCAAATTTAGCCTTTGCACTGGCTACTTCAACACTTTAAACTAATTGACCAAAATCTAATTTGCCGATCACGGTGGTTCCATCTTGTAGAAAAATTACTCGTTAAAAGAGGTCCATGGTAGGGGACTTTCTCCGTTGGTACTGTTTCGTAATCCCTAATGAAATATGGCAAAATTATATGATTCCCTAAAATACCATACAAATTGGGTGTGAGTTTTGAAAAATACAAGAATTTTCTCTGGATCATATTATAATATTTTGGCTATTCGCAGTACCCCTAAGCGTAAAAGTTTTTTTCGTTACCGAACAAAATTTTGAATATTTAGATTACTGTTGATTCTGTCCATTCGATACTTTTCAAATTCTCAGATAAAAGTGCCTGTTTAAAAGCTCGTTTGAGTTGAGTTGTAAATTTAGTCGAAAAAGTATTGTCTCTTTTTCCCCAGATGACTTCAGATTTACATATTTCCTGTCATCGGGTGATAGTAGCAGATGTTGGAATTCGTTGATTCAGTTTAATTTACAGCTTCTTGAAGATAAGTGGAATATCTGCAATAATTCGTTGCATTTTACTGTTTTATTTCGATTAATAATTTAACAATTTGTGCGCTGGCCTATTAACCTTCAGGCCGGGCGCCAAGTCTGTAAGACCCGGTGCGCGAATAAACGTTTGTCAATTTTCAGCAAACTGTTGTCTAGCCGAGTACCTTAATTATTTCTTCTTTAGTTCACGTTTGGAAAGCGAAGAGTTTGTATGATATTTTAGTTATTTGAAATAAAAAAATAAAATTGAACCAAATTGTATGTAGGAGATTTTTTTTTGCTTAAGGCTCTGAGACCCCCTACGGTGTCAAGATTTGGGGCGCCCCGCCTGGAAGGTTAAGAAAATAGTGCTGTTTATAATGAAAATGAGCCATCGAAAGCATCAACCAACAGCAGTTTGGACGCTTTTTCAAATTCAGATGTCAAAGATGCTTCCTGGTGCCATTAATCAAATTTCGATGACAAAATTTGTGTGCATTTTGTTAAGGTTTAAAATGTTCATCCAGAAAACTAATAATAACCTGTTATTGGATATTTTTTGTTCGTTTTATAGCTGTTTATTTTTACATGTGTTTAGAAGATTTCCTGAAAATTGTATCAATCTGGTCAAAAGTGCGCAATTTGCAAAGGTACGATTTTTATAGGAATTCCGGAAAACTGATAATTCGGGTTGTTTTATAGATACATGTCTTTAGAAGATTCCTTAAGATTCATAAAAAGATTTTGGACAAAATTACAGAAATCTAGTCAAAAGTGAACATTTTGCAAAGCTGATAATTTTCGTAGAAATTCCGGAAAACTAATAATAACGGGTTGTTTTTTTTTTTGGTTTATAGATATACATGTGTGGAAGATTTCTTGAAAATTTCATTTAATATTCATCAAATTTTGAAGAAATCTAGCAAAAACTGCGCAATTTGTAAAATTTCGAATTATAACAAAAATTCCTACAAACTAATAACTCGGGCTGTATTTTTTCATTTGTTTTATAGTTAAATGTGTATAGAAGACTGCCTAAAATTTTTATTAAGATTCATGGATTTTTAACCAAATTTGTCTTATTGGTCGTCCATCATCGAAATTTTAACAAAACCTGCATGCAATCAGCCAACACATCAATAGCCAATCCCTTTAAAACTATTGGGGAAACTGGCTACAAAAATACTGTCAATATTTGGGTACCACATGATTGAAGCAAAAAATATTGAATTTCCATCTGAGAATCTCTAGATAAACGTAACAAAATTGAGCCAATTCTGAAGCGATGAAAAGTAGGTTACACATGACAACAATGTGCGAAAAACATCATGGTCAAAGCGAGAAGAAGCTCCACAACTTGTTGACACCAAAGTAAATTATGCTGGGTATTAGGTGGGATTGGAGGGGCATCGTGAATCATAAGATGATGCAGCCTGGCAGGACCTTCACTGTCAACAATTAGATAGACTGCAACAAGGTATTGAAAAAATTGTCCGGAACTGGTCAACAGAAAGGGCTTCGTCATCATGACAACGCCAGATCACACTTTTTTAACTATCTCTCAAAAATGTATTCAGAGAAATTAACTGGGAAGTTTTAATGCATCCACTGGTAAGCCCAGATATTGCACCATTGGACTAATTGTTTTGATCTTTAGAGAACTCTATGAATGGTGTTAAGTTGGTTACAAAAGTGGTCTGTAAAAACCACAATTTTTTGCTCAGAAACCGCAGAAGTTTTAAAGTGACAGAATTTTGGTTTTTTCCAAAAAAAGGTCGTTCAACAAAATTACGCATATTTAGTTTATTAACGTTATTTTCAACAATTTTCTCAATACCTTTTTGACTTCCCGTATTTTATTGCTTTTATATTTTTCTCTTTTAAAGCCCTGTATAAACTGTACGTGGATAATTAGAATTGGTTTTGACTGCTTTTACACTCAAGCAAGTAAACAACTTACTTGTGATTGTAACTACGGTTTTTACTTTCTCCGTTACGAAGTACGAGAAAGTATTGTGATCGTAATTTTTTTTTCAAAAATTTTGTTTACGGAAATATCCGTGGATTTTTTTTGTGTCTGTGTGTGTGTGTGTGTGTGTGTGTGTGTCTGTGCGCGCTGTATCTCAAAAACTAATAGAGCAATTGATATGAAACGTTGAACATACGTCTTATTTCACAATCCGAAGAACTGAAAAGCTTTTGGTAAAATTTCGTACACCAGAAGTGGGCGTTTACCTTAACTGTTTTTTGTTTTTTGCCAATATTTTTTTAAATATGAAAAATATCACAAAAATATTTAAACAAACTTTGAAGACAACAAAGAAATGAACATCTTTTGCTTAAAAACATTTTTCATAAAATCACTTTTATTCGAGAAAAAAAATTATTATTTTTTTATTTATAACTATAAAACGATAATAGTTACAGCAAATTTATGTTAATAATAATTGTAGAGAATGCTAAAATAAACAACTTATAAAGAATAAGCTTTTTTCGAAATCCCTTTAGTTTTTGAGTAAACTGAGTTTTTGAATTTGAAATATAATTTTTCCATCTTTCATAATTTTGACGTTTTAAACGTCAGTTTCGCCCGAGTTTACACAACGCTAGATGTACATTTAAAATATGATTTCAATTGAAAATAAACCATAAAAACGTAAATATAAATGGCTATGATACCATCAAGTCGGAGGAAGTAACATGATGGCCACATCACCAATTTTTATTTTAAGTTAGATGTTTCTGCTCAGATTTACTAATAAAATTACTGTAATAATTGAAAATAGTTATTTAATTAGAAATAGTTCTGTTTGGTAATTAACTTTGATCTCATGTAGGAGTACATCATGTCCAACTTCTTAGTTTTGCAGGTTTTGACTAAATTATTAATGGTTCATTGAGCGAATTTTAACATTTTTTCACTGTCTATAGAACTTAGTCTTAAAAAAATATAATTACACATATTTAGTACAAGCTAATGAAAATAGTCAGTGCTATAGTTGGTTTTGCAGGATTTGACTAAATTATTCGCAAAATTATTTTTGAATAACTGAGCGAATATTAACATTTTTTCACTATCAACAGAACTAAGTCTTAAAAATATATACTTATCAATATTTGGTACAAGCTAACGCAATAATATCCAAATATTACAAACCGGTTAAATATTTGCATGGAGAGATTATTTTTCATATTTATTAGATTTAAATAAAAAAAATACCCTGGAAATCACTTTCTAAAAACCATTAACCCGAAATAAAGTTTCTACGTGTAATTATAACTGAAATTCTCTGTATAGTACATTAGAGCAGGTTTATTTTTAAATAGTTATCCTGTTAATAATCCTTCCTATCGTAAAGATAGCTTTCGTTTTTTAATATAGTTTACGGTTTTACTTTCGATATAACTCTCATCGATAGATTATACTCATGTCCAAGGTTACTTTTTCTTTCACCTCGAAACAATACCCATTCATCCGGCAACTCAATTATCCACTTATTGTTATTTTTTTACGCGTCGGGGTGGGATTAATGAGGCCACACCGCACTGTAACTAGTACTGCGGGAGGGTGATATTTTTTCCTACTTGAAGCTAATCTTCTCGGAAGAAGAGGTCGGAGGAGAGGGACCGCCGCCACCAAGAGCACTAATAATAGTGTTGGGTATGAAAGATCACACGTCAACACCTCGGACATTCATAACCGCGCATCTGCCCGAAGGATGAAATATGAAAATATCTGTATAATATTTAATAACACGGCTGTAGAAGGAGTTAAAATATGGTGCGGTGCCTTACCGGTTAATAAGCCGAGTACCTGTTGTAAATCAATTCGGTGCCAGACACACCAGTACACGTACCGGTAGTAGTAGTAGTAGTAGTAGTAACGAGCGAGACCTACCTTCTCTCGTTCTCTTCAAGAACGACGGAGAGGAATGCGAGGATTAACAAATGCAATGAAATGAGTTTACCGAAAATTTGTAATGAGGTAGAGAGTAATAATTAAAATGGAAACAATAACGTATATTACCGTCATTACTTGCTAATCCGTAAGAGTAAACTGCATTCAAATAGTATATTGAACAACGAGCATGGAATCCAGTGACGGTTCGCGTGGTTTTTTCTGGTACGGCCGAGGTAGCAGAGGTACTAATACAGATAGTCTCTTCAACCGACCCTACCTATCTGTATTGTCACCCCTGCCACCTCGTCCGTACCAGAAAAAAACTCGCGAACCGTCACTGATGGAATGACACATATTTGGTAATTCCATGCAAGTTGTACACTATACTTTACCTACGACAACTTTGCTGTGCTTTATTGTGATAGTTACCGGATAATTAAAAACTAACACCGGAAATGCAGAATTCCATGCGCGTTGTACAATATACTATTGACATTTATCTTAAAAGGTTACAACACCGTAAATTACCGAATTAGCGTCATCTAGTTTAAGAATTAATTTGCGGGGTTAGAAAATTGTGATTTATTATTCGGTACTGAGGAAGAAGCAATAATTAAAGTACTAGCAAATGTAACCAAGGAAATTATTATTGTGTCGTGTGAATTAGTTAATTACGAATAATAATAATAATAGATTTATTAACGGAAAATCTCCTTCCACATAATTACTTATAAAACAGATTTTATATATAAGGTAACTTAATTATACAATAAATCGCACTAAAAATCATATAAACAACAATAAAATTTGGAAATTTTATGATCATTAATGTTGGATTAGTATTTTAAACTGTTCATGAATAATTTTAATATAGTTTTAGATTCCAATTATCGTTGATTTTATTAATATTTTCGATTTATGGCAAATTTATTTTTCAGGTTATATTTAGTAAACATACTGATCAAGTTCCAAGATTGTTTCTTAGCAGTATTTTCTGACAAATTTGGAGCCTATTTAATTGCAAAATTATGTACATTTTAAATCCAATATCGTAAATGTAACATTGTTTTTATGGCAATAAATTCATTTTGAAATTCTATTGTACGCCTGTATAATGCGAAACTGGTCGAAAATTCTAAATATTCAGACTCTAATCTATCTTTTGATTTCAGAGCATTAAAATTTAATTCCTAACAATATGAATTATCAATAAGTAAATATTACAAAAAGTAAATTAAACAGTGACAGTTTCTTCTTTGAACATTGTAACTCCTGATAATTCTCAATTAACAAACCTTATAAAAATTATTAAATTAAGACCAACATTAAGAATATTGAAAGTAAACTCTATATAATTTTTTTATGCCACCAAGACGGTTTTAATTTGAGTTAATAAAATTCTAACCCACATAAAACGAAATTGTGAGCATTAATAGAATCGTAAACATTCCAACCCTTGCGATCTATATCTAACAAGTCTAGTCCAGTGTATAAATATACACACATATACACACATAATCAGTAGCGGCTCTGCGGTTCTCGAGATCCTAGACAAAATTTATTTACCCCCTTAAAACGAAATTGAAGGTAGACTGTGAGCATATTTTATTTAACTAAACAGGACCATATTAATATATTTAATTTACTAATGTAGCAAGAGAAATCAAAATTATTTAAGGATCGTAATATGAAATAGATATTTTGGCATTCTAAAAAAATTAATTAAAAAAATATATTGGGTTTGATGGTTTGATTAGATGCGTGATTTTCTACAAAACTAAATAATTAATGTGCTTTGATTTTTCTGGAGTATTAAAGCCCAATTATTTCACTATAATGCTGTTAAAGTTAGAAGTATGCATTTAAATCAATTTAAAAAATATATTTTCGATTTTTGAGTTTTCATTATCTAGGAATCTAAATAATTAATATGCTTTGATTTTATTTTTTATAACATTAAATCCCAATGATTCCCCATTAATGCTGTTAAAGCTGCAAGTCTGCATTTAAGTCAGTTTTTGAAAAATAAATACTTTTTCGATTTTTGAGCTTTAAAAATGATCATTATTGAGTTTGATTTTATTACTTAGAAAACTATATAATTAACAAGGTATAAGTCTGCATTTAAGTCAGTTTTTGAAAAATCAATACTTTTTCGATATTTGAGCATTGAAAATCGAAATTCTTGGGTTTCTGATTGTGATTATCTGGAAAACGAAATGGTTGAAATGCTTTTATTTTTTTAATAGTTTTAAAGCCAAATTATTTCGGAATAATATTGTAAAAGTTGGAAGTCTGCATCTCCATTGGTTTTTGAAAAATCAAAGCTTTTTCGATTTTTAAACTTTATAAATGCCCATTTTTGTGTTTAATGGAGATTTAATGAAAAACTAGGTAATAGAGTGCATTGATTTTGCTTGAATATTCAAGCCTGGTGATTTCGGAATGAATCTGTTCAAATTAAAAGTTTTTAATATTCGAGCCCTTAAAAATACTCCTGCTTGGGTTTGATGGTGATTATCTGGAAAATTAAATGATTGTCATGCTTGGATTATTATTATTTCTAAATAATGCTGTAAAAGTTGGTCAGGTTTTGAAAAATCAACGCTTCTTCGATTTTTAAGCTTTATAAATGGCCATTTTTACGATTGTCTCGAAAAATGCGTCAATAACATGCACTGATTTTTCTACAAAATTAAACCTAATCATTTTTGAATAATTCTTTAAAGGTTAGATGTCTTCAATTGTTTATTGTAATTTATTTTTTTTTTTCGGAAAAATTGATTTTTTTTAAATATTATATTTCAAACAAAAAATGTTCATCATTTAAAATCTTCGCTTGTAATGGCATTGTCCCATAAATATCATTGGTATATAGTTTTTTATTAATTTGGAAGACTAGAATCAGTGAATTGATTTTGCGCGAAATTTATTCGTTGGCCTTTTTAAATTCTGACGGGAATCGCAATTTACTTTTGTTTTTCATTCGTACACAACTGTACGATATGCACAAAGCTTAATCTTCTGGAATCCGACGAAATTTTCAAACATAGAAATAATCCTTTTGTTAATCTGTTGAACAAACAAACCGATTTAAAGTACACGCCATTTTTGTACTTGTTTTGCCTTAATTTATTTACTTCATTTCCACTAATTACATAATCTTATACATGTATACATAGACACTTTTTTTGTAATTTGTCGCCATAAAACGCTGAAGCTTAGGACGTAACATTTTTTATCTTTTTTTTTAAATTTTTTGTTTTTGGGTTTGAACTTAAAAATGTGGAATATTATATATCTTAGGTTTTATTGTATTTGATCTATATAAGTGAAATGACTTGTGAATATTATAAGTTTAATCTATTCCACCAATAAAGAACACTAAATACTAGATACTATTTATATAAAGGCAAAATTGCATATTGTTTGCAATAAATAATTGTGGTTTAAAACTTTCAGTGTATATAAATTGCTATGTAGTAACAATCGCAACCAGCATCGTAATTAAAAGTTAGTTGGTTTTAGAAAAAAAATACAGAAATTTTAAGTATATTTTCCAAATTCAACAATTTTGAATGAACCACGTACAATTTTATTACAAAAAGTAAGAGTTTTTCATGGGTTTACCTTCTTTTGGTGTACGACCTTGTCCTAAACTGGCTAACCAGGTGTGAAAGACGTACTAATCAGGCACCTACTTATATATAATCGGAAGCCTCACATTATCCTACCGAAAGGAGGAAAAAACTAAAGCACAAATCACACATTATGAAAATTATGGTGCTCCCTTTATTCTACGTGGTGCTTCACCCTCCAGTAATGACCTACTATGTTGATAATTATGACCCTTTCCCGTGATCTACTACATTCGAATTTCGAAATTGACTGAAACTATTGTTTTTTTTTTGGGTCATCTGCTGTTCAGATCAGACGAAACAAATTTGTATTTTTAGGCTTTCAAATTCGATTACAATTATGACATATACATTTTTCACCTAACTAATTTGTATTTATAGCATTTAGTCTTAAATTCTCTATTTGTTAGCCTTCACATTACCTGATAGTTTTTATTATTATTACTATTTTTTTAATTTTTTTAATTTTTATTAATAATAAGCTTATTGGTTTCTGGAATGTATTTGTTTGGTTTTGTATAATTCTCTTTAGGAAGGCTGAAAGACCTCTACCCAATTGCCGGTTCAGGTCATGTGTAAAAGTGTCTCAATAAATGTATTGTCTCACTCTTACTTTAGGATAGTGTACATTATTATTGTTGAATATGAGATAAAGGTTCCTTTGTAATCGAAGAAATTGAATGAATCATTTTTTTTAAATTTTATTTTGCTCCGAATGCTGAATAAATTATACTATTATTATTATTATTATTATTGTAGGGAGAAGATATCGGGTGTGGTCACGGCCTGGGCTAGTAAATGAAACGGTTTTTATCTAGTTCCAATATTTCGCCATTTATTTTTATGGCTTCATCAGGGATGACTAAAAATGAATACAATTTTTGTGAAATGTGCTTGATGAGGTTATGTATAAAAAATGAACTTACGATATGTGATCCAAACTTAATAATAAACTTAATATTATTATTATTATATTAAATGGCAAATTTCACAACTTGTTATAAAAGTGCTCCATTATTCAAGGAGAACTCGAGTTGAACAATGGAACTTTAATAACAAGTGACGGCTCGTGAAACATGTTGATGGTAGAGCCACTTATATAATATACCCCCTCCCCCGCTTCTCCTTAAAAAAAACAACGATTTATCTTGCTGGACTAAAGTAACTGGCTAAAACGTGTTTTAAGAACTAATTAAAATTCTTGCCGAGCTTCAAACTACAGGTAGTGCCATGGCTCCTTGACTCTATATAACGAGCCTCCCCTGGTTATGACATATTAAAAAAAATTGGAAAAGAAGTTGTAAAGTATAATAATTAATGAGGTGTATACAATTATTTCAGAATTTTCACATAATTTTTAATATTTTTTATTTATTTTAGAAAATGATCAATTTTCAACGCAATTAAAAAATGCATGTTCAACAACGAACAGTAATAACCCATCAAAAAATTGTTGGAATTTAAGAAGTTGATTATATTCTTAAAATATTATAATGTGGGAGTTGTGTAGAATTATTTCAAAATTTTTAAACAATTTCTACTATTTTGTATTCATTTTAGAAAATGCTCAATTTTCAACACAATTAAAAAATGCATAAATAAATTAGAAACAACCTTACTTGTTGCGGAAAGCATTAAATAAATTCAATAAAACGAAATATAGCCTGAATATATGAATATTCAACCTGTGCGTAACTCTGCAAGCAAAATTAAGTCTTACTAAGACTATAAACAAATAAGGGAAGTAGTTGTTTCAATAAGTTATTTGTTTATAGTCTTAGTAAGACTTAATTTTTGCTTGTGAGTTACGAACAGGTTGAATATTCATATATTCAGGCTATATTTCGTTTTATGGAATTTATTTAAAAAATGTATGTTTAATAACGAACAGTAATAACCCATTAAAAAATTGTTGGAATTTAAGAAGTTGATTATATTCTTAAAATATTATAATGTAGGAGTTGTGTAGAATTATTTCAGAATTTTTATACAATTTCTTCTTTTTTTATTGATTTTAGAAAATGCTCAATTTTTAACACAATTAAAAAATGCATGTTTAACAACGAACAGTAATAACCCATTAAAAAATTGTTGAATTTAAGAAGTTGAATATAATCTTAAAATATATTAATTAAGGAGTTGTATAAAATTATTTTCAAATTTTTAAACAATTTTGAATATTTTTTATTTAATTTAGAAAATGCTCAATTTTTAACGCAATTAAAAAAATGCACGTTTAACTACGAACAGTTATAACCAATGGCGGCTCGTGGAACATGTTGATGGTATAACCACTTATACAATATACCCTACCCACCCCCCACCCCCTTCTTTTTGAAGAAATAAAGAACGATTTATCTTCCTAGACCAAAGTAACAGGCGAAAAAGTGTTTTAAGAATTAATTAACATTTCTTGCTGAGCTTGAAACTGCAGGTAGTGCCATGGCTCCTTGGCTCTATATAACAAGCCGCCCCTGGTGTATACTACTCTCTCCAAAGTCAGAGGATTTGTAAATATTCAAATAATTTTAAATTCCACCTGAATGAACGCAGTTTATAGCGGCGTTGCTGTGTAAATGAAAAACAACAAACAATGTATTTTACTCACCAGTGGTGAAATGGATTTACTTTCCTCACAGGTGGTACAAACGTCTACTTTCCTCTCTAAATTGAGCCGTGAAAATGTCATTTTCGAATGGGACGTTGGAAAAAGAAATTTGCATGTTATGAATAGTACTGTTATTGAAATATCATTGGCTAAGTTCGTTTATTTCTATGTGCAAGGACTAACTTGAAACTGATTTTAAATTCAATTTGGAAACTTTAAACTTTTAACGTTATTATTAAAGTAATGAAACTAGGAAACATTTTGACAAGAAAAACGAATTGAATAATAACTGAATGTAAAAATGAACCGTAAAATATGTAAATTAAGTAAATTGCCTTCTGCAGATGCGTTTCTAGATATTTATCTCATCAGTGCAACGTCTCTTTTGAATTGAATGTTAGAAATAATGTTAAAGAATTAATATTATTAATAATATTAATATACCTGCATGAACGATTCGTACACATTTGACGGGATTGTAAAAGATTTAAACTCTATTTACATTACCCGAGTGGTAGGTGATTAATAAAGAAGGGCATTTATGCAAAGTGCATATTTTGCATAATTTGCACGTTTTATACATTTTAAATTTTGTTTGCTTATTTCCTTAAAAGACTGCATACACTGCATAAAATGAATTTTTAATTTCCTACTCTTCAGGAAAACCCTGCCAATAGATTCTTCACAGAGCTTTGTTGCTGTTATTATTATTATTTTTTTTTTAATGAAGGATGTTTGATGGAACTGCGGATTAAGGAGAGTGAATGACTATAAGGGAATTGGCGTAAACGATTTGCTGTTCGGCCACTAACATATATAAGTTTTTTGAAGATTTAATTTTAATAATGAATGGGACATACACTACACATCCATGGACCCGCACGGCCACTTTTTCGTTCTGAAAAAGTGACCGCACGGATGGGATTCGAACCCACGACCACGAGGCCCAGAAGCAGGAACGCAACTCACTAAGCCACCGCGGCTCCTTGTTGCTGTTATTGTCGGATTTACTGGTAATTATATTAATTATGGAACCGAAGGGACTGGCCTATTTGTTGAAATTTTACAGACAGTAAAGTTTGATACTTTTTATGAGTAGTTTAAGAAAGTAGATCATCCTTCTGTCAACAGTGTAAAAAAAACAGATAACAAAAAAGTGCTATAAGAATGTCTTTGCACTTTTTAAATATTGTCTCAAATACCGAATATATACTTCGATCAATGGATCTTTGCGTGCACGTCATAGACTACTGAACCTAGTTCCGAATATATTTTCATGCGCTCGCTCCCTCTACGCTAAGTTGAATTAGATGCAATAATGTACTTACGTATGTCGTCCAAGGCGAGAATACTCCGTTTTCGGCAATGACGCGCACGCAAAGATCCGTTGATCGAACTATATATAAAAAAAATGAAAATTAGTTTTTTCAGTTTTTTGACAGTCCTTGAATATATTGTTTTGAAAATAAAATAATTTAACCCGCCATTGGTGACGCAAATTTAATGGTGACGCCGGCCTCACGCATCGGGGTTTTCAACTGAAGATTTTTCGAAACGTGTCACTAATAGTTCATGTTTTTTTTAATGTATGCTCTTTGACAATAAAACAAAAATTCATTTAAGCTCTGCAACGCGGCAGCTACTCAAAATTGCAACAGAAAACAATAACGGAGAATAAAGTTATTCGACACACCCGGTCTCACAGACCAGTCGGGTCACCATTGGCGGGTTAAGTATTTTTTTCAGTGGATTATTAATCAGTATAAAGTGCCAAATTTAAATACACCCTCTATCTCTTCTAATAAGCGATATCCCATGGTGATTGAAACATTGTACCATATGTATAAAAATTATTTAGATAAGGCATGGCCATGATAAACAAAATCACGGTCTTAGATTAGTTCAGCACGTTGTTATGTCATATGAACAACTGGTGGCGAAGACGTGATGCGACCTATCAAACCTGTAACGTACGTTCCGAAATACAAAGCCACCCTTTATCTAAATAATTTTTATACATATGGTACAAATAACTATTAGCACATTGCATAATACACAATTGGAACCAATGAATTATAAATTGGAATAATTTTAAAACATACATATCCGTGGTTGTTCTATTATTATTTATTATGAATCGTGGTGTCTTGTTTCATCATGTTTTCTTTTTCTGTATGGTTTGGATGATTAGTTGGGAGGTGGTCATGGTGCACAGTAGGAGAAGTCTTTGTTTGGACTGAAATCAAAGAAACGCTCGCGTTTGGGGGTGAGCACGTTGACTGCTTGATGTATAACTTAATTTGGTTTGATGGTAACTTTTTTTCTTTTATAAATTGGTGCTACATTAATCCACTTCTAGGTAGGGGAGGATTTCGTAGGGTCATTTCCGGCAGATACTAATAATTCAGATTTTTTTTTATAATTTAACAACTTCGTTCGGACAAGTGTGATTAAAACTTGTTGCATCCGTAATACCAAATTTATCCAACAACGGACTCTATTAATGAGAGTATTAGTTTTTTTGATATTAATTTAAACTAATTTAATCTCATTAGCAATCATTATAATTTGTTGTAATTTACGTTTTTTAATGATCATTTTTAACCAGAATACTCGTTGGTTAAATTAACTCCTTGCAACGACTTAATTTTATTCTATTTGGATTTTGTTACGTTTTCATTATTGTACTTGTTTGTTGTAATTATTTTTTGGGGGAAAAATTGCATTCAATTAACCAGATCTCCCCCGGTTTACGATGCCAAAAAAAGCATATTAAAAAAAAATTGGTATTAAAAATTCAGTTATGGTTTCTAAAAGTTTTACAATAATCTAACTGCGTATTTGAAGTTGCGAAAAATATTTTTATATTGTAAAATAATCGTAAAATGGCGCTGAAGTGAGTTTCTAATCAAAGCACCTCGCGAATCAAGAAGCCAATCGGCGGAAAATGCAGTCCGCAATTTCCATCTGAATAAAAAAAAATAACTTTTTTTTTTTTAGGAAGGATGGTTGATAGGAATTCGAGTTGAGGAAGCGCGGATGATTTAGGAATTGACGTAGCCAACTAGGGCATTTTGCCACAACCGATAATTTGCATAATAATCATTTATAATGATGAAAGGGACATACACTGAACATCCATGGACCCGCACGGCTATTTTTCGTTCCGAAAAAGAGACCGCGCGGATGGGATTCGAACCCACGACCACGAGGCCCGTAAGCAGGAGCTCTACTCACTGGGCCACCGTGGCCCCTAAAATATTCTTAATTTTGATTTATTTTTATTCTATCTGAACCAAGAACACAGTTAAAAATCCGAAAAATACAAAAATTCAAGCACTTGACAATGAAACAAAAAAAAATACATTTTTGGGTGAAAAAATCAGTTTCTTTTAGTTTCCAATTACAATTACGTGATAAAAAAATGATATATTCTCACTAAATAATTTATGTACACGTTTTTGGCACCTTTAGGGGCTAAAACCCTCATATTTTTTGGGCATAATAAAAGCACATATATCGTCTCCGATTGGGATCTCTTAAAATAAAACCTAACTTTTTATTTTTTAAGTATGCCTGAATTTCGTGAAATTCCTTTATATCGTGTTTGAAAATATTGATGCTAGCAAATATAATACCTTCGGCTGTTTTCCACACAATATTAGGATGGCGCAGTAAAAATGCATTCAAGCATCCACGACTAGGAAGATTATCATTGGATGGATTGAGTCTGGGATTACTATAGAGAAATCGTTTCACTTAATGTTTGGCATCATAATCTCTTAATGGAAAACCCTTTGATTAGCAAGTAAATATACAATCCTTCAAATTGTGTTCTTCTTGTGTGGTTAAAATTAATTTAGGACCGAATGTAATTTGGAAATGTTGTACTTTTATAAAACTGTGGGGTTGCGCTTTTCTGTAAAAAATTCTGCAAATTCTACATAGAGTGCATAGTCCTTGAATCGATTCGTATTATTCAAAAGCCTAACAGCCCGTTCACACGGCACCAAATCGGTCGTTTTACCGATTCGGTTATTTTGCCGTCTTCTATAGTGTATATTTAAATGTGCGTGTGCACACGATAGCGTATACGGTCAACGGCAGTATCGTGTGAACACGCATATTGAAATATATGCGCCACTATACAGGATGTATTTGAAATAACAGGCATTTAAGGGCACATACACAAAATATTTGTGAACCCATTTCCGTCAAAATTTATTCGATAAAATAATTTTGAATTTTCCTAATTTTTCGAGGTTTTTTAAACATTTTGAGAACCGATGCTTTTCTCATTTAATTAGGTCTGCATGGAATGTGTGTTTGTTTATTTGAAACGCGAGATACGATTTCTTGCCTCCGAAATTTGAAGTGTTATCGCAAAGTGTTTTTTTTGTAAAAGATAAACAGTCCTCAAGTTCATTGACGCTTAAAGAGCACTCAGATATTTCCTACGCGCTTGTTGTAATTTGATATCTAAAGCCGATGCCGTTTAAAAATTAGGTACATTACCACTGCCCCAAACATGTTGTGTATTTTTACTCATTAACTTTAATAATTAATTGCGGACTTTTTGTTACAGTTATAAACAAAATAATTGCGAATATTGTTTAAAAATAATATAATCTCTTTGTGGTTACGAGCCTGTTCGTTATTTCAAATACACCCTGTATAAGACGGCAAAATAACCGAATCGGCAAAGCGACGACTGATTCGGTGCCGTGTGAACGGGCTGTAACTTTGGCTAAAGTTACGTTTTACTGTTTAAAATAACTCATTAATATAATACAACCCGATTGACCATAAAAGGCCAATTTTGTCATATAACTAGCACGCAACTATCAGAGTAATCTAAATTTTATGTAAATTAAAAACAGTTATATAATATTCAGGTGGACAAATTTATATATTATACGAGAATCCTAAAGACGCGTTAATTTCTAAACATGAAAAAAGGTGATCGCCACGCTCTCACACGTTTAAAAGTGCAGTCGGTCTTTAAGAGAGAAAAAATCCAGAAGCACAAATTACAAATATTAACTCCTTTCCCCTTTCCTCTATAATTCCAAAGATGTAAAAATGGGCACTTTGGGCGGCTCGGGGCTCACGTTTATTTCGGCAGCGATTAAACCGTTAAAATCACTAACAAGATGATGATCATAGACAGGACAGTTTAATTGGCCGCCATTAGGCCCGTAATTAAATATTTTTTCGAAAAAAAGTGCCGGATCGGGGCACCCGAACATTTAATAATTCATGATCAGAAATTGGCCCCTTAAATTACCTTTAATGGTTTCTTTCACACACACACACACACACACACACACACACACACACACACACACACACACACACACACACACACACACACAACCCCAGAAAAGATCGCACGTGTTCACCACAAAGTACGGAAAATATCACAAGAGGTATACGAAAATCTAAGAAAATTTCTACGGTGTAATAAATGGTTACAAATAAATTAATATACGCCTTGCAATATGCGGGAGCGAAGAATTTATAACAAACTACAGCAACATATAAACGATTGTAAGATGTTGGACATTAGAAAATAAATTAAAGAATATGTTAATTGCTTTTTCTATTTTGCGTCTAAAACAGAGTCATTAACGCACTCATATGGGTTCGTTAATGGCTCGCCGAGTGCCTCAGTAATTTAATTTTTCAAGGTTGGCACCGTTGAAATTCAGAGCCGTTAACCTGTGCTAAATTTTTGGCGAGATAGTTTTGAGGTTATTAGTGTTACCAACCACCTACAATTTTCTAAATTTGTATGGGCGATTTTTAAATTTAGAAATGGAATAAATGGGGCAAAATAGAAAAAATACTGTAAAAAACTCGTTCATAGGGCCTTTTCTCGCACTTGTCCATTAGAAAACGAAGAGCGTAGCGAAAAAATCGCGCTTATTGAACTTATTTTTAATACTATTATTTTATGCTATAATGTTAACATGCCAAAAACTCCTTAGCAACGTTAAGGTACCTTTAAAAACACTATTGTTTTTAAATGTATATTAACTCGTTGCTATGGAGATATTTACGTCGCTCGTGCTTTCAAACTTTATCTCTCGTAATGTAAAAACCTTCATAACGTTACTTGTATCGTAAATTACTATAATGCCGTTAATGAATTTAAACATTACGTGGTTATACATCAATATTTTAAATACATTGTACTTTTTTTGGTTTTTTTTTGACATGCTCAATCTGTATAGACAAATTGTTTAATAAAAATATTATTTTAATTCACATGGATCTAATGAAAATATAATCCGCTGATTTTTAATTATTTTTCTGAAGATTCAGATATTTCCATTATAATGTATAGCCCATCTATAAGGCTCTTCGACGAGAAGAAAATCAAATGATTGTAAAAAAAATTTTTCGTGAAATAAATAAACTCTCATTATTTTCACATTTGGTGTGCTGTATGTTTTCAGTTTGTTCCATTTAAAAACAGAATGCGTTCAGATTTACATCTTTAGAAACGTGTTGTTGGTGTTTTCTTACACAATACCTCGCTTCCTTTATACACATTTTTTTTATGAATGACCAGTGGTCAGCTCGAACCTCACGAATTTGATATCTTTTTTATTTTTGTTTCGTTCGTTTTCGTGGTATTAATTTCTTTATCTTGTTTACGCGTGCGGGGAAGAAATCCCGCTCGCATCTGCCCTGAAATGGCACCCTTTTGGCATACCTGATTCGGAGAACATCTGTATTTTGGAATATAATGTTTCTTGAAAACTCAATCCTTTATTTATGTATGTATGTATGCGAGCATGCAGATGCCCTTTCTGGACGCATCTGTCCGTGTTTACCCTTTCTGCCGGACTACCGGAAGATAAGGTGTACTCCGTGCGTGGGTGGAAGAGTTATCACATACCTCTTTGTCGACAGTGGTGCCATAAAGATAGGGTACGCGCAAGAGGCGGCTCAATTGATTTTATTCATTTCGGTAATGTTAATGGAACAACTGAGTACACAGGGGTGAGGTTTTTTCGTGTTTTATTTGATTTCTTAAACACGTGCTCAAATTATTTGGAATAATACCACTTCTTCTTTATTAAGACCGACAATAATTCCAACAATAAACTCGTTGTTTGATAAAACAGGATTACCATTATTAAGCAGATCCGTAACTTTTTCTCAGATTGTTACATCCCCTTGCCAATTTTTCGGATACGTTGAAATTTGACATTAATAAAATTTTATCATTCGAAAATATGAAAAACTCAAATTTTAATTGTTTAGATATGGGTATGTATATGTATACACCAATTTTGAATTACATCATTTTTCTTCAATATCTTTTTGTGATTGGTTTTTTAATTCAATTGAATTACGAATTGTGTCATTAGTGTTGACAACTCAGAGGAAAATCAGCTAGATCTGATTGATTCCGAGACTGAATTGTAGTAAAATGATAATAATAATAATAATAATAGACGTTTATTGCCCAACAGGAAACATGTCCCAATTACAAGACAACATACAATATTACAATACAATTACAAATGAAGCATTGAAGCTTCAGTTGCTTCGGTAATTAATGTTTCGAGGATTATTTTACTGACACCCATTGTTTATTGTGGCATTAATGCATTATCTTCGTTGTTTGGAGCCTTCACCTTTAAATGGTTCTATTTCCTTATTATGCTTTTTAATTCTTGGTATGTTGTAGATTCTCGCTTATGGTTCTATTTCCTTCTTATTCTTTTTATTTCTTGGAATGTTGTAGATTCTGGTTTATATCATCATTGCTCAAATTGAACCAATTGTAAGTCATTTTTGGCGGTATAAGCTTTCTGCCTTCACAAATTTTTTTTTTTTTTCGTTTTCATATTTTATTTTTCGGTCATCAACAAATTACTCTGGGTATTTATTGTTACGAGATATAATCCTACTCAATTTTGTGAGACGTTTGCTGTTCGGAACTTTTATGAGAAGTACATGGATTTGCTAAGTTTTTGCCGATGATTGTTTTTAGGTTTAAATCAGGCTTCGAGGTATAAAATTTATTCTCATAAATTTGGTCCACATCGTCAGTACAAAAAAAAAATCTTTAAACATATTTCTTTATTATTGATGAAGGAATCGCATGCAGTTAACGGCACTCAAATATTATTACAATGCCAGTAGTTTTGACATTATTTAGTTAGTGTATCTGAAAATTTTTATGCAATCTATTTAGCCATAAAGGAAAACAATTGAATGCAAAGTAATATTTTATTTTACACTGCCGATTCCTTCGATATTAATGCATTTAGTTCAAAGTTTTCCCAGTAAAGATGTACCCTTAAAATAAATTGTTTTGGTAGGTCTGCAAATAACTCCTCTTTGGTTGCTTTCAGCTCCTCATCAGAAAAAAACGTTATCCCCGCCAATTTATTTAAAACTTGGGAAATAAGTAATAATTACTTGGTGTCAAGTCCCGACTATAGGATAAATGTCTTAACTTTATTTATGTTCATGGTTATTCGGCATTTTAAACCGTAAAGCTGCTTTAATATCCTTGTTTTATTGAAGTCAGTTTCTTCATAAATTCAAGGTTCCATCAGCATCCCAAAATATTGCAACAGTTTTTCTTGCTTTCTTCAAATACCCTCACCTCATATATTATTGCTTGGTTGGTTGGCCCCAGTGATATAATCACATCTCTTCACCAGTTATAATTTGTGATTCGTCATCTGCTAACTCCGACAAGTTTTCTGCACATTTTTAACGCCTACCAACTTTTGCTGTAGAGTTACAACTTGCATAGACTTCATTCATGCCCAAATTTTCATGCAAAAAACCTCTGGTATTCTCATTGGCAATTATTGAAACCTTCATCATTCGATCTGTCAAAACAACATCTTCAATAATTTTGATGTTTTCTCCGCTTCCTGCTTTTAGAGGCCTTGGGTCATCTTGAAATGGATTCACTGCTCCATCAAAATTTCTAACACCTAAATTTTACTGTAAAATAAGACGGCGTATCTTTTCCACATACGCCAATCATCCTTTCATGGATAATCAATTTCCCTCTTTTGTTGAGAATTTTCACTTCACTCAATTTCTTACATTTAAAGCTCTGATCTGCAGAAATTGCATTGATTTGTACGAAACGTAACAAATAAATCAAATATCACAGATAGTTGATAACAAAAAAATGGTGATTGTCACTTGTTACTTTCATAGGTAGGTAGATTACATAAAAAATCACCCCTCGTACATTTCCATTTGGAGAAAGAATAGTTTCAAAATTAGCCGTGACGGGGGTAAATTAAGTTGAAATGTATGAACTTAGAAGATATGAAAATTAACCTCATTATGGCGGTGCTATTGGGTTTGGAATAGAGGTGGGCAACTCATGAGCGACTCGACTCAAAGAGTCAAGTCGAGAGTCAAGTGACTCCTGTGTAAATTTGAGTCATGAAATTGGAAAAGTAGGGGATACATTAAAATATCCGAAGTGACGACTTTTTTATTTTGCTCATAACCCAACTCTTTACAATTATGGGTCGACTCTTTAAAATTATTACTCAACTCTTTGATTTTGGAGGTGAGGACCTTTTTTTGCTCATCTATATTTTTAGGATAATATTTTCATAAGCCGACTCGGGTCTGTGGCAGCTCACAAAAAGAGTCATTTAGCCCAGCGATGCACGTGCACACTAAACTCATTATGTATAGCACCGATATGAGCGATATTTAAATAATAATATACAAATATCTTTATTAAAGAATTGTTATATACAATTAAATATATACTGTGGGCCAAAAAACGGTACAAGTAGTTTTATACTATCATATCTTCATGAGTTGGGGTTGCGGTGGGGCAACGGAAAAAAATTTGACCGAAACAGCAACGAAATATTTGCTTTCTCTATAAAAGTAAGTTGTGCGGCATGAGCGACGTCTTTGTCTTTGCCCTCCCTACGGAAATCCACCTTGCCGTCGCTGCCCGTAGAACCTTCTTGACTTGAAATAATTCATGATGTTCTATCCTCACCAGATATTTTTGTCCCAAAAACTAAAATAACTGATAGAACGACAGCTAATATCTAAGATTCATTAGAAAATCAAAACAAATCATGGCCCACTAATATTAGTACTTATAAATGCGACATGACGGTGCATTACTCTCGCCATTGCAGTGTCATCATTAATGTGAAATATCCTAGATAAAAAATAAACTTAAAAAAAATGCAATTAATCATTTTTGTAAACTACAAAGTGTAAACATTTTGTTTTTCAAAGCAATATTTAATGCGCTAATTATTATTGAAAATATGAGTATTTCAAATTTGTGCCGTTTTTTTTTTGTCGCAATTCTTCATCGTCTATCGACTGAAGGTCTTTCAGCCAAAACATTAATATTTATGAAGAACTGGGAAAGCAATTTAACATCTTAAAGTCTCACGTTCCTGAACCTAAATTTGCTACGTTTTTTTTTCTAATTGCCCAGGGTTAAACAGAAGTGCTGCGCCATCTGTTTACCACTAGTCGAAACCGAAATATACATTTCATCAGTTCTGCTGATTCCGCACGAGTTTTTTAAATACTTTATCAACATTGGACGGAAATCAAATTGCAAGTATATCAGCTGTAAGAACAACTTAAAAAAACTAAATTTGATAATTATTTTATTTCCATGGTCTCCAAATGAGAAATTGTCAATATTCTGATATAAAAAATAGCATTTAATCATATAATTTGTACAGTGGAAGAAATTGCTGGTATGGTGATAAAAATCTAAGAGACGATGATGACGATTGTACACCTTAACCAAACTCCTAGGATGGTGGGTCTAATGAGAGAGAAGATATTTCTTTTTCTGATTTAGAAGATGCTAATCTAGCTGCAAATGGAAAGCAAAAGTATAACTGGACTAAAGTAAAAGGAGATCAAGATAATTTGAGGCGTCCGTTAAGAGAATGGTTGCGAACTTAGAGGAATTTTGGACAATAATGCATTTTATTTTGAATGTTTGCACGATTATCTGTTCCAATTGAGCAATTTCTGCCGCAAAGAAAAGTTCGTGTTATAAAAATAGTGAAAATAGAGTTTGTGCAAACAACACAGTGTGAGGTGCCTGATTTGCTGAATGTTTCCCCAAGGAAAGCAAGATTCGCAAATGGATAACACTTCACCATTACCGCCACTAATGAAGGAGGTAACATCGTATCTTAGAACGCTCTATCCAAACAATATCAGCATTTATCTTGGGAACAATCATCATCGTAAAAATCAATGATTCACTAGTAATGAACAACAAATACCTACTAGAAAGGTTGTACACAGTGATATAAATATCAATATATCAAAACCAAAACAAAAACAAATCTAAACAAATTGAGTTGATTACAAGAACCGACAAAAAAACAGAAGAAATATTTTTCTTGTGTTTTATTCCACAAATAATCTCAGAATCAATAAAGACTAAAAATTAGGTCAACATTCACGGAAATCCAAGTCTAAAGTAATAATAGGGTCCAAAAACAATGCTGAACTGTAGTACCTAGATTGGTTTCGTACAGTAAATCCTGGTTCCACACTGAAATTTGTTGAAAAATATATTAGAAAATAGATATGTCCATCTGGACATCTGGAAATTTCCAAAAAAGCATATAAAATCGGCTTTGACAAAGTATATAAGAATAAATTTACTTGGCCCAAAAACCTAAAAATATAGAAGTACTTTTTTTGTAGAAAGGAAGAAAATTTTGCTTGCTCAAAACCACAAAAGAAACATTTATAATACACCAAAATGTAAGATTACTATTTATCAAATGAAAGTTTCAGTGCCATGCTACATAAGCAAGAAAATTGCAATATTTGAAGCAGTAACCATACATTGACAAACATTAAACCGATTTTGATTTGTACGCATAGAAACTTGATTTTTTTTTACGAGCGCCAGTTTTAAATAAATTGTTTGCAGGAATCAAAAATATTTGGCGCACTCTTGGCATTGGCGCTTCGTGCTAATAACCGGCCCTTTTGAGGCCCAAAGACCTGCCGTCCGGGTGGTAAGCACCTCTAGCACCCCCGTTGGATCGGCCCTGCCAATATTGATATGCCACAAGGTAGTATTCCTAGAACAGTACTGTTTATCATATATGTAAATGATCTACCAAAAATTCTTAGATAAAACAAAAGAAATATTACAGCCTATGCCGATGACACCAACCTTTTAATCACGTATAAGGTCATTGAAACACTCAAATATTGATCCAGTAAATCGTTTAAAATACCGAAGCATGGATGGATGCAAATAAATTAACACTTAATACAAACAAAACCTCTGTTATTGCATTCTTATCTAAAAATAAATGTGTAGACTTCAATTATGTCGACTTTAATGGCAAAGAATTCAAAATGCAAGAACAGATCAAGGAATTATACTAGACCAGTGATTCCCAAAGTGGGCGCCACCGCCCCCTGGTGGGCGCTGCAGTGATTCAGGGGGGCGCTGATGGCCGCAGGTGCATTTGGGGGCCGATAAATAACTGTAAGGGGGTTGTGATAGTATAAAAGAAAGAAGAGAAGATTTAGTGGAACATGGGTTCAGTGCGGTAATCAATTTATTAATCTTGGTGATTTAAGATTACTGCTGACGAATTACTAAATTGGTAGCAGCACAGGTTCATCCTTCTCATTCGAATATTTAACTTTTTTTTTGTATAACATCCTATTCTGGCTTCAATAAATAGTTTCATAATTTCAAAGATAAATGTTTCTCCTTTACACCCTTCTTTACTATATTTTACGAAAAAGGTAGAAACATTAATACATATATATTTCTTATTAATTGCTATTAAAATTTAAAAAAATCATTTCCAGGGGGCGCTAAGTAATATTTTTTCTGGAAAGGGGGCGGTAGGACAAAAAAGTTTGGAAACCACTGCACTAGACAAACAATTAGACTTGGTTTGTCATTGAAATTAAATAAAGTTTGCAATATTTAAGAATTCTTAAACGCGTTCTTGATTTCAAATTTTTAGTTACAGTATCATTCAGCGTTTGAATTTTTGGCTAGGTAAGGTCTGGCCTTTTGTGGTTTTTCTTGTTCGTTTGTTACAATTTTTACTATCCAAAAGAAAGTCTGATTTTTGTGTTGGTCGCGTTTTTTCTGTCCATTTTTTACTTTATACACCTAATATACTATTTTTTGATCTGTTCAAGGTAGCGAACAGTGAGCATTGTGTTAATTAATCTGTACATCAATGTCTCAATTTGTATTTTGTATTTCTAGTTGAATTAATTATATTATTAATATTATTATTAAATATTATTCAGATTTCCTAATTTACTCCTCATTTAATAATTTAAAAAAATTAAACTGAATAAAAAAAAATTGTATGAAATGACCAAATAAAGAAGAAATCAGGTAATCATTTTTGAAATCGATAAACAACAAAATTCAAAATCCAAAATTAAATTGCATTCAATAAAAATAGGGCCAAAACAATAGAATCTCTCATGATTCTGTATAATGACTTGGCTATTTATGTATCTCATGTATATTTGTAAAGTGTAAATAAATTTATTTATTATTATTATTATTATTATCGAGCATTCGTTTGTCGAGTTTGTAATTCGATTTAATTTTGGATTACCATATATTAACGATAGCAACCATCCAATTTGGAAAATACATTCTTTGATCATTTTAATCCTCCACCACCATCGTTTTCGAAAACTTGTAATGACAATAGTTGTATTTGTAAACCTCGGCCAATTTGATCAATTGTCATCGTCGTCGGAACGAATCACAAGTGCCATTCTTAACACGTCTTAATCCCACCCAGAAATATTTGAATAGAAGGCTAATAGTAGTCATTAGTAACACCGTGGTTCTTCGTGTGAATGGCAACGTTATTTACCACCTTTCGGTTATTATTTACTATTTAGTAATGGATAGCCAATTTCATTGTAATTATAAAATAGGCGGTTTCTGTGAGAACAGTCCTTCTTCTTGAAGTACCGAAAATTCCAATTCCCGGAACACGGTAAATGAAACATTACACCCGGCAGATGTTACCTGGGTTTGTTTTTACTCTCGCAGATTAACTCTGCGAAAAGGGTTCCTGTTTGTTTAGTAAATTTAACACCGATTAACATTGTTTTGTTTGGAGTACTCGGCTTTAAGGAAAAACATTTTTCGTTTTTATACTTCTTTGTGTCGCCTGTTTCGTTTCGGTGTACTTAACCCTTAAAAACCAGATCGCTTTTAGATAATTACAACTTGTCTTCGTTTGGGCAATAGATTGCTTTGCTCAGATGGATTCCAAGAATAGATACACATTTGGATAATGTAGGACATTCGGTTACAATTGTCAATCGCGGCGATTACAATGTTGAAAAATAAATGGAAAACAAGATGTCGGTGTGTCTATCTAATTGGCAACCCCATCAGTCGGATTAGGCTCTGTGTCTTGTAGATGTTATCTGTTAAAGAATCGGTGGTTTGAGAGGATCCGACGTTTGGATGAGTTTCGATTTGTTCGATTAATTCGTCGCTTGCCTTTATTTTACATGTAGACAAACTGCCTTAGATTTTGGGTATAAATCTTCGGCTATCCGAAAAGTTTCAAATTTCAGTACTGACTTGAGTAAATTGGTGCTTTAAAAAAAACAATGAGAAAATCTTATAATTAAATTAAATTGAAAACAAAAACTGACTAAAGTAACCTTTTGATTATTTGTAATTGTTTATAATCGAAGGATAAACTTAATTTAATTTTCTATATTTTATTTGTACAACCCTAAATTCTATATTTAATACTTACGTTAATGTGTATGTATACACCATAAAACATTGAACATTGTGTTTCCTTTATCCTTCAAAATAAAGTAGTACATAGTAAAGGTTGCCACTTCCTGTTGTTTACAATTGAATTTATGGAATGTATTTGTTTTAATTTCTAAATTCGATTTCAACCAAATCAAGTCTAATATTTTATTCTTGTCGTTGCTATGGTAACCAAGATATATACCGTGTTTTTAATTCATAATGCATAGTTTGTGTAATTTTTTGGCAATAATAAATATGTACATGTTTTGCTGTTGTCGTGTCAATAAATCTTTTAAATAAATCTAACTGAAAATGGTGGAAATGATTGATACTTCCGCTGATACCTTCTTGATCAAATTCGTAATTTACTTGATTAGGTTTGAAAATTAAACACTTGTATGATTTCATGGTTTTATTTTCAGTTTCCTGACAATTGTTTGTCATTATCAAAGAAATATAAAATATATAAAGTATTTGTCGAAACAGGTCTCAGGAAACTAAAAATAAAATCATGAAAACAAACAAATGTTTAATTTTAAAATCTAATGAATGTCTTACCTATATAATAATTCCATGTTTTTTTTTTAATTTTTAGAATGTTTGTATGATGTCATCAACACGTTTGTGTCATTTCTTCGCAATAATAAATATGTATATTCTTTGATGTTGTCATGGTAACCAAACTGAAAATTGTGCCATCTCTTACTATAATGATTTAATGTATTTTTTTCTATTTTCTAGAATGTTTGTATGAAGTCAACACGTGATTACATAGATAACCATAGCATCAATTTCTAACGCTTTTTCAATGAAACATGTTTTTGCTTGTAACATGATTACCAATTGTCATTGCTACTATAATATCGTCATTAGAGTTCTTCAACTAGTGCATAATATCAAATATTCCGACTCTGAACACACTCTTCATTTGCAAATTTGTAACAATGTAATAATATAGGTAAATCTTGTACATACACATAAACTATGGTATGAAACCATGACAACAGATAAATGATAATCATTTATGCCCATTAAAGACATACTAATCCCTAACAGGTAAAACCTACCACCACTCTCCATTGACACGATAACATTTACCTGTTTACAACCCCTTGCGCAAAATCGGCAATCAATAACTTCTTGTGCGTAGGAATCTTTACACATAACCAGATTTGTTATTCACGGTTCGGATAAGCATAAATCACCGAAAAGGGTTGTTACGGTCAAGTAGATCTTGTGCACACGAAATGCAAATCTACCTGAAAATCGATGGCATTAATCATCCCGTGCACGTGCACAAAGAAGAATCGGCCGGTTTTTGCATAACCTTTTCAACAATGGCGATGAAATTCTATTCTTTTCGAAGTCGAGTGCCGAAACGCTCAAAAGCTGGAAAGGGTTGAAGCACGTCGGTAAACACTCGAGACTACGCATTTTATCTGCGGACTCACACTGGGATTTTTTAATTTCCTACTTTCGGTTATTGATTGATCTTTAATTTCTGGAGGGAATTTCGTAATTGATGGACGTTTAATTTTTGGATTTATTGGGGATGTGATGGTGAAAAATGATGGTGGAAGGAAATTAGTTAAAGAGTGCCACTAATGGTGCTTTTTTGCAAATTTCCGTTTATGGATAGGTGATTGAGAATTTAGTTGAGTTGAAAATTATGCGAGATTTGTAATCAATTATATATTTTAAATGAACACTAATAACTAATACGAGTTTTTGAATTAATATTTTCCCCAGTTATAACAAAAATATCAATAATAGATTGCCTCAAATGCAGAATTTAACATGAGTTTTTTATTCTATTTTTGTTCGGAACGAATTTTTTTTTATTATATGTCCCAACTATATAAATATAAATATACTATCGTGTGAGTTACAAAATTTTGTTTCAGAGTTGGCTGTGAGATAAATAAGGTATGTCGCATATTATTACGTCATGAGCCTAGATTAGTTCTATTGAATTAGATTTAAGAAAATGAATTAATCTCAGACATGACTGCTACGTTTCTCTCTCTCAGGCATGGCCAACTCAGAAACAATATTCTGTGGCTCACACCTTATAAAGCAATTTATAAAAAAAAAATATTTTATGTTTCTTATTCTCATCTACAATTTATAATTGCTGAATGTTTTCTTTAGTTGAACTTTTAAATGTTGCCATTTTGCTTCCAGCTTGGTTATGCCAATAATTTACATGGGATATCAAAAACAGGTTTAATATTAATGTTTAATGTTGGCGGCGTTTACTTCGTGGTACATCTTGATTATAGATTGGAATAAAATAGTGGTATAAAAAAGTTAAAGTGTTTTATTCCAGTCTACAATTAATATTAATGTATTCTGAAATTTTAAAGCTAGCACTGTAGTCAAATTTTGTTCTCAAAATTTTTTCATTGCCAAATGCAATTTTTCTTCCGTTCATTCCAGTTTTGAGCGTTACCATTTTGCTTCCAGCTAGGCTATGGCAATAATTTGAATGGGATATCAAAAACAGCTTTAATATCAATGGTTTTTTTTTTGGAAGCTGCAGACTTTCTTTCGCGATTTTTTCATTGCAAAATGCAAATATTTTTTCTTCGTTCATTCAAGTTTTAAGAATTGCTATTTTGCTCCCTGCTGGGCTAAGCCAATTATTTGCACGGGATATCAAAAACAAGTTTAATACCAATGTATTTTGAAATTTTGAAGCCCATACTGCTCTAAAAAAATTTTCACGACTTTTTTCATTTCCAAATGCTATAGAGAAGAACTTTACTTATTTTTACATACAGATTTATAAAATATAGTGGATTTTCGTTTGTACAGCTATTTTTCCGTTAACTCAAGTTTTGAGAATAGCCATTTTGCTTCCAGCTAGGCTATGGGAATCATTTGTATGGCATATCAAGAACAGATTTAATATGAATATATTTTAAGATAAGATAAGATAGTTTTATTGTAGGGCACCAATACGGCGATTACATAGTCAAAACATTTTACAAAAATATAAACACAAAATTTTAAGTAATTCAATGAAACAAAAAGGTTAAACAAAAGGTTACAACATTAAAATAACTAAGGGTTACCTAAGCCTAACATTGATCAATGATTGAGTTAATTAAAATGTTGAAGCTCATACTTCTGTTGACATTTTTTCGCGATATTTTTCATTGCAAAATGCAAATTATTTTTTCAGTTCATTCAAGTTTTGATAGTTGTCATTTTGCTTCCAGCTAGAAAATGTCAATCATTTATCTGGGTGAGGTTTAATATGAATACATTTTTAAATTTGGAGGTTTTCAATATAATCAATTTTTTTTCATAATTTTTTTCATGGCAAAATCAGCAAAGCTGTGCCAATCATTTGCACCAGACATCAAAAAACGGGTTTAATATTAATTTATTCAGAAATTTTGTAGCTCATACCACTGCAGAATTTTTTTACGATTTCTTTTATAGCAAAATGTAAATATTTTTCGCCGTTAATTCTAGTTCTGAGAGTGAACATTTTGCCTCCTGCTAGTCTGTGCCAATCATTTGCACGGGTTTTATATTAATGTATTCTTAAATTTGAAAGATCATATACTGTAGAATATTTTTCACGATTTTTTCATTGCAAAATACAAATTTTTTCTCCGTTAATTTAAGTTTTGAGAGCTTTGCTATTTTGCTCATAGCTAGGATATGGCATTCATTTGTATGTGGGTATTAAAAACAGGTTTAATATGAATGTATTTTAAAATTTTGAAGTTCACACTATTGTTTTTTTTTTTTTATTGCAAAATGTAATTTTTTCAATTCAAGTTTTGAGTGCTGCCATTTTATATGCAGCTATCCTAAGTTAATTGTTTCTACAGGACCAAAAATTGATTCATTTTAAATGATGTTTAAAATGTTTTCAATACAATTCAACTTTAGTAGGAGTATAATTTTTTAGGTAATTTTCCCGTTACTGATACTAAACAATACGCATGCGCGAAAATCATGCGGACGGGATGGTATGTTGTCAGGTCTCCTTATTTTAATCTGGGTATTTTCATTTACAATAATTTGCAACTATTGGTGCTTATACGGTATGCAAGTTAATGATTTCAAATGGTAGGTGCTTATGCTTAGGTTAGGGTTAGTTTAAGTCCCCCCCCCCCCTTTAGACCGGCTGGTAGTTTAATTATTTTTTATTTTATTTTACGTCAGTTATAATTTAATTTAATTTAATTTATTTACGGAAAATCACCTTTCTACAAAATAATGTAATAATCTTTTACATATAAACGTATAAATAGGTAAATGAAAAAGTAAATATTAACCCAAGTGGCATGTAGTAATATAAGAAACATAAACAACAGGAACAGTAATCTCAGTGTTACTAAATAGTGAGATAAGAAATCGCAAATATTGGTCTGAAGTTGTTGCGTTTACTTCAGTCCATTCATTAGTATCAGTAACTGGAAGATTACCATTTTTTTACAATTTTTTCATTCTTGAATTAAATTTTTGATTTCTCAGTTCAAGTTTTCTTGGTTGCAATTTTTCCGACTGCGTCGTATCAGTTATTTTTATCGTAACTCAAGTATATATTAATTCTGATTAGATTTTAATTTTTTCAAGGTAAATCGTTCATACTAATAGATTGAAATTGTTGAACGCATATCTTTTTTTTCTGTTAAAGTGTAACTATTTTGTTTTAGCTGTGCTATTTCAAGTTTCGAGTGTTGGCAGTTTATTTCTAGATTTGTTGTTTTAATTGTTTTGTAGAGAATAGCTCTTTCTGAGTGGATTTTTTTAATTTAAAACATACTACTATAAATTGATGTTCTACAATTGTTAAAAATGCTGAATATATTTTGAGTTTTAATTGTTAAGATTTTATTACCAGCTAGGTTATGGTATTTGTATAACTTATTAAAAAATAGGTTCGTTCTAATCTTTTTAAAAATTTTGAAGCCAAAAATTTTTGAATTTTTTTAAATATTAATAATAACTGTTTATTACCCAATAAACATGCATTTATTCAATTACAGGGAAATGCAACATTATTTGATACATTACTTTGCCAAAAATAAATTAAGATAATGTGGCAAGATATACACACAATTGCTAAATACAGGATTTGTTTTCTTCAGATTTACTTGTGAGTATTGCCATTTTGTGTTCAGTTGTTTACTATATCAATTGTATTTTTTTCATTATATTGTGTCATTAACATACTGATTCTGAATTAATTTTCTAGCTTATTCTAATGTAACATATTTTTTCGCAATTTTTCTAATTGCAAGTTGCGTTTGTATTTTTTTTTCAGTTCCAAATTTGAGTGTTGCCATTTTTTCTATAGGTGTACTGTATTTATTGTATGTTGAGAATAGGTTGATTCTGAATTGATTTTGAAATTTTTAAGCAAATGCTAAAAAATCAGCAATTTATAACTTCTTGTACGCAGAAATCTTTAAACATTGACAGATTTGTTATTTAGAAGCATAAATCACCGAAAATTGTTGTTATGATCAATATGATCTGGTGCACACGAATCTACCAGAAAAGTATTTTTTTTTATAACCACTGAATAAAACACTTATAACCACTGAAATAAACACACTATGTTTTTTACCACAAATTGTGGTAAAAAACATAGTAAGTGTTTTTTTCAGTGATTATATAATGAATTACCTCGTAGTAACGGCCGCAACCATCACCATAAGTATTTTTTTAATTTATTTTTCAACCACCCAATGCAATTTTTGTTTTCTTCAGTTAAAGTTCTGTTTTTTTTTTCTAGAATATTACATAAATTGTTCTTATATGATGTTGAAAATATTATTTTAAATGAATTTTGAAATTTTTAAAGCAATTATATTATGGATTACTTTTTTCAATGAAGTAGCTAGAAGCTTTATTTGTTTTTTTTTTGGTTCAAGTTTTAAATGTTGACATTTTGTTGTCAGTAGTGCTATATCAATTGTTTATATCGTAAATTAAAAATAGATTCATTTTGAATTAATGTTGATATGTTGATGCTAATTCTACTGTAGGTGATTATTCTAATCGCTGGATCCATTTTTGATTTTATAGTTCAAGTTTTGAGTGTTGTCATTTTGTTATCAGTTGTACTATATTAATTCTTGACTTCATATATCAACACCAGAACCATTTTTTAATGAGTTCTGATGGGAATTCGACCGTAGATGATTTTTCTGCAATTATTCTAATCTCTGGATGCATTTTTGATTTCTTTAGTTCAAATTTTGAGTGTTGCCATTTTGTTCTCAGTTGTGCTATATCAATTGTTTATATTATATATTAAAAATAGATTAATTTTAAATGCATTTTGATGCTAATTTAAAGTTAGATGATTTTTCTGCAATTATTCTAATCTCTGGATGCATTTTTGATTTCTTTAGTTCAAATTTTGTTGAATTCAGTTTTGCTATATCTATTGTTAATATCTAGGTGTGCTTTGTCTATTGTTTTTATCGTTTATCTGGAATAGGCTGATTCTGAATATATGTTAAAATTTGAAAGCTTTATATTAATTTGCTGCAATATTTCTAATTTCCGAATTAACTATTTCTGTTTTTTACTGTCCAAGTTTTAAATGCAGCCATTTTGTTTCCATCTGATGCTTTTGCAATATCAAAAATAGGTTATTTTTGAATAGATTTTGTGATTGTATTTAGCATATGGACTATAGGTAGCAGTGCTTTTATCAAATAATAACAATCATGTATTGTAATAAAAATATATTTTTTTAGAAAATTAAAATTTATCAAAAAATCAACTTTTACAAATTTTTATTGATCGAAAACTATAAAAACTAAAATTTTATTTATTTTTAACGTAAACGAACTAGTTTAGAAGGTAATTCGACCATGGATTAATATTTTGCTATTTGCCGCATTTCTAAATGTATTTTTTGTGTTTTTTTCGATATTTAAAAAATAAACAATTGACATAGTATTCAATTGTTTATTTTTTAATTTAGAATCGGTTGCTTTTGATTAGTTTTTAAAACTTTAGAGCTAATTCTACTATAGATAATTTTTTGCTTTTTCCAAGTTCTGGATGCATTTTATTGGTATTTTATCAGTTCAAGTTTCAAGTGCTGATATTTTGTTTTCAGGTGAAATATGTTAACTATTGTGATGAAATACCAAGTATATGTTTATTCTGAATGTATTTTATAGTTTTGTTGCTAATTCTATCATACGATCTTTTTCTTAATATTTCTAATTGCTGAATGCTGAATGGTTTTTTCAAGTTTCAAGTGTTAACCTTTTTTTTAAACATGCATGATCTGGATCACTTGCATGCTCAACTCTGAAGTGTTTCGATTATCAAATAAAAGCGATTTAGACATTACTTAAGGAATTAAATAGGGAGTTTTCGTGATGATAACATTCCGTTTCGAAGTATGCTATATCGATTTCGTAATTCGTTAGTTCAGGATAGGTTTATGTTGAATATTTTTGGATTTTTTGGAGCTCATTCTACTATACATTTATTTTTTTGCATTCCATATAAGTACTGAATGTATTTTTATTGTTTTTTTTTTCGTTCAAGTTTTCAATGCTGACATTTTGTTTTCAGGTAAGCTATGCCAACTGATTTTATGGAATATTTAAAATAAGTTCAATGCAATTTGTCATTTCGAAGCTAATTTTACCATAAAATGTTAAGAATGGGTTGATTTTGTAAATTAAAATAATTCTGTTATGGATTAAAGTTTTGCAATTGTTCAAATCGCGGAATATATTTTTTTACTTCTACCGTAGGCGAAAGTAAATGTTTTTAATGAAAATCTCCGTATTAAGGTTTCTCTTAGAGATGATTCCGACAATTTTTGGAAACAAAACTTCATGCCTACGTATGTGTATCTCAAATATATTTAAATGAAACTTTGAACACAAGCCTTGTTTGACGTTTCGAATAACTAAAGAGCTTTTAGTAAAATCCTTAACCGTTCTTCCATTTTTTTTTTATTTAATGAAAAATATTTGATTATTTCAAAAATACTGAAGATAACAAAGAAATTACCATCACTTGTTTGAAAACATTTTTCACAAAAACTTTTTTTTTTAAATAAAAGTTAATTGTAAATTTTTGGTTTATAATTATCAAATGATAAAAGTTACATACAAATCAGAGAGTTGACAGTTTTTGTTAATAAATGTTTTCCGTATAGGTACTTTTTGATTTGTGAGAGAAAAATTAGAAAGGAACATTTTTGTATTGTCCTGCCTATAATCATAAAATCATAAACCTTACAGTAAATTTATATTAATAATTGCAAAGAATACCAAAATGGACGTTTTATAAAGGATATGGAATTTTCAAAATCTTTCTAGTTTTTGAAAAAAAAATCAATAAAAAAATTAAATCATTAAATCGGAGAAAGTAACAAGACAACTTCTTATTATTTTCTTGTTGAACCAGAATTTCGTTATGTATTTTTTAAAATAGCTTTTAATTATAACTAGTAATCAGAACATAATATTTACTTGTTTTGTTAAGTTTTTGATGACCATGCAAGAATTATTGTAGGAAATTCTAAGACGTTCTCGATCTTCTCCACATTTCCATAATTCATGGCGTGCGCCAGGTAAGATTAAATTGGGATAATGGCTCCAACAATTTTGTAGTGATTATGTAAATCGGGAATAAAATGAGGTCGTTGAAACCTCCAGTTGATTTTGTTAAAAAATGTAAAACGCCTAAAATATTGATGAAAGAGGAATTACTTCAATTTCAGTTACATTTAACGTGTCCAAATTAACTCTTGATCACTTAAGACGTTTATTTCGCGTTGCCATCCAGGCTATTATTACATGTTTATTTTTTTTTCATTTTTAGTTCACACTGGAGTAACAATCAATACAAAAATAAGTGCCATGAATTAAGAAGAAAGTGTTGATTATAATAATAATAATAATAATTTGTTGAAGTAATATGAGTTATTGTTGAATCAGTTTAAATTTGAAATTCTAAGACAAATAATTTGGACGTGTTTGTAAATACAAATGCCAGGAATACACTAGCGTGTTCTTATTTAGATTTGCAAGATTTTTATTTGGAGAAGTATGAAGTATAATAATTAATACTCTTTATATGTATGATTACCATTTCTTACTAGAGATAAGTAAAGTCAAATTTAAATTAATGAACTTGCAAATGCAAATATTTTCTGACTAATTCGTATAAATTGGATTATAAGTGTGATATGCTTCCGATGCCACCGTTTGTGCCACAGAAATCGCACAATTTCGGTCGCAGGTTCGATACCCGTGGAAAGTTACACTTTTAATTCAATTTATACGAATTAGTCTGAAAATATTTGCATTTGGAAATCAATTAAAATTAAAGATAAAATTAAATTGAATTCACCCCATATTTTAAATATTTCTGCTAAACCGCGCACGTCCGATGATCCATCGAATTCATCGAAATCACAAACACGTTCAAGAGTTATAAGATTGAAAAATTGCACCTACAAAATAAGGAAAACGAAACACAATTGAATTTTACGTGATGCGGCTTGTAAAACCGATATTATAACATGTGTAAAAATAAATGATTGGGCGAAATTTTTACGATCGGGCCGCGTATAGATTTACGGATTGTTCAGTTTTTGGTTTTTACGGCTTCCGTCCGTCCGGCGTAACCGTACCTCGGACATTGTCCAGACGTGCGTTTTTGAATTCGGCGTGTGCTCAAAATACTTCGGGGATTACTCGGGTTTCAAGATAATTGAGTTAAATCCCTACCAGAAAATTCTAAAGCCTCGGACAATGGTCAAATGTTTACCTTTCAAAAAATCGTGAATGGGGGGACTTTTTCACGTTTCGATGTTTATCTGTCAATTAGTGTGAAATTTCATATTTCAAAATCCTGACCAGAGAATACAATTTTTATAATTGTATATGCCAAAAATATACAAAGATGTTTTATTATTCCCAGTTTCATCGTGATCTCGATGGAAACCGTGCGATCCGCAGTTTTCTAATTTGTTTTGTTAAGGAAGGATGGTTGATGGGGATTTCGGGATAAGGAATCGCAACGATTAGGGAAATTGGTTTAGTCAACTGGGACTTGGAATTAACAATTCACGTTTATTAATGAATTGGACAAGCAACAACACCTACAGATCTGACCGGCTATTTTTCAACGGTATAATCATAAGTGAACGCGAAATCAAGCGAAAAAATGACGTCATCAAGAATGCATGTTGCTCCTCTGAAAGTTTCGAATTTGTATATTAGTGTATGTCTTCGGTCTCATGCTTTTGTACGAAAATTGCATGAGAATTTTTGCGAAAAGCAGCACGTATGAGTTGAAAAATGTCAAAATGTTGTCTCAGCGTGACTATTTTACGAACAATTAAACACAATTTACAGCCACATTCGGGTTCTATAACTGGTAGCATCTAAATTAGATCTTTAAGCGTAATGAAGTCAGCGCTTTATAAAACTGAAATCTGCATGTAGAAGCGCGCACTATTGTGCTGGTAAAATAATGAAGCAAAAACTGACCGCGATATAGTACCAAATTTTCACGTTGGCGTCATCAGTGCGTTTTCATTATTTAACAGATAAATTAACGTGAATTACATTACGTTGTCAATACTAATGTCACAAAAAATCAAAGGACCAATGGAATTAGCAGATATTGCTAATGCAAGTATAGAAACACTGAGTCCATTAAAATTATTAAAATATATCAGGTCGGCATTGTATTGTAGATGACTTCTCAACTGACATTCAGTAGTACGCATAGGCGCCATATTTACGTAGACATTAATCCCGCGGTATTTAAGTTTAGTTTCTGAATTGTTAGTCTAACTATTACAAAACGTACCACTTCTATGTCTTGTAATTTAATGTACTAATATTATAAATATGCACTTAGCAATTCACTCATCACTTTTGTATCTACATTATCTGTTATATTATAATAAATTATTCACGCATGCTATTTTTTTTCATAATATGTACTAGTGCATTGTTTTCGATAGGAAAAACGTTGAAAGTTAAAAGTGAAACAGTCGCTAGAATAGTGAACCGCACAAATAGGAATCGTACTTACAAAATTGAGAGGTAGAAGTCTTCAGACTTCACACGCAATTTTTTCCAAATTTTTTAATCATCTATGGAAGCTCTTCTACTCTTCTACTAAATCGTAGAAATAACGGCGGGCGACCAACAAATCAATTGCAACAAATCGGAAAAAATTGGAAATGCATCAACTGGTTTAATAGGAAAGAAGAAAGAATTGGAAAAAACAACGTTACTTTCTCCAAATAGAAGAGAATATTTTCAAAATCTTCAACTAGCAAGAGCTGATCTTAAATATAATTCATATTCTTGCATTTCAATAAAAAATATTATTTTAATGTATGTTCAACAAGAAGTTTACTCTCACAGTAACCATATTATATCCAGGGTGATTCAGTTTGGTATTCCACCCCTTCTAACTTTTTATTTTGAGAGTAAAGTATAACAAACCATTATATTTGTAAAGTTTAAGAAATCTTCTATTTAACAGTGTTACTAAATTCACAATGTAAGGACAACTGTTAAGGTAGCGATAGTCAACTTTTTTTAAATGACACCATATCTATTTTTTGTTTAATTTTTATAGAGGGCGCTTTCCTGCATCCGAAAATCCATCACAACCTTATGCTTAGATAATAATAAAAAAAACAATAAAATAGGAAAATATCCAAATCGGGTTATTTTATAAAAAATCATATGTGTCTGGAAAATTATGGAAAATTAAACAAATTATTTCATTAAGTGTTCAAAATGACCACCACCTATTTATAAACATAACTCTCCTCTATGTAAGATTTCTTGAATGCTGGCACTTTTAAAAACATCCCGAGTCAATCTACTGCATTCAATGCGAGTCGTGTTTTTCAGATCTTCAATATCATTTAATGTTGTCTTATAAACCCTTACTTTTAAATAGGGTCAGAGAAAACATCTGAAGGAGTTAGATCTGGAGATCTTGGAGGCCACTTGATCTCATTTTAATTTCCGATACATCTATCAGGAAACAGTTGGTCAAGTATTTTGTTACAATTCCGGCATTATGTGGTGGAGCTCCATCCTGTTGAAAGATCATGTGACGTATAACATTCAGGGGAATGTCTTCTAGATAATCATCCCATTCCTTCCTTAAAAAGTTTAGGTATCTATCTAGATTTGGATGTTTTCTTATTTTATTCTTTTTTTAATATCTAAGCTTATGGTTGCGATGTATTTTTGGATGCAGAAAAGTGCCCTCTATCCGAATTGAACAAAAAATAAGTATCGTGTCATTTGAAAACCTTGACAGTTGTCATCTTATTATCAATTCGGTGACCATTAAATAGATAATTTTCTGCCGTTTACAAATACATGGTTTGTTATACTTTACTTGTCAATAATTAAATAATTGCTCCTAATGTCCAAAAATAGGAAAATGATTTTCTACAAAATAATAATTAATAATAATAATGAATTAGTAAGTTTATAGTTTATGCCATAATTCGCAGTTTTATTGCGCAAGTACTGACAAAAAATTCCTCCACATCTCATCTATAGTAGTTTAGCTTGTATCTTGCTAGAATATACTCAAAAAATTCTGTGAGTATAGCTAACTAGTCTTTAGAAATTCTAGCTGTGCGACTTTCTTTATCAGTAAAACGAAGAGCTCTGAGTAAAAATCTGAACCTCTGCTAAGACTTTCCACACCTCCATTATACAGAAATCTAAACAAAGCCTTTATCTCTTCCAAATAAGTGTTTTATCATCACTTTCACGGGCACATTTTTTGTCTGCTAATCTTAATATACAGGCAAAAAACGGTACAAATTGGAAATATTCATATTTTCAATAATAATTAACGCATGAAATATTTCTTTGAAAATCAAAATGTTTACACTTTGTAGATTGCAAAAATGATTAATTGCACTTTTGAAAATATTTCACATTTCCCGCAAAGGCGACAGTTTATAATGCACAGCAGCATCGCATTTGTAGATATTTGTAGCAAATGAAAATGGGGGCCATATTGAACCATATCTGTAACTTATAATTGAGATAATTTTGTTTTTGTTTCAAAATTTTGAAACAATAAAATTCATTAAAAAAATATTTTTGCATGCCTTCCTGTTGAGCAATACTTTTGTGTTAGTACTATTTCTTTGGAGCAAAACTTCATGTATACAAATTAGGCTTTTCACGAAGACATATGAGAATACAAAACTACTTGTATTGTTTTTTTTGCCCACTGTGTATATTTATTTGTGTAATCTACAATTTTCACTTATAATCCCACAAGAGCATCAATTATTAATTATTAATTAAAGCTCGAGTGCAGATTCGTTAAGAAAATCAAACCCTAAAAATAAATAATCCACTTCTATTTAAAAATTGAATTATCAATATCAAGTTGTAACATAATATACTTAGCTGTTATTTGTTTTATAGTTTGTTTTTATCTGGATGTTCAATTGTGTCATTTAATAAAATTTGACATCTTTTACGGTAAAATATTTCCATTTATTAATCACAGTTAGGTTGGTCCACCTTGAAAAAATTTCCAAGATTTTTTTTGCCTTGATGAACTAATTTTTCTATTGGTCATTAATGAATACAATTTTCTGAATAATTTCATCAGTAAAGAAATACTGCCCAGTTTTCGAAGGTGTATCTGCCTGCTTAGCAGCTCCCTTATTACCTGATAAATTCTTGGGTCACAATATTTCTACGTCTAGTGTGCTCTGCAATCTTCCACTTAGTTCCATCTTTGTATATACAACAGTTACTTTTATGTATCAAGAAAATATCATCAGCAGAAGTAGAAGTTTTACTATCACTTTTTTCAATATCACTCTGTTATGTATCGGTATCTAGTTCTTGACTGATTATATCTCTTCTTGTTAGTTACCACAATCACTTTCTTATCCCTATTCTTCCACGCCATAAAATTTGACTAAGGAATGATGATGTCTATATCTTGTCTGTCCATTACATGAAAGAATTACTAGGTGTCTGTTATAACGAACACAAAACTAGATACAAATATATCTATCAAAAAATATATAATAAAACAGGTTGGCGATCAATAAGTGATACCAAAATATCAGAACACACTTACACAAGTCACAAAAGGAAGAAAGTTACACAAAAGTGTATAAACACTAACATTCGCTGAAGTTTTGTAGTGCATGTAAATTAATTTAAAGCTATGTAGGGTAAGGATATCTAGGAAACTGCTGTGATGGAGAGCATCTTGAATGGTGAGATGGTGAGGAAATAGCAAAGTTAAAAAGGAGGCTGCCCGGACCGCTTGTCCTATATTTTTATGAAAGATAGAATCCTAATTCAAGTGAATGGTTTACATCGATCGCCGTCTTCCCAGGTAAATTTCTTTCTATTGGAACTTGTAAACTATTTGAGAAACAATACGTATAGTTTCTATACTGTTATAATGGGCGATACATGCATACGAGGGTTGTCCTCAAAAAAAGGTTCTCAAGGAGCTACAGACGCGAGAAAAGCTGTTACGCGGAATTTGGCGTCACTGGCGTGTAGTGTGGCTTCCTCTCTTCCAGTCCCCACCCCTGCAAGCTGTTTCCGACACTCGGTTTTACCATGGTAGCCGTTACAGATGGAGCTCTCACTAGCTTCTCCCGCCAGGTGCGAATTATGCTATATGAATCGTTTTTTGTGTGCAAAAAATACTGCTCCGGTGGACATTCATTCCCAACTGTGTGAAATTTATGGAGAAAAGTGTATGAATGGTGCAGAGAATTCAAAGACGGACGTACAGACGTCCTTACGAACAACGTTTTGGACGGCCATCGGTTTTTGAACGAAACGATTGAGAAAATGGAAGAAGCAATGTTGAAAGATCGAAGGGTGACGGTTCGGGACCTCTGAGAGATGATCCCTGATGACAGCAAGTCCTGCATTCACAAAATGTTAACAGACCATTTAGGGTATGCCAAGGTTCGTGCAAGGTGGGTCCCGAAAATGCTGACGGAAGACAATAAACGGAAACGTGTTGAAGCGGCCCGCGAATTTCTTCAGGCTTACGAAACCCATGGTCAGGAATTCTTGGGGTCCATTGTCACTAGGGACGAGACCTGGGTCCACTACACGACACCAGAAACGAAAGAACAATCCCATCTGTGGAAACATCCAAAGTCGTCGAAGCCGCGGAAGTTCAAACAAACACTGTCTGCTGGCAAAGTGATGGCGAGCATCTTTTGGGACAGGAAGAGGTTATTTTTGTGCGAATTCATGCCTGCTGGTAAAATAATTAATGCGAACTGCTACTATGAGACGTTGAAGAATCTTCGCCGCCCGTTTAAGAACCGATCTCATCAACAGATTTCGACGAGATACTGTCACACACCCGCCCTACAGCCCAGATAAAGCCCCGGGGGACTGCCATCTCTTCCCTGAATTGAAGAAACGCCTGGGTGGGACGCATTTCAGAACCGGAGAGGAGCTGAGAAAAGAGGTATTAAGCTACCTTCGCGGCGCGGCGGTAGAGTTCTACGTTTCAGGAATAAAGACGATGGTACACCGCATGCAAAAATGCATTGATCTCAACGGCGATTACGTTGAAAAATTGGGGAAAGTCTAAGATTTCCAACAATATATTATTCAATGCCAATAAACATGTTTTTCAGTGTGAAAAATCATTGGGAACCTTATTTTATGGACAACCCTCGTAGATATATTATGAAGTACCCCAGAGTCATCAAACTATCGGGATATCCTAAGTGAATATAACTTTATATCTTTTCTGTTAAAAATAGTCATCTTTCAATCTTGTCTTATTTGCAGCTGCCTTGTGGTATTCTTGTTGATTAGTTCTATCATCATCCTTCTTATATTCCGCTGATCGGTTAAAAATAAACATATTTTTTCTGTTTTGTAGTGAAATTTTTGCGTTTGCAGTAAGGAATGTCAAACAATTTACTTCCACTTGCGCTTTAGATCATCCAGTTTCTTTTTGTAGCCATCTGCCTCTTTTTTGTAAAACCTTCATATAATCGCTGTAAAGTTTTGTTATCTTTTCAATAATTTTCTAGTATGAAATTGCTGGGATTTTTGTCTCGTTTCTATTAAAGAGAAAGCATCACAGTACGTGTGCATTTGTGGAAAGTACTACCGCAGACTAGAGGTGGGTGACTCTTGAGTTAATCGGCTCAAAGAGAATTTTTTGAGCAATATTTTCTCACTTTTTCAACAGAGTGATGAGCTGACTTTTGGAATAAACTCTGTTACCTCAGACAACTCACAAAAAAGTGTCATTTCGCGGACCTCTACAAAGGATCTCGAAAAGGTTAGCAAATAAAGGGCAACTGAAAGATTTGGGACTTTGCTTGAACATATTCTGTTTCGATATATCTGGAAATAGTATATTATTAAATGAGTGAGAAAGTTGGCCATTGCCACGAGGGTGAAGCCTACGGCTCGTGTTGCAATTCCCCCGAGTGGCAATGGCCAACTTGCTCACGAGTTTAATACTATACTTTTTCACATTATATTAAATAATTACCTAAAGATTTTTCTGTTTGTATTAAATTATAACGAATAATTTTTCTGTTTGGAAATTGCGGTAGTTCGCTGACAAAAAACGAATCGTAACCATAGTAACAACTAAACTGTTGGGCAATGAAACCGCTATCATTTGATTGGACGTCACCTGTTGGGCAATGAAATTGCAATCTTTTGATTGGACGTCACCTGTGGAGAAAATGATTCGGCCGAATAATGGACAACTTTCTCAATCAAAAACGATTTAACAAGGTTTATATCATTTAATAAGATGCGAAAAAATAATTATTATTTAACCAGAAAGATAACAAAATATGTTATTCTAAATTACACAAATAACATACTAATTCTTAGTTTAATTAATTGGGCCAACATCAAAAATAATACAACCATCTCCAATCTTTGTAGACGCAATTTTTAGGCATACCAGAATAATTTCCGTATAGAACCCAAAAAATTCTTCAAAGGAGCTGTGTTTATTTTTTTTTTTATGCCGAAAATACTTATCAGCACATTTGGTAACTTTTGCCATCCAGGCCATCCATTATCTAAGTATGCCCATAAAATCTAAAATTTTGTAACTATCTGATCGAAAAACTTTTAAAAACAAGGGAAATGTTTTTTTTGGAAAATCAAAATAAAAGTAATTACTAAATTGAGTATGCTCTATCTGATGAAATGGGTAGCATGGGTGACCTAAGAAACGTCATTTTATGGTCAAAAAGACGTTTTTCCAAAACATGTTTCATACAAAAGTTTCATGATTTTTCACGTAGAATACGAATATTCAATAAAAAATACCATGTTCCGTTAAAAAATTAACTTCCGGTCTGAATAACCCATTTCTGGTCAGAACTGATATCATCATCAGAAGGAGCATATCCTATTTGGTAATCACTTTTTTTGGATTTCCCAAAAAACACAATTTCCCTTGATTTTAAAAAGGATGGACGGATGGTCGTATCGACCCTATATAACCACGCTTAACAAAAACGAAAAAGCTAATTGCCATGGAAACCGAATCATTATAGCTAACGTAGACAACATTGACTGAATATTTGCTACTCTTGTCAAACGTACTCAGGATGCTATTAACACAGCCTAAGGAATTTTGGAAGATGAACCTACGACTTCTCTGCGTCGTTTGTCACAGCAAAATAATTTATCGGTAGGAACATGCCGCAAGTAACATAACCTCAATATGTGTTACCAACTTGAATTTTTAAAAATAAAAAATATGGCACACTTGACGTTTTTTTTTATAAACATACGTTATAATTAGCAAACTTGGGGAAGTTTTTATCATTCTCAACATGGCAAATAAATTGTTTCTCTTTTTCTAGAGCAATAATTCAGGCCCAGTATTCGTTTGCAATTCTCAATTAAATATTGTCACCAATTTTCAATTGAAACAATTTTTACACGATTGTGATCATAGATAACAACAATAAATCAAAATATTTCGGCAACCGTTTTAAATTTATAACGCACGACCTCACCTTTTTCACTTCTCTTTCACGTACATTTTTCTCTCTTTTTATATTGGATCATAAATCAGGTGTTAACTAGACAAGGCGCCCGACAAACGAGGAGTCGGCCCTATAATTTCCTCCGTCTCTTATTTCGCGGTTTCCACTTAAAACGAGAGCAGCCAAACCACTAAAGAACTAAAAATCGGTGATTATCTTTATGGGCCCCCCCGTCATAACAATTTCCGTTATTACTTACACCGACGAGCTCGCGTGGTGCGAATTAACCATCATCAGTGTTCTAAGCGGTACTGAAATCCAAATTGCTATCCCCCCTCTGAAGATTAGGATGTCTGCGTTGTTCGGTGTTATCATTAGGGTGTGAAAATTCGCCATAAATTTTTGGATTTTGACAATTCTGACCTCGTGTAATTGATTGGAAGTTGGAGGAGTATATTTATAATGACATTATGTCTCAATGATTTATTGGTGGATATTTTTATAATTCAACTGACGACCTATAATTGTTTGTTCTTATTTTTCTTTGTGAGTGAATTTCGTATATTTAATTCAAGAAATGAGTTTTTATAATTGTTTCTTCTTATTTTTCTTTGTAAATGAAATTCGTATATTTCATTCAAGGAATGAGTTTTTGGTTAAGATTAAGAATATTGAATGAATGAATTTTGGGTTTAAGGAGCACTGACAACGTGGGTCGTTCTCTCTGCAAACGAGAAATACTATCAGAAATAAAGCATCTTAAAATTATCAGATTACGTGAAGAACTGTACCTCTGTCTTATCCTAACCGTCTTGAGCTGGCCATATGGACTTGTCTCCGAGGCAATAAAAATTACTCCTATCAGATTGCTAAAAAATATAAGATAAACTGGATATGGAAAATATGATAGAAATCCCTTCTATGCCATCAAATCGGAGAAAGTTGTATGTGAAAAATATTGCAAGAACGTTTTGTTGAAGATCTGTAAATAATTAACCTCTTCTGTTTTTCGTAAACTTACGGTTTTTGAAAACATTTTTTTCTTTAATTTTTGGTCTATAATTATATGATAAAATAGCACCATTTTTTGGTATTGATTTCAACGGCCATCTATTACCATCGAGTTGGTAATCTATTATACTTAATTTCGGCAAATTTTTAAAATTGTCTCCGGTAACATTATTTATTCTATATCAATTTTGTTTTATTTGTTTATTTCTCATGTAAATATTTTTTCTCACTAATCATCTTATGTAATACGTATAATTAAGGATAGTAATATGAAATAGATATTAGCTCTATCAAATAATAACTTAGTTCAGATTCTGATTGTTGAAAATTCTCGACTAGTTTCGCATTATTATAGATTTTTTTTATTTGGTAGAATTAATATTACTATCCTCAATAATATGGACTACCAATACGTAAATATTAAAGCAATTAATTATAATACGTATAAATTTTATAAACAAAACACCGAAGTAATGTAGTGCAGGTACACAATATTTCAAATTTCTTATAATTTATATGCAAATTGTGATGTGGAGGTATGAATTTCATGGATTAACCGGCTAGTTTAATTCCTGTCTATTAACATTAGCGCCTTGATGGTGTGCTAATGAATTCTGAAAGTATCACTCGACCGTTAACGATGAAGGATTCCGGCGGCGAGAAGATGAAAGGCGAAAGATGTTAAGGCGTTGGTTGCAAAAAAAAGTTTTGAAATGCAATGTTACTGCAATGAAATGTAGAATATCGGTGATGAGTTCAAAACATCCAGTAAATATTATCAAGATATATTATAAGACTTTAAATGTTAAAAATCATCATTGAATTATGAATAGAATAATCCATACAAAATACAGTGAATTTCTCAATGAAGTTGAATTTTGTATGAATTGTTTTCAAACCAATTCAAAATGTACTATTGCGGACAAATAAAATAGGACACCTTACTTTGTCTAGTGTATCTCTCTATTTTTTACTCTATACAGATATTGACATTGACATTTAATGGTTAAGCATTGAAGCCTAATTTACATGAATAAATTTTAGAAAAAATACAGCACTGGATTTTAAAGGTTTCTTATTTTTTGCCCGCAATTGTACATGCTAAAAATGATTTAATTAAGAATAGAAACATTCACACAAAAAAATATTCGATGGTATATTCGATGGTTTCCCGAATTACGGAGTATTAATATATTTAAATAAATAATAAACAAAGTTGCTCCCGTATTGATTGATCGTTTATTATTTATTTAAACACACAAAAAAACGTTGAATTCTTCTATCCAGTATTATTTTTGAAGTTTATTAGTTTGAAGACCAATTCGGAGTGTAAATACACTCGGCGTCAAAAAATAGCGCCACTCGAAAAATCGCGAAAAAACTTTTTCAAACCGTCGTAACTTCGTTCAATTTGATCGAAAATCAATGAATCTCTCAGTTTGGGAAAGATTCAAGTTTTATCTTTAAGAATGTGTAGTTGATTTTGATTCGAAGTACACCCCCCCCCCCCCCCCGTAACAACGCAATGGAAAAAAAATGTTTTTTATGTAAAAAATTGTCCAATTTGGCCAAGCTGTACCGTGCGCAAAAAAAATCGGCGGAAAATTTCACCAAAAATTTCTTCAATTTCCTTCAAACGCCTTAAAAATTCGAATGGTTTCGATGATTTGGAGCAAAGTTATGAGTTTTTGAAAAAAAATCCACTTCTCTGGCCATAACTTGAGTATATTTGCACCAAAATCGATGAACTTTTGCAGTCTGAACAGTTTCAAATTTTCTCTTCAAAGTTATGTGAATTTTTTTGTTGCTAAAATGATTCAACCCCCTGCCACCCCCTAAAGGAAAAAAAATGTTTTTGAAGTTTAAATGTGCAAATTTGGTTTCTTGTACCGTGTGCAAAAAAAATCTTGGACTCAATCGGTCAGGATGGCAATAAAGTTCAATCATTTTCCTCCAATTTCCTCCAAAATTCAAGTCAATGCGATGATTTGGCGCGAGGTTATGCAGTTTTGAAAAAAAATACATTTTGCGCCTTTTTGGCCATAACTAGGCGAATTTCGCACGAAACTCGATAGAAGTTTTCGACTTTAGTGACCACCTGAAAACCTCTACAAAAAGTGTTTTGGATTGACAAAAAATGTATATTTTTACAACTTTTTTTTTCATTTTCAATGTTTTTTTTTCTTAAAAAATTCATAACTTTGCTCCAAATCATCGAAACCACTCGAATTTTTAAGACATTTGAAGGAAATTGATTAAATTTTTCTGCCGTTGTGGTGAAATTTCCCGGCGATTTTTTTAGCGCACGGTACAGCTTGTCAAAGTTGGACAATTTTTTACATAAAAAACATTTTTTTTCCCATCGCGTTGTTACGGGGGGTAGGTCAGACTTGGTATCAAAATCAACTACACATTCTTAAAGATAAAACTGGAATCTTTCCCAAACTGAAAGATTCATCGATTTTCGCCAAATTGAACCAAGTTACCACGGCTTGAAAAATCGAGCTTTTTTGCGATTTTTCGAGAGGCGCTTTTTTTTGACGCCGAGTGTATTTGAAAACATTATTAAATTACGAGTCAGTATTATTTTGATTTTGAAGATCAATTCATTCAGAATGTATTTTCCGATTCAATAATATTTTGATGTTGGAGACCAATTCAGAGTGAAAACCAAATGTAATGCATTTTTAGATTCAGCATTATTTTGTATTTTTAGTCCAATTTCGAGAGTAAATATAAATTATCATTACGTTATGAATAGAAAGATTCAATAATATTTTGATGTGGGAGACCAATTTAGAGTGTAAACTAGTGATGGGCATAATCGAATGATTTCAATAATCGAATGATTACTATTCAAATTAATCTGAAAATCGATTATTCATTCGAATGATAATTCGAGTGATCATTCGAATGATCATTCAAATGATCTGAAAATCGATTATATATTCGAATGATCATTCGAATGATTATTCGAGTGATCATTCGAATGATATAAAAATCGATTATTTATTGAAATGATCATTCGAATAAAAGTTCGACTAATAATTCGAATAATACTTCGAATGATCTTGAAATCGAGTATTTTTATTTTTTAAGTGGTTTAAACATATCGGAATGATCACTCAAATTATCGTGACTTACGTACTAAAAACAGAATTGCGGTTATTTCGTTAAAATCGTTTATAAATACTTGTCTTCTGATTCCAGCAATATATCATAATAAAATTATAATATAGAATATATTGTAAACCATATCAGAGTACTTCGCCGTAATGTTTCGTGGGAAAGATATTCTATTAATACACTAAGTAAAGTTTCAAATGATATATATTGGAGTGAATATATCATTCGAATGCCAATCGAATGATCATTCGAATGCTCATTTGACTGATTACTCGAATGATCATTCGAATGATCAGTCGAATTAAAAAATAGGTTCTCGAGATAATCGATTATTTTGATAATCGAATTAATCGATTATCGTCATTCGAATGATCCCATCACTAGTGTAAACCAAAAGTAGTGCATTTTTCGATACAGTATTATTTTGGATTTTGAGACTAATTCAGAAAGTAAATGTTTTAAATCATCATTAAATTTTGGATATAAATATTCGCACAATAAACTTTACTACATATAACGGTCACAGCTATTGTAAAAATGTTAAATTCTGCAAGAAATTGAACAAGCATTTCAATCCAACTTAAATTCTTAATACTTCACCTGCTGCACCACATAATTGAATTTGTCTTATTTTAAAATCTGCAATAATTATGTACGGAAATAACTACTTGTAACTTTTTAGAAACTTGCAGAGGCACGGTAAATTTGCACAATGTTTTGGATGAAGTGTCAGCCTGTGTGTGTGTGTGGCAGATGTGTACAAAACATGGACAAACATGAACACGAGCCTCGAAATGGATACCCTGTATCGTTTTCATTGTTGGTGCAGGGAACCATTCAAAATCTGAAGTGGACTTGCGGCCGTTTGGTCATTCTCAAAAAAAGAACCGCCGTAGCGGCGTACGTTACACCGATTTCACGCTGCACTAAATCAAGAGAATTCCGACACAGAACTTAAAATTATTAGAAATTTACTAAAAATAAATTTCAATATACCAAAAATTGCAAATGATCAGGGAAAATGTGTTTCTTAATTATGGATAGAGTTTTCCAAGAAATTAAAAAAAAATATGAACTGGATACAAAATGCAAATGAATAAATGAAAGAAATCTTTACCTACAGGACAATATAATAAGAAATTTCGCAATGAAAAGTTATGTGTTTGTGTGTATCTATGTGTGGTATGTTTGTGTATGTGTGTGTGTAATAAATAGATAAATAAATATGTTTTTTGTCTAATATGTGATTGTGTATGTAAAATGTGTGTGTATGTGATTACTATCCATTCCAAAAGTTCAAAAGAGGCCAAAAAAATTAAAAAAATATACCGGGTGTGGCACTTAAGACGCCTCGGACCATAGCTCCTTTACGATAAAAGCTATCGAAAAAAATCTAAGAACAAAGTGGTGCATAGTTACCGTCGCTGTGTTTTAAAAATATTTCTAATCATCAGTGGCGTGCCGTACTCCAGTGGCGTACCAAACTTATGTTTTTTTTAAATGGAATGTCCTATTTTTTATTGCAGATTTAGAAAGTGCTCGACGAGTACTTACTTTTTTATCTAACATGTTATACCCTTCACTTTAGCGGTTTCGCTGTTATAACCCCTTCTTTCAAAATTGCGCCCCATTTTTGAGATTTTTTTGTAGAGAAACTAATTGACGCCGGCGCCTAAATTTTGAATTGAGGTACAGGTTAAGACCTCGTATACCTTCACATAATTTTTTTTCGGGTAATTTATGGAAAAAAAAAATAATTTTTGATTGATCTTCGCATGTTGTCATTTTTTCCGAAAATTTCAAATGGCACCCCCTAAAAAAATTACGGCGTTGTACAGCCAAAACTCTAAATTTTTCATTGGTGTAAAAAAATTACACATTGCATAACAAAATTTCGGAGAAAAAAGGAATTTCATCGCAAATGTCGGGAAACGTTTTCCGTTCCCAAGTGTGCCATGAGAAAACAAAAGATTGGTAATTGTCAAAGTAAATTATTAGACGTCAGTAGCAGCCATAAGTCATTTTTGATAAACGTTCTAAAAATCCTCGAACAGGTCGATTTTATTTTTTAGAAATACACATTTTTGCATGAAAGTCGATTTTCAGTCGTTATTTGTTTTTGAGTAATAACGTCATCTATTTTGTTTTTAAATGGCAACCCCCTATTTTTGTTTTTGACGGTAACTATGCACCACTTTGTTCTTAGATTTTTTTCGATAGCTTTTATCGTAAAGGAGCTATGGTCCGAGGCGTCTTAAGTGCCACACCCGGTATATAGAATATTTGAGACAATTGTAAATAACATACTTAAGTTTCAATAGCATTAGGCAACTCATTAAATAGTGATTATGAAAAGTATTGCGAAAAGTCCGGTTTTTACCGCGTTTTGACGATATACTGTAAAATAACCTGCTGTAGCTTTTTTATTCATTAAAAAAATATATTACAAATGAAAATCTGTATAGAGGAATGTATTAGCTCTAGGATGATGTACATATTTTGCCCAAATTATTGTAACTTTATAACTTTATTTGTTATTAATATTTTTATGATGACGTGCAATCTCATTTAATAAGAAAAAGGGAGTTCAGGTTTTTCGAAAATTACGAAGAATGTGAAGTAACAAAATTAATACATAATGTCTTTTGAGCAAAGCACGCCAAACATTAACACACAAACATCAAACACAGTAAAATGTTTCGAGTAAATGACAATTGAAGGTGAGAACCCGATTTTTAGATTTTTTTCAAAATGACCTTGTTCTAGCGCTTGTAGCAATTTTTCCATTGGTCTTGTCCTTCCATATCTTACAATATGGTTTCAACAAGACGGCGCATCCACGCACTAGGCTTTAACTCTAAATATCAAGTTCTCACCTTCAATTGTCATTTACTCGAATAATTTCTTATGTAAGATGGCAACATTTTTATACTGCCTGTTCGACAATAAAAAGATCTCTTAAAATCAAAAACAAAAATAGGGGGTTGCCATTTAAAAACAAAATAGATGACGTTATTACTCAAAAACAAATAACGACTGAAAATCGACTTTCATGCAAAAATGTGTATTTCTAAAAAATAAAATCGACCTGTTCGAGGATTTTTTCAAAAATATTTTATTTTGGGTTTACTGAATATATTCCATACTTTAGGCGCGTACTGTATGTGTATGTGTATGTGTATGTAAAATGTGTGTGCATGTGTCTAGTATGTGTATGATATACATGTGTGCGTGTATAATAGGTGTATGTGTGTAATATGTGTGTGTTTGCGTATGTTAACTATGAAAGGCAATTTTAATTCATGTAATTGCACCATTGCATCTTAATGATGATGTTGAAAATCATGATTTTCTGGTTGAGATTATCCACGTCTGTATGTGTGTTTGCTGGTTGTCAGGAACAATTTATGGCCTTGTGATTCGACGTGTTATTCTGTGGAATAAAACCTTAAAAGTTCCTTGTAACCAGATAAAGGTGCTTAACGTCTCCGTTTTATTAATTCGCACCCGAACGCAAGAGATGTCTTCATTTACACGAGGAATGTAATATAAAAAAAAATAAAACGATATAATTTGTGCACAGGAAATTTCAAATTGTGCACTGATTCCACAGCGATGTCGGCTCACTATAGCTTTAATTCTATGCAAATTATTTCATAATAGTTATTTATGCAACAAGTGAGTGAAGTAATACTTTTTTTTACGAGTAGGAAAGATTGCCGCGCTTCCTACGAGTGAAAAAAATTGCTTTACTCTCAAGTTTCAAACAAAAAATTTTCTACGTCCGTAACTTTAAATAAATTCGATAAAACTTTAATCAAAAAACATAAGTAATAATACTTCTTTTAAATGAAGAAAATAATAATAAACATCAGTTTACTTGATTGGAAACGAATGTTTGCCATTTATCGGCAAAACTCTCGGCGTGTTGCGAAGCGATCATGACACACTTTTTCGCAAAAAAATTTTTAGTTGCGTTAAAGCGTGAAAACACATATTTTATGAACGCAAATTAATGAAGAAAACTGTACATTTTTTAACGGTCGTAGAAAATAGTTATTTATGCAACAAGTGAGTACAGTAATACTATTTTCACGAGTAGGAAAGATTGCCGCACTTCCTACAAGTGAAAAAAAAAAAATGCTTTACTCTCAAGTTTCATACAAAACATTTTCTACGTCCGTAACTTTAAATATTTTCGATAAAACGTTAATCAAAAAACATAAGTAATAATACTTCTTTTAAATGAAGAAAATAATAATAAACATCAGTTTACTTCATCGGAAAAGAATGCTTGACATTTATCGGCAGAACTCGCGGCGTGTTGCGAAGCGATCATGACATTCATGACATACTTTGCGCAAACATTTATTTATTTGCGTTAAAAAATGAACCGCTCCGGCACTTGAACCGTTATGGCATATTTTTCACGCTTTCGGAAGGCTTCAGAAAACATATATTTTATGAACGCAAAATTACTGAAATAAACTGTACATTTTATAACGGATGTAGAAAATGGCATATTAAAACACTAGTTTCATTATCACAGGAGTCCAAATTTAGTTGTGCAATAAAACGACTTGTAAAACAAGTATTTTATACCAATAGATTTTTATGCCATTTCATCGCTGATGTAGGAAATTTATCAATTATCAATAAACAGGGGTTTGTAGTAAAGGTGGGCAAAATGACCCGTTTTGTGAGCTGCCTCAGTGAAAAGGGTCGAGTGAAAAGTGAGAAAATATTTCGACTCATAATTTTAAAGAGTCCAGTAATACTTTCAAAGAGTTAACTTACAATTTGCAAAAGTCGGGTCAAAAGCAAAACAACAAAATAGGTCCCCTTCACCCGGAAAAAAATGACGACCAAAATTTCATGAGCTGCAAATTTACACCGGAGTCACTTGACACCGACTCATTTCTAAGAATTGACTCTGAGTCGACAAACTTGGGAGTTACCCACCTCTACTTTGTAGGCAGTGTTTAAGAGAATACTAAAGGTAAAAGGTTTAAAAGTATTCGAAAGCTGTTGGATGGGCCGTATCCTATTCTTCAAACAGCAAAAGCTACACGAGAGTTTCACCGGTGGATAACGGTGAATGAATAATTGAAATATCTTTCATTAAGCCTTTATAACGCTGTAAAGTTTTTTTGAAATCGGTGGTTTATTTCTCAAGTTAGAACAATTTCAATTATTCGGGGGTAAAAAATCAATCGCAACGTACGCCTCTGCCTTACTGGCGCTAGCTTTCTAGTTACTCATATCAATTAGCAGCATGAAGGCCTTTATAACGCTGTAAAGTTTTTTGAAATCGGTAGTTTATTTGTCAAGTTAGAACAATTTAAATTATTCGGGGGTGAAAAATCAATCGCTACGTACGCCTCTGTCTTACTGGCGCTTGCTTTCTAATTGATTATAATAATTAGCAGCGTAAAGGCCTTTATAACGCCACAAAAAATATTTTGAAATCGGTGGTTTATTTGTCAAGTTAAAACAATTTTAAAATTAACAGGGGAACAATGTTCGGTTACGCCACTGTCTTTATTATATTTGATCGTGATAAGTAACACTGAAGACATTGTTATAATGCTGGAAATTTTTTTGACATCGTTGGTTGCTTTGCTTATGTACCAAAATGCTCCGTTTAATATTATTTATGGCTTTTAAATTAATCCCCCATTGTGCTCCCTCTTAAGCGACCATGATTACTATTACTGAACAATAATTCAGTAATTGCAATGCCAAACACCTATTTGTTTTCCATTATTTAAATTGAATTTTTCGAATACGATACGGAGAAATTCAGCATACGCATACGGGATCTGAAAGCTCTTCTATCAAAATTTGGATGTGAATAATTCTTCACCAGATTTTTTGAGAGAATTTTTTTTTCATATTCGGTTGGCGCTATCTCCAAGCTATTCCACCCAATTTAAAAAAAAACCCGATTTCGGGGGGCTGGGGTCAAAAATGTTTTTTTTTTATTTTCTAGGGTTGAGGGGTGGCGCTAGCTTTTAAATTGGAGGCGCTAGCTTTTAAATTGGAGGCGCTGGGTGGCGCTAGCTCAGGGGAATCCGAATCAAGTGAAAAAACTTAAAAATCAAAGTTCGGGGGGCAACCGTCGACTTGGCCCCCCGGAATTTCAAACCCCCGTAACTTTCTCGCCTTAGGGGCGCTAGCTCTAATTTTTGTGGCGCTAGGTGGCGCTAGCTAAGGCCCTTCTGGCGCAATAGGTTTTTCAAAAAAGTCGAACTTCGGTGGGCTAAGTTGACGGAGCTCGACCTCATCCATATTGTTCTCGATACAGCAGTCAATATGTTGGTACGTGTGGATACAAAAACCTACCTAAATCAGTCTAAAGTTTAAAACTTTCAAATCGGAGGAAGAATCTGGCCACTTTAACATACTAGAACCTGCCGCACGATGGAGGTTTCCGCTGTAGAGAGGAATCAATGGTGGAAGGAGGCTGTTCTCAAAATAAGCTTTCTAGCTTCTTAACCTATGGATCCGATCATGATGGAGAAGCTAGTGGTATAGCAGTTTTAAATATTAAAAAATAAGTAAAAAGAACAGGCTCTTAAATTGTTTAATTACTATTGGATAAGCCCCCTCTTAAATATATCGAATACAAAATACTGGTGAAATGGCAACTTTAAATTTTTAAGTAAGTCAACTCCTCTCTTTCAATCTGTTTTCAAGCATTATTTACGATCTAAGTCAAGTTATATCAAATCTGAACCTCTTTCCTGCCTGGGAAAAGCCAATCCACCAACTGGCGCGCAATTGTTGAAAAATGTACGGGTAAGCCATCGTTGAAACCGCAACGTACTGCAAGTGGTGCACCATTTAACCTTTACGTAACGAATGCCGCAATATTTAGCGACAATAAAAATATTCTTATAAGATCTAATCAGATCGTATGTTTTCTTAAAAGTGTCTTCATTTAATGGAATATTTAAAAAATATGAACCAAAGATTTGGCTTCCCTAAATACCAAACATTCAGTGACCAAATGTGTTGATTATCCACTAAATTTAGCCACTAAGATTTTTTTCGCGACCTATAATGAGCGATATGGAGATTTATTTTTAAGTTGCCTCATTTGACCAGAGTATACTGTGGTAAAACGCCTAGCCTGTATGCACCATCCATTCGCAAAAGTGCAACCGATTCTGAAATTTCTGTTTGTATAGTTTCTGGTGCAAGCGGATGTGGTAAAGATGTAATTGGCGTGTTTTTAAAATGCTACACTTTGCTGATTGACTAATACTGGAATCGATTGCAATTCTTCCGTTATCTTCTGCAAGTTGCTCTTTGTTGTGACTTGGCTGAATATGACCAGTCAACTTAATTGATACCAATGCTTTCATGGGTAACGCATGTCTTTTCCCTGTACCAGTATATATCAGATAGGGTAGCTGGCTTAATGCTTGATAAAAAAAATTAAAATTTCGCTCTAATATGTTGGCATATTATGAAATACGTTTATGTAAGTGAGACTATAAAAATGTTAGAATCGCAAGAAACGACTCTGTAAAAAAGTTTCATTATTCTGCAGAAAAAATAAATATTTTCACAATGTTGTAAACAAAGTATCGAATTAATTAACAATAATGAACGATTTAGTTTGAAACCATTTTCTGATTTTATCGTGCATGAATCACTATTGCATCGTTTGCTTCAAATGCTGAGGTTTTCTGTGTTCCATAACGTCCTCAGCGACAGAAGACAATCCTTAAAAGGGAATTTGGAAAAAGTATAGTATAACTAGTTAAGATAGTTGTTTTTAGGTAGGTACTTCATTAAAATCAAATTTTATTTACTATTAATTTTGAATTATATACATATGTAGTTTTTAAAGGAAAGATAATTTGATTTCATTTCGGGTTAAAAAGCAAAGATGGTCAAGGACATTGGCTTAGCCAAGGTCGATTTTTATAAATAATATAACTTAACCCTTAAATGCATAGTGTTGCAAATTTGCAACACATTTATTTTTCTACATCAATCGCAAGCGGTGAGATGAAGAATTGGCTGAAATTTGGAAAAATATCTCAGACAGTGAAAACTGAATTGGTTTTTCTGATTCGAATAGTATTGCAGATTCAATTTTATAAATAATATCAAAGTGAGGCTTAGGAAGAAGAAACTTTCAAATAAATTAATTAAGCGAAAACACGTCCGTTGAAAAATAAAAATTGGTCCAAAAAAATACGATTTCAACAAAGCGAAATATTCTACTAAATGTCCTCTAGTTGGCATGTCATGGTAACCAGGGGCGGCTCGTTATATAGAGCCAAGGAGCAATGGCACTACCTGAAGTTTCACGCTGAGCAAGAATTTTCAATTAATTCTTAAAACACTTTTTCGCCAGTATAAATGTCAAATGCCTGCATAATTTTAATGAATAGAGAAAAATCGCAATGCATTTGTTTCCCAACGCAATGTATATTGTATAAGTGGCTCTACCATCGACATGTTCCACGAGGTAATACTGATCTTTCACAAGAAGTTTTGTCTTTTCTTCAGTTAGTTCAGTCTTTCTGATAGATTGTTTGATAAAATTGTCAAAGAAAGCAAGTTATATGTCACCCAAAAAGTCCTAACAATCAAGTAATTTATAAGAATTTGTATTACATGTCTGTGACAAATTAAACGAAACATTTATTGCAATGATAATGCCAAACATTAACCCAGAAATCAACCGGATCATGACAGACTACATACTTCGACCTTTGATTGATCATCTAAAAGTAAAATTCTCCAGCATTGCTCTAAAATCTGAACTGTCAGTTGGTGGACAAATGTGTGCTTCTAAAGTCAAACATTATATGAAGCAATACCTTTTATTATTTTGCCCTTTTTCATAAGATTCTTTACGAAAAAAAAAATGTTTTCAGAATTTAAAAAAATCACTCATTTAAGGGTTAAAACGAAACATATGTTCGTAAATCTGTGATTTATATAAAAATAGTTGTTCCCGTAGAAAATTTACTTTATCATATCATCTATTGTATTAATTTTATGGCAAACGTTTATTGATAATTATTTGGATCATAATACATTAGTTACGAATCATATCTGGCGCCTTACATAGCTTCGCGCCAGAGGGTTGTCGCCCTCGAATATGCATAAACATCTTCCAAATACCATTAGTACATAAATAAGATATTGAATTGATTTTCGGTTATTAACTTCATCTAGGTACTTACTTATTTTTTGTGTTATTTTTCGATTAAAACGCTCCTTCATACTTTGGAATTAGTATCACCAACTTTCAAGTAATTTCAGGAAATCGACCGAAATCACTTGTGGATATTTTAATACCCACAATTTACACAGCGATAAATTTAACTTAACCGTTTCTCGTTCTCGCAGGCTTTTGGTCGCAACAACCAACACCTACCCAAGAAGCCACGAAAGAACATCGGAGCTGCCACCGAGCGGCAACACATAATTTACAACACCTCTTAATATTCATCGAGTCAATGTAGCAGATTTGTAAGTACAAGATTTTATGAACATGTCTCCCAGTGGGAATTATTTATACACAATATCCATACGTGCGTATTTTATCCGCGGCAGTACACGACTTTAAAAATAAATTTGTTATCGTAAACATATAATTAATTTTACGTAGAAGCTTATTTACGCACCCGGAGGAATTATTATTACCTACATATTTTCTCGATATGATGTTTCTCTCCGAGCTTAACGCGACAATTTACGCGCATAAAGAGTGTGGTTATGTTTTACATAACGTTCCGATTGATCGTTACTGTGAACGTGTCTTCATTAGCACATTCCATACTGAAAGTTCATTACGATTCAGCCATAATCATAATTATAATGCAAGAAACGTAGGTATAGATTTTTTGGTACATTAAATTTTTAGACAAACCACAGGCGCCTGGTACAGCGGAAGTTGCAACTGATAACATCAATTTGTTCTATTAACGACGCAATTTTTTTTAAATACTATCTTTTTCTCGCAGTTTTAAGTGTGATTTTTCAATCCTGTTCTGGCATCCTGACCACTAACTCACCACACCTTTATCTTCGCCCTGGTACTATTAATTAAGAGATATTGGCGAGGTAAGAGTATATCTAATCAACTTCTTGTACGACAGAAACAACCCATTTACCTGACGTCTTCGTTCTTAATGCATTTCCGAAAAAAATATCGTGGGAGTTCTGTCTCTTTTTTGATTTATTTACACCCTCTGGTTCTACCCAGAGGGTAAATGGTTGGTAAAATTGAGTCATTTTCCAAAGAAGTGAAAAAGAAACAGGTCACGCGACAAATTTGGTTTAATGTGCTCGCATTAGGAGTAATTTTCGAAATACCAACAAAAACCTGGTATCCCACGCGCACGCTATTCGGGGCTGCCTTAAAATGGGACGATTTTGATAATCACAGGAAGTCATGGGTCGCAAATTATTTATAAAAAAAATGCTTTAAACGCTTTTGTGTGGAATTTACCTGAAACGGTAGGAGCTTCTTTATCGGACGTAAAAAATATGTTCTGAAATATACAAGGGATAACAAAATTTTCTATGTTTTATACTACTGTACAATAAATCTCCACTACTCGTGAGGGTTACATGTGTGTCACATTTACATTTAAAACACACTGGTGCAAAATATGAAAAATTCTACGCGAGCACTCTGAGGTTAATGAATTTTAATCATAATTTCCACTCGTTCGTGTCATTATTATCAAGAGCGATAATAACTATTATTTTATATTTAGCTTCTCTAACCCAAAATGAGGTGAATGTGTGTTCAGCAGTTCACAGAGTAGGCTCAAGTGCAGTGTTGCCACACGTTCGAAAACGAATTACCGTACCCTCGTACTCTGAATTACCGTACTTATTAATAAATTACCGTACAAACATTTTAAATGTGATAATTTATTAGGGTGTGGACTACGAGAAATACACACTTATAATGATGTAAACTTACGATTTCAGAGGTGAAGCGATGGTTTTCTAATTTTTTTTACCGAAAATATCACATAAAAAACGTTTTTTCCCCTTTCAAAATCTCGTTCTATTGGATTATTTCGGGGATTTACACATTTTTTAACGAATTTGTTACATAAATCGACGCTAGATAGTCCTATCTGCTAATATAATGTTAACTATCGGGGCAAGATAAATTTGAATACTTCCCATAGGCAGTGTTGCGGAGTAATTTTCGTTTTAGCGGCTGGCGGATTTTCCATTGGAATTGTGTTGGATAGTTGAGAAAACTACAGTAATTAAATTTAAATTTGAACTTTATTTTGGAAATGTATATTTTACAAGAGAAAAAGCAAACATTAATTTAAAAAAAATAACTCACGGAAAAATTAATACATTTTCGAAAAATAAAGGTAGATGTTCTGTGAATATTCTAAAATATTTAAGGAACTCTTATCATATCAGACCTTATTTTCTTTTCGATTTTGGTTTTGTTAAAGTGTTCAACAACTTAAAACATTAATTTTCAAAAATTCATAACTAACACAAAAATTGACTAAGTTTCAAAAATCAAGATTCATTTTATAAAGGTAAATGTATTATGATTGCATCAGAGTTTTTTTTATGAAACTCAACCATAGCGCTATGTTTTTTTTTGCAGTTTTTCCTTGTTTAAAAATTCGTTTTTAAAAATTGAATAAAGTGACACATTTTCAAAAATTAAGGTTAATTTTAAAGGAAGATACATTTGTTATTTATCCATGTTACAGTTTTCTTTCTGAACGCATTTTTTGCATATTTCTACACCCTGTAAGTTTAACTTTTTTTAATATCTGTTATGACTTACATTTTCTTTTATTTATTGAAACCACTTATTTATATTCTGTATATTGACCTGTATAAACCCATTGTTATTGGCACATTAAATAAATTAAATTAAATAGATGTTTTGTGAATATATGAAAAAAAAATCGATTTTTTGTCTTCAACAACATTCAATATTAATTTTCAAAAATTAATCTAACACAAAAATTGACACATTTTCAAAAGTCTAAGTTGATTCTAAAGGCAGATGTTTTGTGAATATACTTACTAAACTTTTTAAGAAATTCTATATCAGTTTTTACTTTCTCCGTTACGAAGTACGAGAAAGTATTGTGATCGTGATTTTTTTTTCAAAATTTTTTTTTACTGAAATTTCCGTTTTGGGGTCCCTAGATGCCATTTCAACAATTTCTGGAAAAAAAAAAATTGTGTCTGTGTGTGTGTGTGTGTGTGTGTGCGTGTGTGTGTGTGTCTCTGTGTGTGTGTGTGTGTGTGTGTGTGTGTGTGTCTGTCTGTGTGCGCTGTATCTCAAAAACCAATAGAGCAATTGATATGAAACTTTGAACATACGTCTTATTTGATAATCCGAAGAACTATTTGGTAAAATTTCGTACACCGGAAGTGGGTGTTTACCTTAACTGTTTTTTGTTTTTTGCCAATATTTTCTTAAATATAAAAAATATCACAAAAACATTTAGATAAACATCGAAGACAACAAAGAAATTAATCGCTTTTGCTTGAAAATATTTTTCATAAAATCATTGCTATTCGAGAAAAAAAAATATTATTATTTTTTATTTTTGGTTTATAATTATGAAACGATAATAGTTACAGCAATTTTATGTCAATAATAATTGTAGAGAATGCCAAAATGAACAACTTCTAAAGAATACGTTTTTTCTAAATCTAGTTAGTTTTCGAGTAAACCTAGTTTTTGAATTTGAAGTATAATTTTTCCATGTTTCATGATTTTGACGTTTTAAACGTCAGTTTCATCCGAGTTTACGCAACGCTCGATGTACATTTAAAATATGATTTCAATTGAAAATAAACCCACGAAAACATAAATATAAAGTCGGAGAAAGTAACATGATGGCCACATCACCATTTTTTTTTGTTCGACAACTTAAAACGTTAATTTTCAAAAATTCATAACTTACGGAAAAAGTGACGCATTTTCAAAAATTACAGTAAGTTTTAAAGAAAGATGTTTTGTGAGTGTATTAAAATTTTCTTTTTTCGATTACTTTAATATTAATTTTCAAAAATTTATAACACGCATTTTCAAAACTCAAAGTTAATTTTAAAGGTAATAATATATTGTACAACGAGCATATAATGATAAACGATTTGCTCCACTCGCCTGCGGCTCGTTCCGCAAACATCGTTCTCGTGATTAACAGCCACCATATGCGAGTTGTACACTATACTTTGTTCACGAAAATTAAAATCAAAATTAAAATCGAAATCAAAATAAAAAAAAACAAAAACAAAATCAAAATCAAAATTAAAATCGAAATTAAAATTGTGATTACAATTACAATTGAAAAAAATTAAAATCAGTATTAAACAGGGTAAACAAAATATTATTATAAATCGCGTTCCGTGAATTAAAGCGCGAATTAGCGTGTTTAATAACCATATTAAACACGCAAATGCGTGTGCGTGTTTAATAAGCGTTTTAAACACGCAAATGTGTGTTTAAGAAATCGAGTGTTAAATGTACCCCATTAATGCTGCCCATAGAATTAAATAATGCGCACATTATAACATTTGCGTGAACAAACATATTATGACTGCATTAAACGTTTGAAGGAATTCAATCATATCAGTATTTTTTTTTTATTTTTTCTTTGTTTAAATATTCGACAAATTAAAAAACATCATTTTTAAACATTTATAGCTCACGCATTTTCAAAAATTAAAGATAATTCAGATGTTTTTTTTTATTTTTGATAAATTCTAGCATATCATGTAATAAATCAAGTGTCGGAAATGACCATTTTTGACTGCCAAAAATGACAATTTTTAACTGCCAAAAATGCCAATTTTCAACTGCCAAAAATGCCAATTTTCAACTGCCAAAAAGGCCAATTTTCAAGTGTCGGAAACAACCATTTTCAACTGCCAAAAATGACATTTTTAACTGCCAAAACTGACAATTTTCAACTGCCAAAAAGGCCAATTTTCAAGTGTCGGAAACGATCATTTTTAACAGCGAAAAATGACAATTTGCAACTGCTAAAAATGACAATTTCTAACTGCCAAAAATGACAATGTCAACTTCCAAAAGGCCAATTTTCAAGTATCAGAAACGACCATTTTTAACTACCAAAAGGAAAAATTTTCAACTGCCAAAAGGCCAATTTTCAAGTGTCGGCAACGACCATTTCTAACTGCCAAAAATGACATTTTTAACTGCCAAAAGTGACAATTTTCAACTGCCAAAGAGGCCAATTTTCAAGTGTCGGAAACGACCATTTTTAATTGCCAAAATGACAATTTTCAACTGCCAAAAATGACAATTTCTAACTGCCAAAAATGACAATGTCAACTGCCAAAAAGGCCAATTTTCAACTGCAAAAAGGCCTATTTTCAAATGTCGGAAACGACCATTTTAAGCTGCCAAAAATGAAAGTTTTCAACTGCCAAAAGGGCCAATTTTCAACTGCCAAAAGGCCAATTTTCAAGTATCGGAAACGACCATTTTTAACTGACTGCCAAAAGGACCAATTTTAAACTACCAAAAGGTCAATTTTCAAGTGTCGGTAACGACCATTTTTAACTGCCAAAAGTGACAATTTTTAACTGCCAAAAAATTACAATTTTCAACTCCTAAAAATGACAATTTTCAACTGCCAAAAAGACCAATTTTCAAGTGTCGGCAACGACCATTTTTAACTGATAAAAATGACAATTTTTAACTGCCAAAAATGACAACTTCAACTGCCAAAAACGACAATTTCACACCCAAAAAAGAACACATTTTCAAAAAATTAAGTTTTTTTTAAGGTACATAAATGTGTTATGATAGCATCGGACTTCAATCATCGATATTATTTTATTTTTCTATTTTTCCTTTGTTCAAATATTTCGACCAATTTTAAAAAATTCATAACCCGCAGAAATTGGCAGAGTTAATTAGTTTTAAAGGTAAATGTTTTGTAAAGATATCAACATTTTTAAGGAATTACTATTATATCAGTATTTATTTTTTAGCCAAAATATGAATTTTCCAAAATTAATAACTCGCTCAAAAATCGACTCAATTTCAAAAATCAAGGTTAATTTTAAAGAAAAATGTATTATGATTTCATCAGAGTTTTTAAGGAATTCAATCATATCGATATGATTTTTTTCTAGTTTTTCCTTGTAAAAATATTTGACCACTTAAAAATTCATTTAAAGAAATTTATAACTCAAAAATCAAAATTTATGTTAAATCTTGTGGATATATTAAAAATTTAGAGCATTTGAGTATTTATATTCTCTAAATTTGTTCAACTTACAAAAAAAAATTCAAAAAATCATAACTCTGGGAGAAATTGGCGAATTTGCCAAATGATGGATGTTGTACCTCTCACAATTTTATTCTCTCCACTACTCCTAACGCTCTTAATAGAGCGGCCATTGCTACCGCGCGATAAATTTGTCGAATTAAAAACGCGGTAAAAATGCTTTTTATACAGGGTGAAAATTACCATACATTTGTGTACGGTTTTAACATTTGGACCGTATACCGTACTCAATTCGCTCAATACAAGTACGGTAATTACAGTACGTATGGCAACACTGCTCAAGTGTATAGTGGGCCCTGCACTAAAGATGGATCTGACTAACAAGTCAGTAATATAAATTAATACTTGAGAAACTCTCACTTTATTTATTTAGATCTTTATTTTTTTATTTACCCAACAGCCACAAGGGCCAATTACAGAGTAATATAACCATAAAAACTTAATAAAATAAAATAAAAACGGAAGATAATAATAAATATAAAAGTCCAAAAGTACTCATTTGTTGCAGATGCATTGAATAAATTCTATAAAGACGAAAATCAATAGAAATTGTTAATATCGTAGATTTAAGCACTGAAATATTGGATTACAAACTCTAAAAAATAAAAAATTTCAAATGATCATAACTGATCCAAGTTTTGAAGCAAAAAAAAACACAGTTACAAAAATTGAATTAATTCCGGATTAGTTTTTCTCGAGGCGTACACATTTTTTAAAAGAATTTATTTAATAGTAGCATTAAATCGAAAATATGTAGACCATTAATAGTGGATGTAAAACACGTGAAGCTTTAAATCGGTGCACATAAATAATTAGAACAAAGCGTAGCGATCGAGTTAATGGAGTCGTAACGTTTTTCTTAAGTGTGAGAACGCCACGGGTCGCATGTAAATGTCCGAAATTATTCTTATCTTTCGGAAAAGTTGTCACGTCCCGGTGCCACAACTCGACTCTTCCATTATATTCAAATATCTACTGTTTACAACTCACGGGCCCACCTACTCACCGCCGCAGCCCTATCTCTTATTCCAACACTTTTTAATGAGCAGCTCACGTGTGTGTTCAGATAACTCGCGATACGGATTTCAAATGGGTCAGAAAATTGGTCACACTGATATTTAAAACAGTGTTTTTTTTTTAATCAATTCCAATTATCTGTCAGTGAAGAGAATTTAAGAGACAGTTGAAATGAACCGTTTAGAGTGACAGTACCAAACGTCAAATTATCCATGCTAATTTATTACTCTAAACTTTTCATATTTAATTGAATTGAGTTGAATTCAATTCGGAGAGAATTATCCAAAAAAGAATATCTTCGTAAATCTTTAATTATTACTGTTCCAACGTTACTGAAAGAACTATGTCTCTGGTCAAAACTGAAATTGGATGATTTAAAACTAACTTCCGGTAGAAACATTATTTTAGATTTCATATTAAATTCGATAATTTTGTGAAATTGTGATATATTGAGCACTAAAAGTATTCCCAACTAAAACTTTGTTTACCTCCACTAATGGAAAAATGGCGCTGGTCAAAGTTACATTTTGTGTTAATCAAAAACTATTTGCAAAAACACACTAGTGGATTCCAATTCAATAGCACAGGAGTTGTAACAGATGAATCCTAAATCGTGTGTTCTTACAATTACCTCAATATAACTCATTTAAGTTTACAAAAAGAAAAATGGTGCTGATCAAAATTAAGAACTTTTTGAAGGAACATAATTGTAGAATCGATATCAAATACAAAAATTAAATGAAATTATGACAAATTATTTAAAAAAAGTGTGTGTTTAGAAATGACTAATTAAAGGGCCTAGCGGGATAAGTATCCAAAATCTGCCTTCGGACGTATTAAGGGGTCTCACGCCAAGTCAAAAATTTCAAAAAATCGATTTTTGGGTTTTGACATTTTCAGTAATTCCGGATTTTTTTTTGACTTAGGCGTATGCCATTCAGTCACGACATGTTTGTAATTAAACGAATTCAGGAATTAGTCTGATTAAAATTGATGAAGTTACAGGCGTTTAAAGTACGCTCCGTTCGCATAGTCAATTACATAGATCAACTCAATTGATCTATTTTTCGGCTTTATGACTAGGTATGATCCCTTAAGCTATTATTAATGTCATAAGTTTACATTTATGTGGTATGAAACCAATTTTTATGGGAGATATCAATGAGACTATTTTCTAGAAAAATTAAAAATAAATTGCGACAAAAATTTGAAGTGAATTTCTTTTTTAATTTTTCGAATTTTTTTTTTTTGAGTTTATGTACTATAGTGTCACCCACTATTTTTCACATATACAGTGCGCGCACCTTAAGTATGGAATAAATTCAGTATAATCGAAATAAAATATTTTTGGAAAAAATTTTCGAACAGGTTGATTTTTTTTGATAAAAATAAAAGTCGATTTTCAGTCGTTATTTGTTTTTTAGCATTGATGCCATCTATTGATTCATTTTTAATTGGCAACCCCCTGTTTTTGTTTCTGATTTTGAGAGATCTTTTCATTGTCCAACTGGCAGTATAAAAATGTTGCCATCTTACATAAGAATTTTTTCGAGTAAATGACAATTGAAAGTGAGAACACGATATTTAGAGTTTTTGCAAAATGACCTTGTAGCAATTCTTCCAAACAATGATCTTGACCTTCCATATAATATAATATGGTTTCAGCAAGACGGCGCACCCCCGCACTATGCGCGTATATTGGACAATTACTTTACGAATATATGGATTGGTAGACGAGCACAAAGAGCCCGGAAATATTCAAACTGTTCAAGAAAAATTTCTACATGTTCGAACTGTGGATGGCAGTTCGAAAATTTAATTTAATAATTGTATTTGCTTGCTAAAGAAGTTTTTCTTTATTTTATGTTAACAATAAAATTTACAGTTTCTTACTTTCAATTGTCATTTACATATGTGGTACGAAACTCCAAATTTTAACCTCTAAATTTAATTTTTATGGGAGATATCAATGAGACCATTTTTTAGAAAAATTAAAAATAAATTCCGACAAATTTCAAGTGAATTTATTTTTAATTTTTCGATTTTTTTTTTTTTTGAGTTTTTGTACTATAGTGTCACCCATTATTTTTGACATATGCAGTGCGCTTGCCTAAAGTATGGAATAAATTCAGTAAAATCGAAATAAAATATTTTTGGAAAAAATCCTCGAACAGGTTGATTTTTTTTTTGGATAAAAATACAAATTTTTGCGTAAAAGTCGATTTTCAGTCGTCATTTGTTTTAGAGCATTGATGCCATCCATTGATTTATTTTTAATTGGCAACCCCCTATTTTTGTTCCTGATTTTAAGAAATCTTTTCATTGTCCAACTGGCAGTATAAAAAAGTTGCCATCTTACATAAGAATTTTTTCGAGTAAATGTCAATTGAATGTGAGAACCCGATATTTAGAGTTTTTGCAAAATGACCTTGTAGCAATTTTTCCAAACAATGATTTTGACCTTCCATATAATATAATATGATTTCAGCAAGACGGCGCACCCCCGCACTATGCGCGTTTATTGGACAATTACTTTACAAATATATGGATTAATAGACGAGCAGAAGAGCCCGAAAAATATTAAAAATGTTCAAGAAAAATTTCTACATGTTCGAACTGTGGATGGCAGTTCGAAAATTTAATTTAATAATCGCATTTGCTTGCTAAATAAGTTTTTGTTTATTTTGTGTTAGCAATAAAATTTACAGTTTCTTACTTTCAATTGTCATTTACATATGTGGTACGAAACTCTACCAAATTTTAACCTCTAAATTTAATTTTTATGGGAGATATCAATGAGACTATTTTCTAGAAAAATTAAAAATAAATTCCGACAAAAATTTCAAGTGAATTTTTTTTTTATTTTTCGATCTTTTTTAGTTTATGTACTATAGTGTAACCCACTATTTTTCACATCTACAGTGCGCGCGCCTAAAGTATGGAATAAATTCAGTAAAATCGAAATAAAATATTTTTGGAAAAAATCCTTGAACAGGTTGGTTTTTTTTGATAAAAATACACATTTTTGCGTCGTCATTTGTTTTTGAGCATTGATGCCATCCATTGATTTATTTTTAAATGGCAACCCCCTATTTTTGTTCTTGATTTTGAGAGATCTTCTCATTGTCCAACTGGTAGTATAATAATGTTGCCATCTTACATAAGAGATTTATCAAGTAAATGACAATTGAAATTGAAAACCCAATATTTAGAGTTTTTGCAAAATGACCTTGTAGCAATTTTTCCAAACAATGATCTTGAAGTTCCATATAATATAATATGGTTTCAGCAAGACGGCGCACCCCCGCACTATGCGCGTTTATTGGACAATTACTTTACGAATAGATGGATTGGTAGAGGCGCACAAAAACCCCGGAAATACTCAAACTGTTCAAGAAAAAATTCTACATGATCAAACTGTGGATGGCAGTTCGAAAATTTAATTTAATAATCGCATTTGCTTGCTAAAGGAGTTTTTGTTTATTTTGTGTTAACAATAAAATTTCAATTGTCATTTACTCGAAAAATTTCTTATGTAAGATGGCAACATTTTTATACTGCCAATTCGACAATGAAAATATCTCTCAAAATCAAGAATAAAAATAGGGGGTTGTCATTTAAAATCAAAATGGATGACGACATTACTCATAAACAAATGACCACAGAAAATCGACTTTCATGCAAAAATGTGCATTTTTATCAAAGAAAATCGATCTTTTCTTTTAAATATTTTATTTCGGTTTTACTGAATTTATTCCATAAATTTATTTATTCCATTTAGGCGCGTACTGAATATTCCTCAAAATGTGTCTTTCAACATATATTTTTGCTAATTTTTTTGGGATGATGCAACATCGTGAAAAAAATATAAACGTGCCGCTCTTAGAAGGTTACCTTTAAGAAAAATAGTGCTGGTTGAAACTAAAGTTTGATGATTAGAAATTGACTATGACGAAGATTCCACATTTTCAACACGACATTTGAATAAAACTGTTAAATAATAATCCCAAGAAGGAAACCTTGAAAAAATACAGATTAGAACTTATTTAGTTCACTATAAGAAAAATTGCGAGGATCATAACTAAAATTTTATATTAAAAAACTGAGTTTTCGTAGAAAGATATTTGTAGATATCTGATCTATTAAAACAATTGAGTAGAGAAGTCTTCCCGGAAGTATTCCCGGAAGTGAAAATGGCAACGCTGTACGCGCAAAATGGCCGCCAATTTAGTGGCGGGAAATTCAAATCTGGGGTATTTTAGGGTAAACAAATTCAAATCTGGGGAATTTCGGGTGGAAAAATTCAAATCTGGGGGATTTTCAACTCAAAATGTTCACAAACTGTAGTGGCGGGATATTCGAAATCTGGGGGGAGATAAAATGGTAACAGCGGAGCTTGGAAGTTCTACAGTGTTGCCGAAAAGGCATTCGGTTTCCGGGAATTCCATCCGGTTTCACCCTGGAATGGCAACAATAAAACTTAATCTTAGAAAGTATGTATTTATTAATTCAAACTTCTTCAACTTTGCATTAATATTATTGCCGTTGCCATTACTAAAATATGATGATCAAAAACTCATATTTTGAAGATATCTGATTGTAGTTTGGATATCCAATTCAACAATTGTATACCCTGTATTTTTATTGCAACTGTTAGCAACAACTCTCAGAAGTACTGCTAAATAGTTAGATGACCAAATTCCAAAACCGCTATTACTCTCCAACTTTTGATATCTGTTATAAATCACGTTAATAATTGTCTGCTCTGGGATTTTCCAGTTTCAGATTCAGAACCAAAAATTCAAACTGCAGAATGGAAGAACTAACATTTAGATCTAGAAAATCAAATTTAAGAACTAGAGAGAAACAATATTTCTAGAGAACCTAGTTTTAAAACAAGAAAAAAAAAATTGATGACCATATATCAAAAATTGATGACCAAAAATAAAAAACCGATGACCTAGAATTAAAAATCGCTGACCAAAAATCAAAAACTGATGAGCAAAAATCGAAAATTCAAGACCAAAAATCCAAAACTCAGAACTAAAATCCAAAATGAAGCATAAAAATCTGAAAGTAAAGACTGGAAATCCAAAATTCAGAATTAAAATCCAAAATTAAGCATGAAAAATGGTGATATGCCATGATGTTACTTTCTCCGACTAGATGGTACCATTTATATTTACGTTTTCATGTTTTTTTTTTAAATTTAAATCATATTTTAAATGAACATCGAGCGTAGACTCGGATGAAACTAACGTTTAAAACGTCAAAATTATGAAAGATGGAAAAATTAAACTTAAGTTTCGAAAATTCAAGACCAAAAATCTAAAACTCAGAACTAAAAAAAGTCGAGTTTTTCAGAATTTGATCGGCCGTAACGGCTAAACGAAAACTTCAAATTGAACGCGGTTTTCAAATATGTGCTCCATGAATGTAAATTAGTCGGATTCGATTAAAATTGGCGATTTAAAATTTTTGACGAAAACCTGAAAAACTACCCAAGGGTCCCTTCTTACTTTTGCTCAAAAATTGGCTTTAAAATAATTTGCTGAAGAAGCCACTGGTTTGATTCGGGGTTTCTACACATCACTGGAAAGATCCCTTTAGTACGGAAAATGTACTTACGCAAGAACAAATCTCAATTTGAAGCCCGTGACGCGTCAGCAAAGAAAACTCGAAAATGGAAAAAATCGAAACAATCAACTGTTTTAATAATCATCGTAGACCCTTATGTAATACCTGGTGCACTAACGGCTTCCATTTATAAACCTGTGTTTCTTAAAAAGTTACTGATAAAGGGAATAGCGGAATAAGATGGTCAAAAGTGCCCCCAAATGAAATGAGCTGGAGGATTAAAAATAATGTTTAGGATCATAAAAAAATCAGATTCGACAAAAAAGTAGCCCCCCACCCCCTCTCATCCCTTGCTATAGTCAAACATGTGTTTTTTTGGTTTTTAATTTTCCTGTGCATCCAACTAACTTTTGACTTTCGGTTGGTATCAGTACCTTAAGATAACAATATTATCTAATGTATTTTTATAAAACGGAATTTTTTGGCGAGAAATTCGAATTTTGACAAAATAAAATATCAGTAAATAGCGATTATTTCAGAGACGTTAAAAGGTGCACTTCTAGAAAAAATATATAATGGGTGTCTATTGTTTCTTAATATGTGTGATTTTTTTCAGAATTTTCCGATTAGTAGAACATGGCCAAAATAATTAAAAACCGCATATTTGACCAATTTTAACAAAGTAGTTGTTTCAATAAGTTATTTGTTTGTAGTCTTAATAAGACTTAATGTTCAGAGTCACGAACAGGTTGAATATTCAAATATTTAGGCTATTTTTCGTCTTTATTATTTGAATTTTAACTTTATTTATCATTTTCAAACGGAAAAAAAATAGTAAACTTTTTATTTGCACATTTTAGGTTATTTCTTGTATTGATGTATACTACACAATTTTGTTTTACTCATTTAGGGGGAAACTTCAATACCTGGAACCAAAAAAATTCATTCAAAATTACTCTTTCCGTTAAAATCGAAAGGTGCTACTGCCGAATAAAATTTTTACGCAAAATAAATGGTACTGATAGATAAGTTTATTTTTGAAAATACATGCCACAAAATGAAAGTGATAAATAAGGTTAAAATTAGTCAAAAATGTGGTTTTTAATTATTTTGACCATGTTCTGTGACTCGGAAAATTCTGAAAAAAATTACACATATTAAGAAACAATTAACACCTATTATATATTTTATATTAACAAAATTCGAATTTCCCGCCAAAATTCCCGTTTTATAAAAATACATTAGATAATATTGTTATCTTAAGGTACTGATACCTACCGAAAGTCAAAAAGTAGTTAGGTGCACAGGAATAATTAAAAACCAAAAAACACGTTTTTGACTATAGCAAGGGATAAGAGGGGGGGGGGGGGGTGTATACTTTTTTGTCGAATCTGACTTTTTTATGATTCTAAACATTATTTTTAACCTCCCAGCTCATTTCGTTTGGGGGCACTTTTGACCATCTTATTCCGCTATACCCTTTCGAAATAAATATGCATGCAATTTTAAATTTATTCTTAATTAAATCCACCATTTATATTATATATAGGTAGTGACCGAATAACGACCCTTATTTTTTTTTTATCGTGCGAACATCATAAATGCGTATAATCTGTAATTTTATTGCACTTTTAAAATGGTTTAGCACATTTTTAAGTAATGACGTTGTTGCAAATTTACCCGGTTCATCGCAACCCTGTCCCTCCGTATTTGCATATATTTGTTTAGGTAAGTTCCGAGTAACATCCCTTAATTTCTTTTACTTATATGATTTAATAACCTTGGCGGTAGAATTTTGATTTTTTTTTTCACACATACATATTGTATTTTCTTTGTTAAAAGAGGTTTTCCGTATATATTTTAAATAAATAAATAAACATCATAAATGAATATAATCTATAATTTTACGCCACGTTTAAAATCTTTAGCATATTTTCAAGTAACGGCCTTGTTGCGAACCGATTACCAGAAGTAGGTATTCACTACCACACAAAAATATAATTTATTTTGGTCGAGCTAAAATTGTACAAATGTGTTTATGCTGATTTCATACTGAAAATAGCTATTCGTGATATTAACTATTTTAGAAGAGTTTCTTATTGAAATTGCATTAATTAATGCCGTTTATTTTGATGCCCGCCTATTGAGAACCTCAGGCATTCGAGACGCATAAACCACTCACCCAACACGCAATTATCTTTTTAAAGTAATAAGAAAACAACAGACGTTTAGCCAGAAATCAGGTGTTCCGACACATTTGCCCAACCCTGTATAAATAACTATTATACCATAAAATCGGAGAAAGTAATATGTTGGCCACATAATATTTTTTTTATTTTAAGATTAATTTATTACCCTTGTTGTCTGTGCATGCGTGTGTGTTTGTGCACAACACTTCTTCATATGATTGTAAACATGGTTACTAACCAATCAATATTACACATTGTATATTAATCGAAAGTACTAACCTTCTGCGAATGTCCGGGCGCATTTTGTTTCCTCGGATTTGTCCATTTTCGCTGCCGGTCGACGAACTCATCCGGCGCTATAACTATTATCTACGATTTCTTCACTTTACTATGTATTACCGGCGGCAATTTTTGCACAGTACTCCTCTTCCATATTTGCACTACATGTTCACTTAACACACACACACGAATCGATCCAAAATACTCGAAATTAATTGAAAATAGCAAACGAAAACCACGCCGCGCGGATACGTTTACGGAGGGACAGCCGATTAGCATGATTTCTTCCCCGCGTCTCTCTCATTCTCTCTCTCTCATGCATCGAGTCGGCGGCGACATCCCGCATGTCTCCAAAGCATTTGTTTTTTTTCGTTGGTTAAATTGTAATGCAGGTGTGATAATTAGGAGCGTACATTATTGTAAATACATCGAGTGATTAACAGTGCAAGTGATGTTTGTGAATATGGACCGTGCTGATACTACGAACACAGAATTCGCTGTTGGAAGCTGCGATTGGGAAGTTTTAAGGTTAGTGGTTGATAATAATTCTCTTATAAATCGAAGCTATATTATTAGAGCCATATAATACAGTAAAGTATTTTAATCAAACAATAATTAAGTAACATCTAATCGCAAATTGTTCTTGACGTGTTTCCATGTTTGTGCCGTACTAATTGACTGTGTTATTGTATAATTAATAGTTACTTTTTTTTCTATTACATTCCCATTGTTTTTCTATTGCACAGAATATTGATGTATTTTTACAAACATGTGAATATCGAACGAAAGAAGATACGCATAGGGGATGCTAGTGTAGATCAATGCAGAATTTAATTCTGCGTCGGAATATGTAAACATATACAGGGTGTTCCATTTAAAAACATCGAGATTTAACCCGCCATTGGTGGGGGTTTTCAACTGAACATTTCTCGAAACGTATTACTAATAGTTCGTGTTTTTTTTTTAATTAATGCTCTTTGACAATAAAACAAAGATCAATTTAAGCTCTGCAATGCGGCAGCTACTGAAAATTGCAACAAAAAACAATACCGGAGAATAAAGTTATTCGACACACCCGGTCTCACAGACCAGTAGGGTCACCATTGACGGGTTAATGCTTTAAAGTTGACTAAATGTGGTATGAAATTTTAAACACTATTAATTTTATTTTTCCAAAAATAAATCACCACTGGGTACCTTCGGGTATTGGCTTTTTATGGCCAACATTACATCCCTTCAATTTTGTATTGTTCGGAGATATGTATTTTTAAGTGAATTATTAAAAAGCACAAAATTTTTAAAATGTCAAATATTTTGAAACGCTTAAATTTTGAGGTTATGTTACTTAATGTTTTTTTTTCGCTGAATTTTATGTGAAATCCAAATTTGCAATAAAAAATATAGCATTCCATATAAAATAAGGAATTAATTTGGTGTTGACTTCCGGTATAACCGGACGTCGAATAATCTTGAAAATATTTTTATTGAAAAGAGCACCCTCAATTACGTAAACGTTGAAAATCTCATTACAATAATTATTTACAAGTTCATATACTTTTGATGTACCATATCGGTGGGACACCCTATACAGGGTCCTGCATCTCACCTCCCGTCTTCTATAGCTCAGTTACTAATTAAGTTAGGATTTCGATATTTTGTAGAATATATTTGTATCCTAGGATGCATTTCAGAAAAATATTTTTGATTATACAGGGTGTCCCAAAAAAGCGTGACGTCATGATGATACATTATTTTAAATTACATGCTATGTATTGTATTGCTTATTTGGGTACCTTTTATGGTTGCCTACATACTCTTATAATTTTATTGGAATCGATTTAGGGATATCAGCAAAAAAAAATAAAAACTAAAAAAAAAACAGTTTTGCACTATTGTTTTAAAAAATGAATAAAAAATAAAAATAGTGCCTTGTTAATAAAATCATACAAGGCACTTATTAAATAAGGTCTGATAGTCCCGTTAACCAAGTTTGATTGATATGAATTATACAGGGTGTCCAAAATTTGGTATCAAACTTTCCAAATTTTAAAGCAATTTATTGTTCTTATTTTAAATTGGAACCCCTGTATATTTTGGTGTCATTCCATGCAGAATTAAAAAAACAAACATTTTTCCTTATAACAACTCTGTCCCAATTCCTAAGGCATTAAAAGTTATTTGCAGAAAACTCGATTTATCAACCATTTCAATGGCCACTTTACTGAATAAAAATCGAAGGTGGCTTTGAAAAACAATGTATTGACATTAAAATTTAACAAGCTGGCAGGAGACTGTTTTGACTTTAGTAATGTAAAAGTTTAAAGCATAGTTAACTGAAGCTCTTTGTACTCAAGAATTATTTTTTCCATGACAAAATATTATTTTTAAGTATAAAGAACTTAAGCTAACAATGCTTTAAACGTTTACATTACTAAAGGTAAAAAAATTTTCTCTTGTCACTTTGTTAAATTTTAATGTCAATAAATTGTTTTTCAAAGCCACCTTCGATTTTTATTTAGTAAAATGGCTATTGAAATGGTTGATAAAACGAGTTCTGCAAATAACTTTTAATGCTTTAGGAATTGGGACAGGGTTGTCATAAGGAAAAATGTTTGTTTTTAAATTCTGTATGGAATGACATAAAAATATACAGGGTTCCAATTTAAAATAAGAAAATAAATTTCTTTAAAATTTGGAAAGTTTGATACTAAATTTTGGACACCCTGTATAATTCATATGAATTAAACTTGGTTAATGGGACTATCAGACCTTATTTAATAAGTGCCTTGTATGATTTTATTATTATTAACAAGGCACTATTTTTTATTCATTTTTTAAAACAATAGTGCAAAACTGATTTTTTTTTAGTTTTTTTTTTTGCTGATATCCCTGAATCGATTCCAATAAAATTATAGGAGTATGTAGGCAATCATAAAAGCCACCCAAATAAGCAATAAAATACATAGCATGTAATTTAAAAAAATATATCATCATGACGTCACGCTTTTTTGGGACACCCTGTATAATCAAAAATATTTTCCTGAAATGCATTCTAGGATGCAAATTCTAACTTAATTAGTAAATGAGCTATAGAAGACGGGAGGTGAAATACAGGACCCTGTATATTACGCAAAAAATATCGCACTCGGAATATACATATCAGCAAGCAGGGGGGACCGTAAACTTTGAGCGCCCTCAGCTAACCTAATTAACCAAAATTTATTCTCAAAAAGAACTTCAAATTGGTCTGTATAAAAAAAACCGTTGACGTAGCCATCACGTTACTTTCTCCGATTTAAAAGTATAATATAATTTTTTACAAGGTTTGAGCCACAGAATTTTGTTGGTGAGTTGGCCATGCCTGAGAGAGATTGAAATTGAAACATAGCAGTCATGTCTTAGATTAATTCATTTTTTTTAAATGTAATTCAATAAAACTCATCTAGTCTCATGACGACGTAATGATGTGTAACATAACTCATTTATCTCACAGCCAATTCTGATTTTGTGGCTCACACGATATTTTGCATATTTATCGATTTTTTTTTCAAAACTAGAGTGATTTCGAAAAGTTGTTCTTTTTGGCATTTTATATAATTCTTGTTTATACGGGGTGCTGAATTGTAACGCGGTCCATGGGGGTTTACATTCCATTTTTTTCAAAAACGAGAGGGGAGATATGGAAAAAACTTATTTTTTCTACTCCCATCTCTAAAATGTCATTTATCACATATGTTTCCATGACGCTAAGTGATTATTTAAATACACCTTGACAAACTGTGACTTTGTGCATTTTAGTCATGGGCTGAAGTTAGCTCCAGATCTTTAAATCGCTAAAATCAATTGAAACTCAAAATCAAGTTAGTTGTCACTTATCAACAATCTGTCAAAATAAAAAATAATAAATGAAACAAGGGATTCTTTCAACTTAAATCAAATAAATAATACCTACAAAACATCAAAGAAATTTAGAATTAATGATTTTCTTTAGCATTTGCCATAATGTCTGTAACGTAACTGTTAATGTATATTAACCCAAGTAGACTAATTTAATAATAATGTACTATTACCATGTCCATTTAACTTAATAAAATAATTTCAAAATTTTACCAATTTAGTCGTAGAAAAAGTATAGTATGCAATTCGTGTTATAAACTTCTCTAGACACTCGTTATTAAACACTCGCTCCGCTACGCTAAGCTCGTGCCTAATTAACTCGTGACTAAAGTGCCGTTTATAACACTTGTTGCATAATATACTATTTTATACGTTGTTAATTTTGGTATTTTCTGCAATTCTTGTTTATACAGGGTGTTTAATTGTAAAGAAGGCGATAGGGATTTACATATGTTAATACTGGCTCCCCTAATTATTTGACACTATCGTAGTGTGAGTGAACGGACTGTTAAATAATTAAGGAGACATTTAAACGTCATTTTGACAAGATTGTATTTCAATTAATCTGCACTGAGGAGACGAATAGCCTGAAACCGGTCTGAAGTTTGGTTTAACCTCTAATTTTGATATTTGAGTTGAGTTATTACATTCCTGGAAATTGTCGATTTTCAATCATCTTACTAGGGCACTGATGATACAAGACAGTCTGAAACCGGTCTCAAGTTTTGCTAAATTCACCAATTTCGACATCTGAGTTGAGTTGTTACATTCCTCGTCCGATTTATCCATCAATCTGACTAGTTTACGATGAGACAAAATAGTCACAAACCGGTCTATTTTTGGGAAACTGTCGATTTTAAATCATAATGGGAAATAGTCCGAGACCGGTCTCAAATTTCTCTTAATCAACCCATTTTGGTATCTCAGTTCAAATTTGCTTCTCGAGGAATTATCTCGAAATGTAGTTAAGGGATGTTTGCAATTTTTTACAGTATCGTGGAGTAATACGCTGTTTCATAAACTGTGGAAAATTTCAAGTGTCTGGCAATTCTTTTTATATTTTTTAAGCGCTCGAGGAAAAGTGCAGCTTTAGATAATTACAAATTTTGTTCTCGAGGAATTATTTCGATAGATTTTTGCAGTATCGTGGAGTAATACGTTGTTTCAGTAGCTGTAGAAAATTTCAAAAAATTCCTTAAAAAGGTTCCGAAATAAGTCTAGAAAGAGGCCTTGAAAAAATGTCCTAAAAAAAATCGGAAAAATAACCCTAAAAATGTTTGAGAAAAAGCCATCAACAAAAAATCTCCTGAAAAAATTCTTTAAAAAAATACCTAAAAATCTACTGAAAAATAGTGTGAAAAAAGTTGTTCTAAAAAACGGCCCTGAAAAAAAGTTTTGAAAAAGTTGTAATTTGTCCTGAAAGAGAGCGTGAAAAAAGATCACGAAATAAAGTTTTGAAAATAAAGTCTTGAAATATCTTTAAAAAAATCTTGAAAAAAAGTAAATGTAATTAAAAGAATCTTACAAAAAGTAATCTTGAGCTCTTGAAGCATTTTCTGAAATGGTTTTGATTTTTGAAAATCTTTCGAGTTTTGCGCGAGTTGTTAATTTTTGTGAAAATGTTTGTTTGTAAACGCGAAAAATAAAATAAAAATAAATATTTATCGCCAGCTGTAAAATTATACAAAAATTAAATTCAGCTTCCCCCTGAAATTATTTCGATTTTTGAAAATCTTTTGAAAATTTTCGTTCTCATTTGATTTCGACGCAAATTTAAATGCCAAAGATTGCTCGATTGATGGATGCTGAATACGGATTTTTTTTGTTTTTTTTTTTTTGATGCGAGGAGAGAAACTCTTTTATAGACTCCCCTGTAGTGGGGTGGTGTTGGACTCCTCCCCCTGAAGGGCGCGGAGTGTACCAACTAAAAACTCTCCTCGATGGACTGGTTACGATATGAGAATTTATATGGAGATGCCCAAAAGACTTTATGCGTAGACGCCGGAAATTTAAAATTAATTACTGCAGAGGTGTTAAATTCAGGCGTTCTTTTTAATACGAGCATACATGAAACACTGGATATACCTAACTCCTTACAGGCAACAACTATGTTTTCAATCTAGGATTACGATCACCAAGAGTCGATACTTAACCCTCGTAAGAGTTACAGTGACTGTTTCGTGCAGGCAAAATAGTTGCCGTTCATAAAACACCTCTGTAATTACCAAAATTACGATCCGATCCGTCACCTCACAAATAATAATATTAAGTTTAAATTACTGCACAACATTTAATCATTGAAGCAAAAATAAAACCAAAACCTAAACGTTGACCATCGTTGAATAATTTTCGCGAAACGAAGACTGAATAATTCATTCCAGTAAAACCAATAAAGAATACATTCCTTTTATGAGGGCAAAATAATAAATAACACCACAAAGAGCATTCAATAATCAACAACAAAAATTTAAGACAGAACCAATGTGTTTTTTTATACACCGAATGAAACTGACGTTTAAAACGTCAAAATTATGAAATATGAAAACCACAAATTACACTTCAAATTCTAATAGTCATCAATATCACACTCGCCAAAACAACCATAAGTCGCTTTGGCGATGCTTCATCTGCAAAGCGCGAACCGCCGAAAAGGATGCGGCTTTGATGAGAGAAAAACGTGTTCAAACAGGTCTCGTGAGGAAATTCAGGATATCGCGCAACATAAATTTCAACATTTAAACACTCAACAGCTTTCTTATTACAGTTAAGCATGCGCTCGCATCGGAAATTACTGCAAAGGTGTTTTGAAATTCAAGGCGGACTCGAGAAATTCTTTCCCGACATTCAGGCGAAGATTCCCCTGACCATGTCAAACATCCGGAAACACTGTATATACCTAACTCCTTACAGGCAACAACTACCGTTTCGAGCTAGAATTACGATTACCAAGAGTTGATACTTCACCCTCGTAAGAGCTACAGCGGCGTGCTTCCGCGCCGGTAAAAGATCACCTCGAGCTGCCCTTAAAAAAAATAATTACAATTTCCGATCCGTTACATCGTAAACAATAATAACAAATTAAAATTACTGATTATGATTTGAAAACAAAAAAAAAGTCGCGCTATATCTCAAACAAAACTAATACAGGAATCGCCAGGAAACTTTGAACATGGGTATTACTTGACAATCCGAAGAAATGAGAAGCTTTTCGTAAAATTTCGAGTTTAGGAACGTTTTTTTTTTCGAGATTAGAATTTGAAGTGTAATTTGTTATTTTCATCTTTTACAATTTATTTTTTCAACTTCCAACTATTCAACTTCGTTGAATAATTTTCGTGAAACGCAAGACCGAATAATTCATTCCAGTAAAACCAATAAAGAATACATTCGTTTGATGAGGGCAAAATAATAAATAACATCACAAAAAGCATTCAATAATCAACAAAAAAAATTTAAGACAGAACCAATGTGTTTTTTTTATACACCGAATGAAACTGACATTTAAAACGTCAAAATTATGAAATATGAAAACGACAAATTACACTTCAAATTCTAATAGTCATCAATATCACACTCGCCAAAACAACCATAAGTCGCTTCGGCGATGCTTCATCTGCAAAGCGCGAACGGCCGAAAAGGATGCGGCTTTGATGAGAGCGAAACGGGTTCAAACAGGTCTCGTGAAGAAATTCAGGATATCGCGCAACATAAATTTCAACATTTAAACACTCAACACCTTTCTTATTACAGTTATGCATGCGCTCGCATCGGAAATTACTGCAAAGGTGTTTTGAAATTCAAGGCGGACTCGAGAAATTCTTTCCCGACATTCAGGCGAAGATTCCCCTGACCATGTCAAACATCCGGAAACACTGTATATACCTAACTCCTTACAGGCAACAACTACCGTTTCGAGCTAGAATTACGATTACCAAGAGTTGATACTTCACCCTCGTAAGAGCTACAGCGGCGTGCTTCCGCGCCGGTAAAAGATCACCTCGAGCTGCCCTTAAAAAAAATAATTACAATTTCCGATCCGTTACATCGTAAACAATAATAACAGATTAAAATTACTGATTATGATTTGAAAACAAAAAAAAAGTCGCGCTATATCTCAAACAAAACTAATACAGGAATCGCCAGGAAACTTTGAACATGGGTATTACTTGACAATCCAAAGAAATGAAAAGCTTTTCGTAAAATTTCGTGTTTGGGAACGTTTTTTTTTTCGAGATTAGAATTTGAAGTGTAACTTGTCATTTTCATCTTTTACAATTTTTTTTTGCAATTTTCATTGATTGGACATGAATATTTCTTAATATTTTTTTTAACACATCATTAATCAATAATAGTAGTAGTATAGTTTATTTCCAGTGCAAATGATAAGTACATTCAATAGGATGAACGATGTATTAATATAGCATGTATATATAAAATATAATGTAAATATAAATGGGTTAATAACATATTTAATACAATATCAAATGACGTTCTGCTTGCCCTTATATACCGATAAAGTAACCGTAGGGTAGAAAAAAGACTAGGGCGACATCTATCGGCGAAAATGTACAACGGTTTGAAATTATTTACACATATCGGCGATAGATGTCGCCCTAATTGTTTTTCCATCCTAACGGTTACCTGATTCGTTTATATACAAATATAATCGAAATTACACAAATTATTATATAGAAATAAATTATATTAAATATAATGAATTTATCAACAATTCTCAACAAATTATTAATAAGTTTAGCGCCAAGGTGAACATTGATTTTTTTTCTCCGAACGCGAGAAATTAAATATCAATTAAAAATGTTTAATGGTTGCCTACAATTATACACGTGCAATGCCATTACATTCAAATCTGAAACCAGGAAAAGTAGTGGTGGCTCTGTGCGAATCTTTTGTCAAATATATTTTGTAAGTTTGGAAATAGATTTAGATAAAAGTTACAATTCCATAAATACTTTAAAAAATATTTTCATTGAACTAAAAAAATATAAAAACTAGGTAATTTTTAAAATATTCGAAAAATTCATTATACATTATAATTCTATCAAAATCTTAAAAAATCCCTTCTCCAGATTTAGAACTGATCACTGGATAACCGAGCTTATAATAATTTAAAATTTCAATTTTCTTTCACTGGAAAAAAAATATAAAAGCCATTGCCACAATTTGGTAACTTTTAAAATACACTCAAAATTGATCATACAGTATAGTTCTGATAAAATTTAAAAATTTCCCTTTACTAGAATTAAAGATAATCACCCGAATCCCGAGCAAATTATAATTTGAAGTTATTTTTTTTTCACGGGCAAAAAAATATAAAAACAGTTGCCACAGCTAAGTAACTTTCGAAACACACTCAAAATTGATTGTACTTGAAGTATACAATTAGCAGCGCTTCTAACTCTCTAAATCCGTATTCAGCATCCATCAATCGAGCAATCTTTGGCATTTAAATTTGCGTCGAAATCAAATGAGAACGAAAATTTTCAAAAGATTTTCAAAAATCGAAATAATTTCAGGGGGAAACTGAATTTAATTTTTGTATAATTTTACAACTCGCGATTCATATTTATTTTTATTTTATTTTTCGCGTTTACAAACAAACATTTTCACAAAAATTAACAACTCGCGCAAAAGTTGAAAGATTTTCAAAAACCAAAACCATTTCAGAAAATGCTTCAAGAGCTCAAGATTACTTTTTGTAAGATTCTTTTAATTACATTTACTTTTTTTCAAGATTTTTTTAAAGATATTTCAAGACTTGATTTTCAAAACTTTATTTCATAATTCGCGGCGTACCTGTTGATCAGAGGCCTGCATGGGCCGGGCTTTGGCCGGGCCGGGCCGTATTTTTCAAACCCCGGGCCGGGCCGGGTCGAGCTTTTCGATGGATAATTTAACTTGGGCTTGGATAAATTTGATTTTATTATATTTTGGAAAGCAACAACTAAGTAAATTAAACAAAATGTTATTAACACGAATTCAATGTATTTTAAGAATTTTAAGGAATACATGGGTCCAGTAATTTTACTTATTTAATTCAACATTTTTCGGGGACGGGCCGGGCCGGGCCGGGCTTTGAATATTCAGCTCCGGGCCGGGCCGGCCCGCAGCACATTTTCGTTTCATCGGGCCGGGCCGGGCCGGGTTTTAAATTTTCACTCTCGGGCCGGGCCGAGCCGTGCTTTCGAAAACCCGCTTCTGTAGGGCTCTGCATCATACTACGAATGAAGATAGTTTAAAAGTAGGACATTGTAAGCAAATATTACCATAAAAATGACTTTAAACGATAAACGACAAATATTTGAAAAAAGCCAAACCAAAATTAATTTGTGATTAATTTCATAAATCTGTTTTATAATAAACTTTGTGGTTAAAACATAATTCAGAACCGAATTAAAAAAAAAACACACTAAAAACACCATTAATTATCCGAGGGGAGATTCCGAATATTTTTCAGCCGAAATTGCCAGTCTGTTTTTTCTAGTAACTTATGCTAATAAATGCTTTTATTTTACGAACCAGCTCTTCGGGCATTTTAAAAGTTTAAAAGCCACCCACATAGCGCGGATTTTTTTTAATATCACCTATAATTACCGAAGTGCCCCAATTCGTTTTTACCACCCCACCTCGTAAAACAGTTATTATCCGCCCCGGCAAAATGGTAATCGTTAGATAATAAAACCATAATTCTCGAAAAGGGCAATAGATCAAAGAACGTGGGCGAAACAAATGAGGCCCGGGAGGAGTTTCGGACGACTTGTGAGTTTTTTCGCTCCGGGGCGAGAGGGTTGTCTATGCAAAAGAAGCACTATATCAAATTGAGTTGTGGACAGTTTAATGAGAGGCGAAGAATATGAGGGTGGTTTTCGGGGCCCGAGGAAAAGTGCTAACGAGGGGTTGAAAGGGTTAATTAAAGATACGCGTGGGTGGATTCTATCGGAATTCAAGAAATAAAAAAAAATATGTGTAATTGGTAAGAATTAAAAAATTAGATGAAATCAAAAATCTCACCTTATTTTTTATATCAAAAAAAAGCGCCACTCGAAAAATTGCGAAAAAACTCGATTTTTCAAACCATCGTAACTTGGTTCAATTTGGTCGAAAATCGATGAATCTTTCAGTTTAGGAAAGATTCAAGTTTTATCTTTAAGAATGTGTAGTTGATTTTAACCCCAAGTCCAACCCACCCCCCGTAACAACGCGATGGAAAAAAAATGTTTTTTATGTAAAAAAATTGTCCAACTTTGACAAGCTGTACCGTGCAAAAAAAAAATCGGCGAGTAATTTCACCACAATGACAGAAAAATGTGATCAATTTCCTTCAAATGACTTAAAAATCGAGTTGTTTCGATGATTTGGAGCAAAGTTATGAATTTAAAAAAAAATGACATATTTCACTTTTTTGGCCATAACTTGAGTAATTTTGTTCCAAAATCGATAAACTTTAGCAGTCTGAACAGTTTCAAATTTTCTCTTCAACGTCATGTGAATTGTTTTGTTGCTAAAACGATTCCACTCCCTCCCACCACCTAAAGGAAAAAAAATGTTTTTGAAGTTTAAATGTGCAAATTTGGTTTCTTGTACCGTGTGCAAAAAAACGATCAGCATGGCAATAAAGTTCAATCATTTTCCTCCAATTTTCTCGAAAATTCAAGTCGATGCGATAATTTGGCGCGACGTTATGCAGTTTTGAAAAAAAAATACATTTTGCGCCTTTTTGGCCATAACTAGGCGAATTTCGCACGAAACTCGATGGAATTTTGCGATCTAAGAAGTTTTCGACTTTCGTGACCCCCTGAAAACCCCTACAAAAAGTGTTTTGGATTGACAAAAAGTGTCATTTTTTTTTCAAAAATTCATAACTTTGCTCCAAATCATCGAAACGACTCGAATTTTTAAGGCATTTGAAGGAAATTGATTAAATTTTTCTGCCATTGTGGTGAAATTTCCCGCCGATTTTTTTTTTGCTCACTGTACAGCTTGTCAAAGTTGGACAATTTTTTACATAAAAAAACATTTTTTTTTCCATCGCGTTGTTACGGGGGGTGGGTTGGACTTGGGGTCAAAATCAACTACACATTCTTAAAGATAAAACTTGAATCTTTCCCAAACTAAAAGATTCATCGATTTTTGACCAAATTGAACCAAGTTACGACTGAGTTTTTTCGCGATTTTTCGAGTGGCGCTTTTTTTGACGCCGAGTGTATAAAATGTTTTCTTTACAATGCAACAATAATTTTACAAAATAAGATTAAAAAAATAGTAAAACCTTGCCGGAATTCTGATTGCGATGTAATGGGGTTAAAGATTAAAATATGATCTTCCACTCTAACGCAGATTGTTGCTTTACAAAGTTAATTCTTCTTCAAGCGCTTCTATCATAGTGAGCTTATTTTTGGCTAATTGGCCAATTTTGGTGTGTAGTAAAAGATTTGTCTACATGGGAATAATTGTTTGAATAATGTTGTAATAAAATTGAAGAAAATGAAATATTTAACAAATTATAAAAATTGTTAGTATTACAATCAAAATAGATTTTGAAAATTAAATGACAAGAAAAGGGTTGTTTTAATTGTTTGGCTGCTATGAAAATTGAACAATACAAAATTAAAATTTCTTAAAGTTTGAACAATTGGAACAATTTCCAAAATTACAAATTGTTCTTATCAACCAAACAAATTACAGTTCTTGGTCAAATCAATGGAGATTTTAAAATTTCAAAAACACCGCGAAAAAAGATGTGTAGGCTAAAAAAAAAATAAAAAAATGGTAACGAAAGGTGGGCTTATTGCAGAACATTTGGTGTATTTTTTCTGAGCACTTCTAAACCTTCCTAATGAATTGTTAAGTTGATACTTAAATCTTACGTAAGTAAGTAGCCTAAATATATGAATATTCAAACTGTTCATAACTGTAGATAATCTGTAGAAAGTCTTGCAAAGACTAAATTTCAATTAATAATAGTTAAATAAATAATAGTATATTATTAAACGAGTGAGAAAGTTGGCTATTGCCACGAGGGTAAACTTGCAATTCACCAGAGTGACAATGGCTAACTTGCACACGAGTTTAATACTATACTTTTTCGTATTAAATAATTACCTAAAGATTTTTCTGTTTAAATTAAATTATAACGAATATTTTTTTTATTTGGAAGTTGCGGCAGTTTGCTGACAAAAAAACAAATCGTAACCATAGTAACAACTAAACTGTTGAGAAAGTAAAACCGTCGTCATGCCATTGGCTGAAACCTGTTGGGCAATGAAACCGCTATCATTTGATTGGACGTCACCTGTGAAGAAAATGATTTGGTCGAATAATGGACAACTTTCTCAATTAAAAACGATTTAACAACATTTATATTATTTAACAAGATGCGAAAAACTAAATTATTGCCATTCTAATTATTTTAATCTGAAGGAACTATTTTAAATTTTTTATATTAAAATTATTTTGGCAGTAATAGCCAAATTAATAGCAGTATAAAGAAAATAAATAAAAGTAAGAAAGTCGTGTGTTGATCAAACTTAATTTCTCTCAAAATGAGTAGGTGTAAAAGCAGAAAAGATTCATCGTGAGAATGGGGCTTTAAATCCAAACCCGACGTTCAATATTAATGCTGAAATGTTAAACGAGTACAAGCGCACTTGTTGGAAACCAACAGGCAACACTTTAAGACCTTAACACCGACAATTAATTAAACCCCCGGCGACTACAAAAACACGTTTCCGACATTCGCAACAAAAAAAAAACAATAAACAAACAAATTGTCCCCATGCCGCTAATAGATGTCGCTTGTAACTTTTCCCCAGTACTTAGCATATAAATTCCCATGTTACAAATTAATGCCGTCATTTGTAATCGAACGAGAAAAATAAAATCTCCAGCCTACGAAATCGTGTTACGTGACTGACTTTTAACTTATGAATATATTTCGTGTTCTTGTGTTCTTGCGGTGTTCGATCGAGTTTCTCTAAGGGCCCTAATATGTTTATTACAAAATCGAAATTTTCGGACATATATCACGGCTCGGGTGCCCAGGGTCAGGTTTTAATAACCCACCGCGACCCTTAAGAGTCGTCATTATACCCGCCCAGTCGCATTCATCATTTTTTCTCGAAGCCCTCGCGCAATTATCCAAAATTGGAGGAAATTGGGTCAAAATCTAGCCGCGAGTTATAGATGTAAAATTATGAAATTATTACATTTACAAATTCAAATTTGTTCGAGTGCAGTTTTATACTACAGAAGAAAGTCATGTGAATAATTTATCGGGTCCTAAAAATATATTCAGGCTAGTTCTAAGTACGAAACTTTAATTATTAATTTATTGTATTGTATCGAAATTGTACCTAACTTGAATAATATTGATTTTTACAAACTACTTTCGAAATATTTGTTTTAAGTTAGAAACCGTTAGAAACCGAAACACATCGTTGGGAGTTTACATATGGTTGATTGTACCCTAGGGTGGATCGATTTTTTAACCTCATGGGCAACAAGGATTTTCGGAAAGGGCGTAAAAAATTATGAATTTTGGTAAAAAAATAATTTGTTTTAATTTATATCTTTTATTTACTATGTAGTAATATACCGGGTGTGGCACTTAAGACGCCTCGGACCATAGTTCCTTTACGATAAAAGCTATGGAAAAAAATCAAAGAACAAAGTGGTGCATAGTTACCGTCGCTATGTTTCAAAAATATTTCTAATCATCAGTAGCGTGCCGTACTCCAGTGGCGTACCAAACTTATGTTTTTTTAAATGGAATGCCCTATTTTTTATTGCAGATTTGGAAAGTGCTCGACGAGTACTTATTTTTTTATCTAACATGTTATACCCTTCACTTTAGCGGTTTCGCTGTTATAACCCCTTCTTTCAAAATTGCGCCCCATTTTTGAGATTTTTTTGTAGAGAAACCAATTGACGCCGGCGCCTAAATTGTGAATTGAGGTACAGGTTAAGACCTCGTATACCTTCACATAATTTTTTTTCGGGTAATTTATGGAAAAAAAATAATTTTTGATTGATCTTCGCATGTTGTCATTTTTTCCGAAAATTTCAAATGGCACCCCCCTAAAAAAATTACGGCGTTGTACAGCCAAAACTCTAAATTTTTCATTGGTGTAAAAAAAATTACACATTGCATAACAAAATTTCGGAGAAAAAAGGCATTTCATCGCAAATGTCGGGAAACGTTTTCCGTTCCCAAGTGTGCCATGAGAAAACAAATACACAAATACGGTCAACATAATAGTATGTACCTATTTATTCAACATGATATGAAAAATGCAGATAAAGAAAATTTAACAACTTAAACTAAATGTTCGAAATGACGACCTTCCTGCTGGAGGCATAACCGCAACTTCGACTCACAGGCTCTAGACACTGCCCTAAGGACTTCTGGTCATATACCGCGGAAAGCCGCGCGGATTCTCTCCCTCATATCCTCGACAGGTTCCGTCCAGTAAACCTCGTCTTTGATATGGCCCCAAAGGAAGAAGTCAAGGGGAGTGAGGTCTGGTGATCTTGGCGGCCACCTCACAGGACCCCCACGACCAATCCAGGAGTCCGGAAACGTTTCATCGAGAAATTCCCGAACGACACAGCTATTATGTGCAGGAGCTCCATCGTGCTGGAAAACTATCTGTCGAAGAGCGGCTAGAGGGACATCTTCCAAGAGATCATCCAAGTCGTCGCGAAGGAACCTCAAATAACTGTTGCCGTTCAGGTGCCCCTCGATGAAATAAGGACCCAAAAGGTGTTCTCCAAGTATGCCTCCCCAAACATTCAGCGACCATCTTTGCTGGTGGTTTATCATTCGCATCGCTTGTGGGTTTTCATCGCCGTAATAATGGTAGTTGTGGCGATTGACATGCCCATTTCTATGGAACGTTGCTTCATCAGAAAATAATACGCGCATAAGAAATGATTCCTCCTGCTCAATTTTGTTGATAGCCCACATGCAGAAATCTTGCCTCGCATGAAAATCTTGAGGTTGCAATTCTTGGTGCAGTTGAATCTTGGACGGAATTTGTACTTTTTAAGAACACGATGTACGGATTGCGTTGAAATGTCGTGATTCCTACTAATATCACGGATACTGGTATGAGGATCTTCAATAACTGCCTCCAGAACCTGCAGTTCATTATTTTCGGTAATAACTGCCTTCTTTCTTCTTTCCTTGGCCGTTTCACACTTCCCGTAGTAGTAAATCTCTCCAACACTTTTTGAAACGCACGTTCATTTGGATGTGCCCTGTGCGGATATCTCGCAGCGTACACTCGTGATGCCAAGAAACAATTCTTGTTACATCCTCCAAGAATAAATATCATGTCAACCATTTCCTCTTGAGTTCGGAACATTTTTAGAACGTTTATCAAAAATGACTTATGGCTGCTACTGACGTCTAATAATTTACTTTGACAATTACCAATCTTTTGTTTTCTCATGGCACACTTGGGAACGGAAAACGTTTCCCGGCATTTGCGATGAAATTCCTTTTTTCTCCGAAATTTTGTTATGCAATGTGTAATTTTTTTTACACCAATGAAAAATTTAGAGTTTTGGCTGTACAACGCCGTAATTTTTTTAGGGGGGTGCCATTTGAAATTTTCGGAAAAAATTACAACATGCGAAGATCAATCAAAAATTATTTTTTTTCCATAAATTACCCGAAAAAAAATTATGTGAAGGTATACGAGGTCTTAACCTGTACCTCAATTCACAATTTAGGCGCCGGCGTCAATTAGTTTCTCTACAAAAAAATCTCAAAAATGGGGCGCAATTTTGAAAGAAGGGGTTATAACAGCGAAACCGCTAAAGTGAAGGGTATAACATGTTAGATAAAAAAAAGGTACTCGTCGAGTACTTTCCAAATCTGCAATAAAAAATAGGGCATTCCATTTAAAAAAACATAAGTTTGGTACGCCACTGGAGTACGGCACGCCACTGATGATTAGAAATATTTTTGAAACATAGCGACGGTAACTATGCACCACTTTGTTCTTAGATTTTTTTCGATAGCTTTTATCGTAAAGGAGCTATGGTCCGAGGCGTCTTAAGTGCCACACCCGGTATATATACAATATCTTTATTTGCAGACAGTACAATATTAAACAAATATAATACATTTAAAATTTACAAAATTATTTCTGCTAAACGGCTATCGACCCGCGGTCTTTCAGCCGTGTAGTAATATTTCTTTTTATTTTCTATTTTTGTCATTATGTAATTTGTGTTATTATTGTAAAAGGTGATTCCCGTGAATAAATGAATGAAAAAAATAAAAAATAAATAAGAAAAAAATATTTTAAGGAAAATGGTGAAGATTATTGAAAAAATTACAGTATCTGTTCCGTTAGTTTACAAGTACAATAAAAGCGCCGGATCTATAACCCCAATTTTTATGTAAAATCCCCAAAAGTCCTCATAAAGAAACACCCTGTATAATTTGCCGTGTGATTTACAAGGTTGTTTACACTATTCACCACATTCTTTGTATAAACAATCTTGTAAATCACACGGCAAATTATACAGGATGTTTCTTTGTGATGATTTTTGAGGATTTTACATGTAAAAAAATGGCGCTTTTCTTCTACTCTTTTCTTAAGGTTTTTTAAAAATCTCACAGTATCATTGCTTAATAATATAGAGTACTTTTTCTAGTCCAATACATTTATTTAAAATTTCATTGTAATCCTTACCGAACGAAATTTCTGATCAAACAATCGTAATTTTATTGATAGACCGGACGATTTTAATTTCTCGAAATCGATTTCTAAAGATTAGATTAAGCTCCAAAATTCCCAGTACAGACATTCTATGTCTATAAAACAACAACGAAATTTTATTTGTATCTTATCACAAAACATTGGAGGCGAAGGATGTTGTGTGATTCCAAGATAACTGGAAGCATTCATTTACATGAGATGCCGCGCTTGATACAAAAGAGTATAAAATTGTTTCATGATTAGTAATAAAATCGGTACCAGGTACACCTACAATAGTTTAATGATTCATTAAAACACATAATTAAGTTCGAATTTTTACTTTGTTTAGATAAGAAAATGTTCTCCCCAATTCTTCCCAAAAGATTTTGTTTTTAAATAATATTATTATATCAATTAATTGGAATATATTAGAGAGAGAGAGAGAGAAAAAATTACATTATATACAATTTAAAACTTCTACGGATTTGTCTGTTCGGGCTATCGACCTGAGGTCTTTCTGCCCTGGAATATATTAATTAATCAAATTCTTGTGGTATGTTATTACAAATATTGCAGTTAATAAATTTCGTTACAATTTTCTGAATACTTGTGCAGATATTATTTATTATTATTCTTATAATTGTAAATGATCTAATTTTTCTAAATACATTAGAACATTTACTTATTTGACTAGTTTTAATTTTTGTGCATAATTGAAAAAATGCAATAAAATACAGGGAGTTTCATTAAAAAAAAGCAGAACTTTGATACTTTTAGGGCTTTTGGAAGACCCTGTATATGAAATTCATTTTAAAAAGTAAACAATAGACCCCACATATCTTATATCTCAAAAGTGAAACTTTTTTAAAGTCACATATTTTGGCGACAATATTCCCTACCGTATAGCGTGAATAATCCTGTATATATGTATTATATAAATTTATTGATTTCATTGATTGTTTAGGTAACCGATCTGTAAAGTGTAAATTTCAGATTAACTTATTACTTAAATTTAGAATAACCCATTTACATCTCAATAATGATTCGTCTTTATTGGGCACTTTAATTATAATTTATACACCAGAACCACAAATAAAATAAATCCACCGACCTTCGATTGCCCTTTTCATATTTAATAGGCTTTTGCTTCTTGTTTCTAAACTTCTAACTCAATTTAATTCGTTAAGTTTTACTTATAACAGGAGGCTATATTAATATGTATTAACTTATAAATTAACACTAACAATAACGGTTTACATTAAACACCGTTTCAATAAACAAACATGAATTGCTTCGTATAAATCGGGGTGACTGTCTTTTCTCTCCGTCAACAGCACATGCGCACTTGAGTTGTTTAGGGATGATGCAATAGTTGGAATTATTGGGTCATGCGATGAACATAAACAATCGAAGAACACATGCCCTAGTAACGAGGAGCAACACCAGTTACCCCTATTTGTACGAACTGTGCACAGGCCGATTAAAATTTAAATTCCATTATTTCACTTTACCTCTGTAAACAAACTAGAGAGCATAGTGCATTATTATAATAAAAACTTAATTAGTATTCCGCAAAACCATAACTTGCATATAGCTTACATGCCACATATAAAAGTTCGATATATTTTACGTAATTATCGCAGGTTGCAGTAGATGTGATTGTCAATAAATTCATTTCTGTTAATTTAATTCGTGTTAAGTACAATTACATTTCGTTATTATTATTGTTTTATGTGACAAATTAATAACCAATAGTAGAGTGAATCAATTGCCTCGACCAATTAAAGAAATTAAATGAAAAAGGATGAGTCATGTGTTTAATAACCATTGGTGTAGTAAATTAATTGCATTTTGTAATTTAAAATAAACGATATATCATTAACGGCAGTCAGGTGTTATATAAAAAAAGCAGAAACATCTTAAGTGTATAAAGGGCAACTAAAACTTAATCAATGTCGAATTCAGATTATTTAATGTTTTATTAGAAATTATAAGTTAAATGCATTAAATTTATATCACTTGTTTTATTTTATAATACCTTATTGGTTTAATAATAATATTTTTAATCAATGTACAATTATGTTAAAATGGTTAAACCGTAAATAAACATTATTATTATTATTATGTAAATACACATGCATTTAAATGTATTTAAACATTTTTTTGCTTTCTTCTTACAAAGTATGAACATTTTTAGATTTTTTTTAACGGAAATTTCAATTTTGAGGTCCCTAGAAACGAATACGGCTATTTTTGGAAAAACCTTGTATCAGTACGTGTCTTTTTTTGTGGGCGCAGTATCTCTAAAACAACTATTTTTTTTTTCAAATAAAACTTTGAGCATAAGCCATTTTTGAAAATCAGAAAAAAATAAAATCTTTCGGTTAAATTTCGGATATTATTTAAAAAAAACTGGACAAGTTTGCTAATAAATATTTTTTTACAAACTCATTGATTTAGAAAAAAGAAATCAAAATAAAAAATGTTGATATTTTTGGTTCATAATTATGAAATTATAAGTTACATCAAGTTTTTTTTAGTTTTTGGTAATTTTAAATAAAATTGATTTTTAAACATTTTTGCTTTTTCCGGAAAGTATTATGATCCTGAAAATTTTTAGAATTGTTTTAACTTACATATTTATTTGGAGGTCCCTTGAGAACGATTCCGGCATTTTTTGGGAAAAAAAATGTGTCCATAGTGTCCATAGTATCTCAAAAAATACTAAATATTTTGAAATAAAACTTTGATCGCAAGTCTTATTTAACAATCCGAACATTTGAAAAGCACAATGTCAATTTTCAGACATCGAAAGTGGGACTTTACTATTTTGTTTTGTCCTATAAATATGAAATATATTATAAAAATCTTCAACTAATGTTAAAGAAAACTAAAAACTGAACATCTTTTGCTTAAAAATATTTTCTATAAACTCCTTGATTCAGAAAAAACTAAAATTAAATAATTTTAATATTTTTGTTTTATAAACAAAATAACGGTTACATCAAGTTTACATAATTGTTAATTACAGAGTATGCTAAAATAAAAAATTTATAAAGAATAAGTATTTTTCGAAAAATCGGTGGTGTTTGAATAAATAAAAAACCTCGCAGTTATCGTCAATTCCGGGAAAGCTACATGATGGACAAATATACAGCATGGCTACGACCACCCGTTCACCCATTCTAAAATCAAGGGAAATGGTTTTCTTGGAAAATTAAAAAAAAATTAATACCTAATCAGGTATGCTCTTTAACTTTCGGTTCTGACAGCGAATGGGTTATTCTCACCGAAAGTTCATTTTTTTTAAATGGAAGATGGAATTTTTATAGCAGATTCGGATTCCACGCGAAGAAACATGAAACTTTTGAATGAATCGCTTTTTCGGTCAAGGTAAGTTTTGGCCTTTACCTAAATAACAAATAAATTAACAAAAAAATTATCTTTATTCCTATTAAAACAAACAGTAATTCTTGATGAATTAAATTAAATGACCTTGAACACAATGTAAAAGCGGTCGCCTCGGATTAACATAGGGAATCGTTCGAAAAGAAACAACTTTCGTTGAAAACACAATCAGATATTATTATTATTTATTGTTAACGAGATAAAAAGTTTCGTTTGGTTATATCGTTATCAATAAATAATTATATCTGATTGTGTTTTCAACAAAAGTTATTCCTTTTTGTACCCTCTATCAAACGATACCCGTTGATAACCCAAAATACTGTTTTAAATGGTTAAGTGAACAGCACGAGTGACCTAAGTAAGGTCTTTTCAAGGTTAAAAATGACGTTTGTCAAAAAAATGCTTCATACACAAGTTTCATGTTTTTCACATAGAATCTGAATCTGCAATAAAAAATACCATGTTTCATTAGAAAAAATGAACTTTTGGTAAATATTAATATTTTCAATAACAATTAACGTATTAAATATTGAATAAGTAATTGTGGAGGCTTTCACTTCGTGATACATTTTGAATAATTCAAATAAAACGAATAACTTTGTTGGTATCACTTTATTAACTTGGAGTAGTTACTATAGTTTCGACAATTTCAGCTTGTCATTTTCAAACTATTATTAAATATTGCTTTGAAAACAAAATATTTACAGTTTGTAAGTGACAAAAATAATTAATTGGATTTTTGTAAAGTTTTCTTATCAAAGATATTTCACATTAATGAAGGCGCTGCAATCTCAGATATTAGCTATCACTTCTATCAGTCATTTTAGTTGTTGTCACAAAAATTGTTTGCCTAAGTAAAGAAGATAAAATATTCAGTAAACATTTGTTTCACTATGACAATTTATCTGCACGAAAGATTGTGAACAAATACCTACAAAAGGGTTGGTCGGTTACAAGTATTCAGTGATTAATAATTAAACTCAGAACTTACGGTAACAATAATCGCAAACAAATAAGTGGAAGACCAGGTACAGTACGATATTCCTGAAAGGTGCATTTTTGCAGAGCCTTAATTAATGTGAAATATCCTCGATACAGAAACTTTTCAAAAATGCAATTAATCTTTTTTCAATCCACAAAGTGTAGATATTTTGTTTTTCAAAGCAATATTTAATGCGTTAATTATTATTGAAGATATGAATATTTAAAATTTGTACCGTTTTTTTGCCCACTGTGTATTATATTCATTAAAATTAAATATTTCTTATTTTTTGTCTGTGAAATTAAATAAATTCAAAAAAACGAAATATTTGAATTTATTTAATACTCTCTGCAATAAGTAAGGTAGTTTCTATTTTATTTATTGTGAAATTAAAGTAATAATAATACTAATAGTTCGTATTTCCTTAACAGGCCGAAGCCTGATTATAAAGGGACAATGCAAAATGATTAAGGATGATTTATATAAACTAAAAAATACAGTATTAACCACAATACCAACAATTAAAAGAGAAAAAAAACATTAAATAAGTCAAAATGCATTTATGACCAACATGATTTTAAATCAATAAATTCAGCTTTATTATTACAAAATATATCAACTCCTTATTGTACATCCTGATATCTTTTTATCATAGTTGCATCAAATTTACAATAACGTTAATTGTAGAGAATGCCAATTTATAAAGAGTAAGGTTTTTTCGAAAGTTTTTAAATCAACTCAATATATATTAAAGATATCACTAAAAACCTTATTATCATTTGGATTTAATTTGGTTTGTTCATAATTCCAAGATTTTGACAGAAGAACAGTCTTGGAGTGAATCACACCTTGCAGTGTTAGGTTCTAAGTGTAATTTTGATATTGATTGACTACAGTGCTTGAGAGCTTAAAATAAAGGAATTATTATCATAAAATCGGTATTTTTTGGGTTAAGTATATACTTAAGTTGTATAATCTTAAGTTTTCTCTGTGTGAGTTTTCACTATTCTATATATTGTGGCAGACTTGAAATGATTTGATTTGAAGTAAATTTATATTTGTAAATATTAATCTTGGGCCCTATCACATCGCCCAACTAAACAGAACAAAAATATAGGTTAACTGATTCAAGGAAATTCATTTATAAAAATAAAAGGAAATTTTGATTATTTTGTAAATTGCTTATTGGGGGATGGTAAATATTAAATCTTGAAACGATTATTTTAATCATTTTAATTGTATGTTAAGAAGAATACAGGTTTTAATGTAAAATCAAAAAATTGAGTGTGAACATTTATGTAATTTTTTGAAATTAGTAAATTGTAAATATTTTTCATTTTTTTGTTTAAGTGTAAAAAATATATAGTGTGATGACTATATCGGTTGATGGAGTAATGGGATTAGTTATATTGAAATACTTCTCTTCGGTGATAGCACTGTAGTTTGCAAAAATCTATAGGACAACATTTTTTATTGCAAATTTGTATATAACAAATTTTTAGTTGTATAAACCTGTCTAACATTCGATATCTTCCAATTAATGTAGGTCAAACATATATATTTAGATGATTTGCTGTGTCCATTCTTCTTCCAGTAACCCAAAAATGCGAGCTCTTAATATCAAATTTAGGGCTAATACAAAAATTTAATCAAACAATATTTTGTCCGTTGCTTGATACTTATTTTAAAGTCCAATCTACGCAGCAAAAACAAGTTGTCCTATTGATTTATGCAACTAACTGTACTTAATCTTCCTGAAAGAATAATTCAAACATCCTGTAGAAAACAGGAATTACAAATTTTATTCTCATGTAAAACTATTTTAAAAACATTACTTTAGCCCCCTCCCCCATATTGATACCAATTTTATTATTATTGACTTATTTTTCAAGTAATGGCCCCATTTTAATAATCATAAGTAGGCGTAATAATATGAAAACTAGGTTTAAGTCTTATAAGGATAAGATGTTTTTTTTTAATTTTAGTGTGTGAAATTTTTCTAAATAAAAAAAAAATGATTTATTCAAGTGGATAGTGAAAAAAATCATTTAATAACTAAATTCTCCCTTAATGCAACGGTCAATTTTTTGGTCGTAAATTGGCCTCGCTGGACACGCGCCTCTTAAGATTTTCTAGGGGATATAAGGGTGGTAATAGGGTGCGTTGATACACCTGTACCCCTGAATATGTGTGTGTGTCGGCACGCACAGGTGCATCTCAAGGGCGACTTGATCGACTTAAAATTTCCTTCCTTCTAGATACACCGAAAAAGGCCATTCATTATGTACACATATACGAGGGTTGAAAAAGAAAAAAAATACAAGAAGTCTGATTATTGTAATTTCAAAAGTCATGTCAACTTTCAATTTTGATTTTTGCTTTTTATTAGTAAATGTATAGTTTATCAATTTTCTTGCCTTAGAAACGAGTTGATTATGAAATTATTAACAAAGTCACCTGGTATAACTAAAATTTAATTATGAAATTGATTCTATGTAAAGTAGCATAAATGATGACTGTAAGTATCACTTATCGCTGGATTATAGAATTTAATTCAAATCTTAAGAGACTGCGTAAACGTGCAATTCAACATTAAAATATTTAAATTTCTCGATAAATATTCCATAAATTGCACAACATTAATAATGTATACATTAAATGGGAAAAATAACAAGAGAGCAAACCTGTAAAGAAAGATCGAGTGTCGATAGCTCTTTATCCTCTGAAACTTATATTTGTTTTGTTTTATTTTATTTAAGACATATAAAAGAGGATTATAATAAAAAGTTTATTATTAAAAAGCAATATTGTAGACTAATGATATATGTCACTGGTTGCCTACTATTATGTAGTTACATAAACATGAAAATAAAGATTATTTACCACTAATAATTTATTTCATATTTTTCAACAAAATGATAAATGGACAAGTTAGTATTGATTAGCCAAATAGAATATAGTGTGAACTTTTATTTAAGATATTTAAAAGAGGATTTTAATAAAAACTTTATTTTTAAAAAGCAATATTGTAGACTAATGATATATGTCACTGGTTGCCTGCTACTATGTATTAGTCTAGTAGATATAAGGTGTGAGCCATATAATTTTGTTGCCGAGTTGGCCATGCCTGAGAGAGAGAAACATAGCAGTCATGTCTGAGATTAATTCTTTTTTTTTAATCTAATTCAATTGAACTAATATAGTCTCATGACGTAATAATATGCGACATACTCCAACTGTAACAAAATTTTGTGGCTCACACGATATATTTTTAGTGAATTTTCATTTTTATTATACTTATAGTTGCTTATTGCATCGAACTGACGAAAAATATTGAAACCATTAAAAAGCCATGTAAGTAAGAAAAATTAATTGTAATATTGTAATTTTAAATATATTTAAATGGATCCGGTTTGTTTGACCTCAGCCTGTGGCGCAATTAATTTATAGTTGCACTCGAATCAGTTTTGCTACACAAAGAGCAATTTTGAAATGTGCATATCTTCTTTGATCTCCGAAAACATTCAATCTCGGCGTTGCTTAACTACAGCCTTCAGCTAAAAAACGTTTAGGTCTGGATGTAATTTGCAGGAGTGATTACCGGTGCAGCTAAACAAACAAGACGACTTCCTAATGGTCCTAGTCCACTGATTCCATGTAATTTTGAACCGCGATTTGCATAAGTGCACCAGCAACAGGTAAAACTGTACCTAAGCAACTATTGATTTCTGCTCGATAAATTTTCATATCGTTTAGAAAAAAAGGTTATCCAACGAAAAAGATTGTTTTTAAAACTCTGTACATTGTCTGCAACAGTTGCAAGTGCGACAAATAAGGACGGCTTTGGAGGAAAGAAAGAAAAAAAGGAGCAGCGACTGCATATTAAAAACGGAATTAGCCAATCAGGAGGCCTTATTTTGGGCAGCTGAAGAGCCGGACACTTCCGGAACTAAGTTGTTTATGCGAACACTCTCAAGAAAAAGGCTCAGAAGAAATATTATTACTCCACTTTACTTACGGGTGCGAATTAATTTTATTACTTTACGACCGTCCACTTTGTCGCGAATTTAAACAATTTTCGCGACGCACCGCGAAATTCTTAACCGAATTTCAGAAAAGTCCGGCGTTTTACCGGCGGCAGTTACGTCAGCACACCTGCTGACATAAATATCAGTGTTTAATTGTAAACGAATTTATATATATATATATATATATATGGTAAAACGGTCCAATTTGATATTTGGACCTGTCCTTCTCCTTCTTCATTCTTCAAGCAGGTGCAGGACATTGGACACACGCGGTACATCTCATAAAATTTCAAGGAAGCAATATTATATGTTTATATAATGGCGCACCATGTTTTAATTGTGTTTGTAATTTGTTTTATCTGTAAATATCCCGACTGAGAATTGATTTTGAAAAAAAAATAAGCAATGGGGGTGGCGGGATAAGATGGGTGTGGCGGCTCCCGCGCGATTTGAGTTGCGAGTTTAGAAACCTAGTTTTAAACATTTAAAAAATGAGAATTGCATACTCATTAACTGTTATATTTGACTTGTACCAATGTGGTAAAAAATGCGTTTTTCTGAAATTATTCTACTGTAAAATTGTGTGTTTTTTTTTCCGGTCAGTTGTGTGATTGGATTTAACTGATTTAATTTTATTACACCCAAAACTAGAGAACGGCATTTTTTACAGATTTTTTCCGAGTCATGGAACTCCAAAAACTTGATGTAAACAGCAGAAAAACGTGAAAAAAAATAGTTTTTCAAGAATAATTTGTTTTAAAGCTTTCTTGTGCGCTTACAAAAAGGGGCCAAATAGCATAAGTAGCCATATTAATGACCTTCATTATTCCCTTAACCACGTGTTAATATCTTCACTTGTTCGCGCAAAAACTCAAATTGAGTAAATTTTGTTTTTCATAACTTGGTAATAAAAATATAATTACCCGTGTAATTGACAAAGTATAAGTCGTATATAATATTTTTAGGATTAAATACATTATTAAAGCATATACAAATGTTAAAATACATATAGGAACTTTATTTGTCTTCGTTTTTCGCTTAAAATATGAGTCCCAACAATACGACAATATTTGAATTTGGCGCGATGTCGGTAAAGTATCAATTATTTGTTAAACATTGATTCTTCATTCAGAATAGAAAATAACATTTTTTCATAACCAGGAGACAAAGTCGATTTCTCATTCCTCAAAATCGTGAGAGAAGTTACATTTCTCTCCCTTCTCCTCTCCCTGCGAGGTTCCATTACTTATTTTAACTGTCACGTCAACAATTTTTATTATCACAAAATGCAAATTTATTTTCTCCATTTCAAGCTTTTAGTGTTGCCTCTTTGATTTTAGCTTTGGTAAGTCAATTGTTTTAGTTAGATGACAAAAATTAGTTAATTCCGGATGATTTTTGAAATGTTTAAGCGAATTCCAGCACAGATTAATTTTTTACAACTTTTACAATCAAAAAATGTAATTTTCTAACATCCTTTTTAAGTTAGTTTTCAGGGTTATCATTTGGTTATCAGTTGCTTTATATCATTTTTTTTAATTAGTTATAAAAATTTGTTTATTCAATATGAATTTTGAAATTTGGAAGCTAATTCCAGCAGGAATTAATGCTTTAAATTAATTTTTCTAATCACAAAATGTAATTTTCTTTTCAAATTTCAAGTTTTGAGTGTCGCCATTTTTATTTCAGCTGTGATATATCAATTATTTTAGTTAGAGGTTAAACACTTGTTGATTCAGAATAGATTATATAATTTTCAAGCCAATTTAATCAGGGATTATTTTTTTACAATTTTTATAACAAAATGCAAATTTCTTTTCTCTATTTCAAGTTTTCGGTGTTGCCACTTTGTTTTCACTTAGGAATGACAATTGTTCTAGTTTGATGTCAAAAATTAGTTAATTAAGAATGCTTTTAGATATCTCCTAGCAAATCCAGTGTAGGTTAATTTTTGCAAATTTTACAATAAAAAATTGCAATTTTCTACTCTCCATTCCAAGTTTTCAGTGTTCTCATATTGTTTTCAGCTGCTTCATATCAATTATTTTAGTTTGATATAAAAAGTTAGTTTATTCAGGATGAATTTTAAAATCTAAGAGCTAATTATAGCGGTGATAATTTTTTTACAATTTTTCTATTCACAAGATGCTATTTTTTTCAAATTTCAAATTTTGCGTGCCGCGATTTTAATTTCAACTGTGATATATCAATTATTTTATTAGGAGTTTAAACATTCGTTAATTCGGAATAGATTGTGAAATTTTCAAGTCAAGTACACAATGATTTATTTTTTTACAATTTTTATAATCAGTGTTGCCACTTTTGTTTTCAGCTTAAGTATGACAACTGTCAAAAATGAGTTTATTCATAATGCTCTTAGATATTTCTAAGCAAATTCCAGTGTAGATAATTTTTTTACATATTTTACAATAATAAATCGCAATTTTCTACCCTCAATTTCAAGTTTTCAGTGTTGTCATTTTGTTTTCAGCTACTTCATATCAATTATTTTACTAGGTTATAAAAAAGTTAGTTTATCCAAGTTGAATTTTTAAATTTAAGAGCTAATTCCAGCGGGGGTTAATTTTTTACAATTTTTCTAAGCACAAAATGCAATTTTCTTTTCAAATTAAATCAGAATAAATTCTAAAGCTTTGAAGCTAATTTCAGTAGAGATTATTTTTTGCAATTTTACAAATCCCAAATTGCCGACATTTCAAGTTTTGAGTGTCGCCATATTGATTTCAGTTGTGATATGACAACTATTTTTGTAAGATCTTAAATATGGCTTCATTTAAAATAGATTATGAAATTTTCAATCCTATTCCAGCAGTGATTATTTTTTTACATTTTTTTTCAATCACAAAATATAATTTTTTTTCTCTATATTCAGCTGTAGTATGTAAAGTATTTTAGCTAGATGTCAAAATCTAGTTCATTCGGGATCTATTTGAAAGTCCTAGAACTAATTCTGGTAGAGTTTTATTTTTTACAAGTTTTATAATCGCAAAATGCAATCTTCTTTTCTCCATTTCAAGTTTTCAGTGATGCCATTTTGTTTTCAGCTATTATATTTCCATTGTTTTAGTTAGATGACAAAAATTAGTTTATTCAGGATGAATTTTAAAATTTGGAAGCTAATTCCAGGAGAGATTATTGTTTTACAATTTTGGTAATCATTTGCAATCCCCGTTATGAGTTCGGCTTTCTTCGGCTATTTGTCTTCAAAGCCGGAATTCTGTTGCCACTACCGGAAGAATACAACTTGAATACTTCAATAATAAAATGCTTATCTTAACAATGTGTACATAGTTATATTTTGAATACAAGAATAAGACAAAACTGTAATGCTGCACTTTTACAACCGGAAAGCCTCTATCGTCAATAACACTAAAACCACAAAATTCCTTGGAACAATCGTGGATGAGCAACTGTCGTGGAATCAACATAACAGTCATGTATGTAGCAAACTAAACAGCGCCTGTTACGCAATACTTAAATTAAGGTCAATTCTGCCACCAAAATCACTTATGAGTCTCTATTACTCTCTGGCTTACCCCTATATTTCCTATAACATAGTGGCTTGGGGTGGATCCGATATTCAAAGAATATTTGTGGCACAAAAAAGAATTTTAAAAATAATTTTTAAAAAGGCTAAAACCGACACTTGCCGACATTTATTTAAAGAAAACAATATACTTACCTTAGTATCGATTTATATCTACAAATGTGCTATCTATACGGTATCTAACTTAAAATCCTTTGAAAAAAATAATGTTTCGCACAAATATGATACTAGAAACGCTATGGGACTACGTGTACCCAAACATGTTACTGCGTTGTACGAAAGATCTCCTTTTTATTCATGTATAACGATATATAATAGACTACCACAGGATATTAAAAACATTAGAAATCTAAATAAATTCAAGAAAGTGTTAAAAGAATTTCTCATTAAAAAGTGCTATTATACATTCACGGAATTTCTAAATGATCATGTATAGTAATCCGATGGGTCTAATATATAAAGTGTACTTGATGGTGTACTTTTTTTTACTCTCTATTTTTAAAGCTAAGACTATTTAGCCCTGTCTTTTATTTATTTACTATTTTATCAATTATTGATTGTTATCATTATATTTCTGCAATTTTAAAATGTAACATAGTTAGCTATTAACTGTATTTTAATTTAAATATATTTGACATGTACATCCACATAACAGTGGCGAAGTTACGAATAAAGAATTTGAATTTGAATTTGAATTTGAATTTTATTTTCTATCTTTCAAGTTTTGAGCGTTGCCATTATGTTTTCAGCTGTGATAGGTTAATAGTTTTACTCGGATGTCAAAAATTGGTTAATTGAGGATGAATTTTGAAATTTAGAAACAAATTCTAGTAGACATTTACTTCTTACAATTTTTAAATCACAAAATTCAATTTTCTTCTCAACTTAAGTTTTGAGCATTGCTGTTATGTAGTGAGCTGTGATATGCCAATAATTTTACTATGATGTCAAAAATTGGTTAATTAAGGATGAATTCTGAGTTTGAAGTTTTGAAACAAATTCTAGTAGAGATTTATTTCTTACAGTTTTTCAAACCACAAATTGCAACTCTCTTTCCTATTTCAAGTTTTGAGTGTCGCCGTTTTGAGTTCAACTGTGATATATCAATCGTTTTAGAAGGATATTAAACATTGGTTCATTTAAAATTTATTTAGAAATTTGGAAGCCAATTTCACCAATATTTTTTTTTACATTTATAATAATAATAATAATAATAAACATTTATACCCAATTATATTCGTCTTACAAAAGGAATATTCATTTAAATTACATTAATAAGTGAATGTTTGAATGAGCGACAAAATAACACATGAGAATATAAAAAATAACTAAACTAATTATTAGGCAAGGGAAACAATACATTCCAAAGCTTTTGACTTGAACAAATTAAATGATGAATAATATAATATTATAATCACAAAATGCATTTTTTTCTGCATTTCAATTTTTCAGTGTTACCATTTTGTTTTCAGCTGTGATATGTCAGTTATTTTAGTAGAACGTTAAACATTAGTTCATTCAGAAAAGATTATAAAAAACATAATAATAATAATTTATTTATTTCCCAACAGATACATAGATCTAATAACAGGGAAAAGTTATCAAACATAGCGACATATATAATAACAATTCAGAGGCTAAATATTATGACATTTTTGAGACAGTTCTAGCAGTGAATATATTTTTACAATTTTTATAGTCACAGAATGCAAATTTCTTTTCTCGATTTCAAGTTTTCAGTACCGCCAATTGGTTTTCCGTGGTGATAAGTCAATTGTTTTACTTGGATGGTAATTTAGGAATAATTTTTAAGTTTTAAAGCTAATTTCAGTAGAGATTCGTTTTTTCAAATTTTCAAATCGCAAATTGCAATTTTATTTCCTACTTTTCAAGTTTTGAGTGTCGGCATTTTGATTTTAGCTGTGATATGTTAAATATTTTAGAAGAATGATAAACACTGATTAATTTAGAATATATTTTGAAATTTTCAAGCCGATTCCAGTGGTGAACAATTTTTACAATTTTTGCAATCACAAAATGCAAATTTCTTTTATTCATTTTAAGTTTTCAGTGTTGCCATTTTGTTTTCAGCTGTGGTATGTCAATGGTTTTAATTAGATATCAAAAATTAGTTCATTTAGGATACATTTTGAAATTGTGAAGCTAATTCTTGCAGAGATGAAGTTTTATAAAAACTAAATGCAATTTTCCCTTTTTCATTTCAAGTTATTAGTGTTGTCATTTCGTTTTCAGCTGTGGTATATCCATTGTTTTAGTTTGATGTCAAAAACTAGTTCATTCAAGATGGATTTAGAAATTTTGAAGTCAATTAAAGTTTAATTACTAAAATTTTCACAAAAAGCAATTTTCTTCCATTTGCAATTTATGAACGTTGCCATTGCGTTTTCATATGTGACATGTCAATTTTACTCGGATGTCAAAAACTGGTTAATTCAGGATCAATTTTGAAGTTTTCAAAATAATATCAGTGGAAATTAATATCTAACTATTTTTTAAAACACAAATTGCAATTTATCCGCTTACATTTTAAGTTTTACCATTTTGATTTCAGCTGAGATATGTCAACTATTTTCGGGATGGTAAACATTGGTTCAATAGAAATAGAATATAATATTTTTGAACCAATTATTATTAACAATTTTTGTAATCACAAAATGCAAATTTGTTTTTTCCATTTCTAGTTTTCAGAGTTGCCAATTTGTTTTTAGCATTGTTTTAGCTGGTAATCAAAAACTGGTTAATTCGCGATAAATTTAGAAGTTTTGAAGTTAATTCCTGTAGAAATTAATTTTTCATATCACAAGTTGCAATTTTCTCTCCTACATTGCAAGTTTTGAGTGGCGCCATTTTGATTTCAGCTATGATATGTTAATTATTTTAATAGGATTAGTAAAAATATTAGTTTACTTAGAATGGATTATAGAATATTCAAACCGATTCCAGGAGTGATTCCATTTGACAATCACAAAATGCAATTTTTTTTTCCCCATTTCAAGTTTTCAGTGTTGCCATTTTCGTTATAGTTGTACCGATTCCAGGATCGATTATTTTTTCACACTTTTTACAATCACAAAATGCAAATTTCTTTTCCTCATTTCAAGTTTTCAGTGTTGCCATTTTCTTTATTGCTGTGATTCATCAATTGGCTTACTCGTATGTCAAAAACTGGTTACTTCAAGATCCTCCCGAGGCGAGGAGAGAGGGAAAAAATAACAACCAAAAGAGTATTTGCAAAATACAAAAATCTACACTTTAATTAACCTGTCGATAACTATAAATAGCAAATTATAAAAAATAAATTTAAAAAAAATTGCAATTCCCTTCTCTACGGTCACCAACTATATGCCACGACCAAAATGTAAGTTCGCCAACAAGGCACTCATTAAAACTGTTTTAATTTAATTATTTAGAACATACTGTTATTACTATTATTATTATTATTATTATTATTTTCTACACAAATATTTCGTTTGTATAGCTAATATTCAAGTGCCGAAGGATGTTGTTGAAGGCCCCTTCTAACTCTGGATTTTCTTAGTAAGAATAACGTTCCGTTTACCGGTATTATAATAATGGATATTCGAAGTAAAAAAATTAAGGAATTAGATAAAACTTATCGGTCTAAAATGTTAAAATTTTCCATCAAATGTTATAATACACTGGTGGAAGAAAAAATGACACACTTGAAATTCGTAAAATTTCGACCATTTTCAAACCGCCATAATTTCAAACACCCTTAACTTTGTGCCAAATCGTCGTAGGAACTTCGTTATTTAAGTCCTGCGCTGGTAATTGAACACATTTCAATGCCCTTTTGGTGGATCGAGTCGACACATTTTTTCCAACTCGGTACACGTTGTCAAAGTTTTTTGCCCAAAAATATGTTTTTTTTTGTTCGGGGGTTAAAGGGTTAGAAAAGGGAATATTCCAATCTGAGTTTACTCCTTTAAAGTAGAACCAACATGGGATTTTTTCCCGAAAGAATCGTCAAATTTGGTTAAAAAGTCACTGAGTTATGTGCTAAAACCCATAACTTGGTGCAAAATCATCATAGGAACTTCGTTCTTTTCTTTGAGTCCTGCATAGGGAATTGATCAAATTTTGATGCATTTGTGGTGAATCGAGTCGACAAAATGTTTCCAATTCCGTAGACATCGTCAAAGTTGAACATGGTTTCGAGAAAAAACTTTTATTTTCACAGAGGCTCTAGAGGGGGGTGGAACGAGTTACGCTTAATTTCGCATGCATGACTTTAAAGAAGACACTTCAAAGTTTTTCGCCCCTAAATATTCATCAAAATCTATTGAAAATACGCCGAGTTATGGCGGTTTGAAAATGGTCGAAATTTCACGAATTTCAAGTCTTTCCTTTTTTTTCCTTCAGTATATTTGAAAAAAAGTTTGTCATGTCTTCCATAAACATTTTAATTATGGCCTATATGTAGTAACGGTCGCAACCGTTCGATTAATCAAAAACTAAACTTTTGAAAATTTCAAATCTTTACATTTTTAATTTTCAAAAATAACCATAGTATAAACTTTGACTTAATTACTTCGGATTTTATCATCGCATTTTACATAATATTTTCTAACTTTAATTGAAGCTTTTTTTATATATATATATCAAAGAACTGAAAACGCCGAAGAAACAAAATTAATGAAAGCCACACCATTTTTTTTTGGCATAAGCTCTGACCCTTTGGCCATTAATGAGAATCAATTATTTTATAATTTGTTTTTTGCTTCTTCTCAAAATAAAGCACACATTTTCAGATAAAATTATGAAATGTAACCTTTTTACGTACAAAGAATTGAAGACGCTAAAGAAAATAAAAATCAAAGAAAACCACATTTTTTCAATACCTATCTATTTTTTTAACCAGTTTTGTAATTTAACTTTAAAAAAGGGCGGGATTTTGTGCTTGAAAAAAAAAATAAGCGGCGCGACATGAAAAATTTAAAATAAATAAAAATATATTAGTTTTAATTATTTATTTTTTACCAATAATTTCTTTATCAATTCTATAATTGGTTCAATGCCGAAAAAAAAATAATCATTCCATACTTTACACAAAATTTTCACATTTAACCTCTCAAATTTGATTAATTAACTGTTTCATTGCAAATTGGCCCGTGGCTTTCACGTCATCAATTTTGGCCGAAAATGTAGGACGCTAATAACTCGCTCGCCGGTCATATTGCAAATACATTTTCGATCTCTTGTTTTATTATGGCTCGAAGCGATTTTCTGCATCTCGTATCTAAATAACATCATTAAGACGTGACGTTTGTGTTTTGCCTCCTTTAATTAAGTTATTTATGCAGCCCGGATGCAATTCCCACACGCAAAAAAACCATTGTTTGGAAATTATTCAAAAAACATGGCCAAATAGAGACATTAAGATCTTATCGATGATAAATAAGGGTATTTAATGCGGCACGAGTTTGTAAATCACTTCTAAGAAGAGATTTTGTAAAAATCAATTTTTCATTTCTAATACCTAAATGATTATTATTTTATCATGTAAATCAGTTGATTGTGGTGATTTTGGATGTTCGGAGAAAGTGGGATGGACCACCCTAAGCACTTCTGGTGGCGCCTGTCTGACAAAATATTTTCATATTTTTACAGCCACTACCGATGATGGCCATAAAACCATCCCCCAAATACCATTGACACTTCTGCGTAATTGACTCCGTGAGTATTTTGAAGGGCACTTAACCATATCTGTTATCTTGATCTAAAATTAAGAAAACTTCAAGAATCAACTATTTTAAAACTTTATAGCTCCTTCTGGAGTTTCCTCAGGACAGAATCTTTGAAATTTTGTTGCGAATTGGTTGTTGGGTAATAAAACTCATTATCATTAATAAATAGGGATTATTAATTTTATTTGTAGATAGAAACTTGCATATGAATTTTTAAATATTCTCTTGTTTGTTCTGAACACTTGGCAACCCTAGTAAGGTGTAACCTTGAGTAATACTGAAATTTTGAATAGAAAAACCATTCAAAAACAAAATGATACATTGAAAAAAAAATGAACTGAGTGAATGGAACAAAATTGTAAGTGGCTGCAATGCAATATTGCTTTTGTATTATTTTATAAAAAAAATAAAGATTTCGAAAATAAATGAAATGTAAACGCACAAAAGTGCAAAAAATGCTTTCCTATACATATACATCCAAAAAATTTTCAATCAAGAGAAGACATATATACATTTATAAGCAATTATCTACAGTACATTATTTTAAAATATAATAAATTCAATAAAACGAAATATATAATATAATATAAATAATAATATAATTTATTTAATGCTTTCTGCAACAAGTAAGGTTGTTTCTAATTTATTTAAAATATAATACATTATTTGGTATTACTGGACGCCAATTTGGCTAGCGACCTGCAGTCTTTTGGCCTAGAGACATTTTTTGGCATTTGAATGATAAGTTGTGTCTTGGTGTTAAACATCATCAAATTTCCATTAATTTATCAATTAAAAAGAAAAGATATGAATGTTGACTCTTTTAATAACTCACGAACGACACATTACCGTATTAATTCCAGTGGCGGTTCGGGGACGCGGACAAGAAAAGGCGGCATCGGCGCGGCGATTTAAATATCTGAACAATTAAGTCGATAACTTATCGTTTCTAAGAAGTTTTTATCATCGCCGGCAATCGCCATAATTTAAATCGGTAACAATAAATTCAATATTAAAATTCCTCGAGGATACGGAATGATTAATGTTATAATTGCATATGTCACTGTCTCGTTACCCGAAAATTTATCATCGGATTTACAATGTTACAGTCCGGATGCCGGGCCACTTAATTCCCCTAATTATTAAGTAGTCCCCAAATTGTCAACTAAATTACAGACCTGCCGCAGAAATCACCTCTACGATCTTCTTTTTGTAATTTACATCTTATTAAATACCCCACCTCAAGGTTTCCAAATTCCATAATGGACGTTGGGATTAATCGATTACACGATTATTTTGTGTTCCTAATTTTAAATTATATAAAAATTACACGTGAAAGGGTCGGAAATTTCGGCTTATATGGGTCGACCTATATTCTAACGTTCTTTGGCTACTTTGTCGTTACTGCAGGTACTAAATTGGTTTTTGATGGGATACCGAAATTTCGGATAATACGGCATGATTATATTTATTCCAAAAATTAGTTTTTCTAATGGATTTATTTTTTTATAAATGTTGGGTTATCCAAAGTGCCCAAAAATAAAAAAAATGTTTTTAATTTTGAACCAGTTAGGATGGATCATTACGACGACGTCAATAGTCAAAAACGTTGCAAAAAGCTCCACATTTGTGTGGAGTTATCAAATAAACACGAAATTAGTAGGAATAGTACTATAAAATTGACACTAATACTGTCAAATTAAACAATAATCTTAATGTTTGAAATTTTGAGTAATCTTTTACGGGGGTTGGTATGGGAGTACACTAAGCTGTAATAGGAATTTTCGATGCTCAAAGGAAGATTACATTAAGTAGATAAGTATATTTATTCACTGTAGGCCACTAGAGATGAGTGGCTCTTGAATGAGCCGACTCAAAGAGCTGAGTCAGTGAAGTGAGTCGGCTAGTGACTCGGTTGAGAGCTCAGTATGCACGGGATATTTTTGTAACATTTTTGAAAGTAAGGACCTTCTTTTTAGCTCATCACTTATGTTACAGATACTTTTTACTTTTTCAAATAATTCATTCAGTTGAATCATGACCTGACCCTCCGAGACGACTCTTTTTACTAAGTCGGAGCGTGTGAAGCATTTCACAAAAAAAAAAATTGCCCATCTCTAGTACGTATAAGCATTTACTTTGACATATACAAATTACAATATTTGTATTATTAAAATGTTTGGTAAACTTTTTTTTTATTTTAAAAATACACACTTTATTTATTTGGTGAAAGATTACATTGATATATATATATATATATATATATATATATATATTCATTTAAAAAAAAAAACAATACATTATCTGAAAGTGGAAGCCAATTTGGCTAGCGACCTGCGGTCTTTCGGCCTTTGTAAAAATATTTATTGGTCTATTTTGCGTAGTATGATTAAAATGTTTGAAACTATGTGAATCAAGATATCTTAATCAAATAGTATTCTAGTTTGTTTTAAAACAATTTAAACAAAAGAAGCTAAATTGAGCATACCGCTCAAGAAATAATTTTATTTATTATTGCTAAATATACGCAATTTTAAACTTTTAATCTAGAATGGAATAATGAAGTTATGTTTATTAAATGAAGTTGCTTGATAATTAAAAGCTGGCTTAATATTAAAAATTGTGATCGATTTAATGGTATAATACAGGGTGTCCGAAAAGGATTTTACTATTTAAAAAAATTATAACTCAGTTTTAAATTGCATTAATATTTTTTATTTTTAAAATTTACTACAAAATGTGGAAATTTATTTGTGAAAAATTTTGCCGTCGAGATGGTATCCCGCCACGCGTACCGTCTCCTCCAAACGCTCTCTGAAATTGGGGAACACGCGGACACAGACTTCTTGTGGAATTGCTCGAATTTTATTTATTTTATTGCTTCAACTGATTCAGTTTTGCAGGAGTCATGTCAGTGTAAAGCTTTGATTTAAGGAACTCCCACAAAAAAAAATCCATGACAGTTAAATCGGGACTTCTGGGAGGATAATTGATATCGCCATTTTTTGATATGACCTTTCCTGGAAACATCCTTCGAACGACCTGCATGGTAAGATTCGCAGTGAGCAGTCGCCCCATCCTGGTAAAACCAAGTGTCTTAATTGAAGCCATCAAAATTTTGCAATTCTGGTTCAAAATCTTTTTCCAGCATTGCCCTATAACGATTAGAGTTAACGGTGACACTGAGTTGATTTCCATCTTCAGGGACGCGTCGGAGCTTGATTTATGTCGTGTAAATTAAAATGTGCACGACAAAGGCGAAGAACTTGGACGTAAGAATTGTTGTTTTCATAAAATGCTTTTACACAAAAAGCGCGCCGCGGCCCCGTGTATCGCTCCATTGTTACTAAAATTGCGAGAAACACGCTCACGATTACAACTAATCAGATCCTCCCACTCCTAACAGTTCTCATGAAATATGACCTTGAAATAGTGAAAACCTTTTCGGACACCCTGTAGTTATTATTTATAGTTTATTTCCCATTTAAATTTGATTTTGTATTGTTGATTCGAACAAACGAACTAATGAGGTATGAGAGAAGGATATCTTTATTCTTATTCTGAGAGAAAAATTGAGTTACTCAGTTTGTTAGGTTCTAGTTAAATGGATTCGTTGCAAATTTTGTGGCAAAACTTTGTGTGCGTTAAGCTGTTGTAGTATTAATTGCATAATGTGTTGTTCTTTCATCAATTTGGTTTTCGGAAATCCTTCGATTCTAAAGCTTATTACGAAATTTCGATTTTCTTGAGGGACATTAAGAAAATATAAATAGAAATTAAATATCATTTTCTATTAGATGAAATATGAAAAATTTAAAACTATTAAAAAATATGTAATTCTTTTAAGATTTGTTTGGTTTGTGAAAAGAGACTCAATTTTCAGTAAGCTTTTAAAAATACCTGGATTTTAAAATGAGCTGTGGATTTACAAACATTTGGTTTATCAAATTAAACAAAAAATACACAATAGAAAATAAAATGAAGCATAAAGCAATTTCATTTATGAAATAGACTTAAAAAGCGCTTTTAAATATTGGTCCCATTTCAGTTAGGTTTTGAAAAAACTCACACTTATAAAATTCAATGAATACTAAAAGTATGCACAGTATGTCGGTATTTTTTTAAATTAAAAGAGGAAATACGCCGGCCCACTAGCCGTGCGTTAGCGCGCCAGAACTAATGCGGAGGGTCCTGGGTTCGAATCCCGGCGAGGGCATGGGTATTTGTGGATGTGGATGATTTTCATTTAATATGAATAATATATTATAAATAATCGGTTGTGGCTGAATGACCTACGCTGTCCAAGCCATATCATGTCCCATATCATCCATAATTCCCCAACCCAAATTCCCGTCAATCATCCATCATTTAAATAAAAAAAAGAAATACAGTATTTTTCATCCAAAATATGATTTTTACTTTCTCCGTTACGAAGTACGAGAAAGTATAGTGATTTTTTTCATTTTTTTTTACGGAAATAGCCGTTTTGGGGTCGCTAGATGCCATTTCAACAATTTATGGAATTTTTTTGTGACGGTGTGTGTGCCTGTGTGTGGGGGGGGGCGGGTGCGCTGTATCTCAAGAACTAATAGAGCAATTGATATGAAACTTACGTCTAATTTGATAATCCGAAGAACTGAAAAGCTTTTGGTAAAATTTTGTACACCGTGTGGGTGTTTACCTACTATTTTTTTGTTTTTTACCAATAAATATTAAAAATATCACAAAAACATTTAAACAAATATTGAAGACAACAAAGAAATGAACATCTTTTGCTTGAAAATATTTTTCATAAAATCATTGCTATTCGAGAAAAAAAATTATTATTATTTTTTTAATTTTTGGTTTATAATTATGAAACGATAATAGTTACAGCAAATTTATATGAATAATAATACGCTGCCCTATTCTTTAACACACAGACACACGTTTCGTCTTTTATTTCATGCTGTTTCGTACATGATAGACAAAGATAGATATAAAATGCAAAGCAATTCTTAGTACGAAAATGAATGAGTCACCGTCAGCTCTCAACGGATGAACTATATCATACCTTTTGTCGTTTCAGCCCTACATTTAGATATTCTCTAAAATATCGACCTAGTGCTCAAAAATTGTTATTGTTGGGTAGTTACATGTGAGAATTCCAGAGTTTTTCGACAGTAGTCAGCTATGGTTACTACTGTAGCAGTACAACAAGAATTATTTGCTCGGGATATGTACCTTTTGTCGAGTTAGCTCTACATTTAGAAATTCTCGAAAATGTCGACCTCGTGCTCAAAAATGGTTATTGCTGGACAGTTACAGGAGGAAATCCAGATTTTTCTCGATAGTAGTTGTTAGCTATAGTTACTGCAGTTACAGTACAGCAAAAATTATTTGCTTGGGATATGTACCTTTTGTCGTTTTAACCCTACATTTAGATATTCTCAAAAATGTAGTGGTCAAAAATGGTTATTGCTGGATAGTTGCATTATAACAGACACTGAGACACACAGACACACAGACAAACAGACATACAGACATACAGACACACAGCCACACAGACACACAAACACACACACACACAGACACACAAACACACATAGACACACTGACACAAAGACAATCGGACACGCGGTCACACAGACACAAAAATATACAGACACACAGATACATTGACGGATAGACATACAAATAGAGAGATTAAACGAGACAGAGAGACACACTGGCAGACAGACACAGAGGCAGACACACGTTCAGACATTTTGCAGAAATTGTGGGAATAGTCTTCAACGACCTCAAAATAGATCTTTTCGTTGAAATATAGAGTTAGAAAATTTTAACATCTTAATTTACACGGGTAAACTAAAAATTTTTACTCATTGAAAACAAATTTGTTTTTCAGTGGCAGAAGAGGATAAAATTGAAGACATAGTTATTTATGTATCAATGGTGTAAAATGATAGGTTTTGGTCTGAGGGTAGAGATTGAAAAACCCCATTTTACGCATAACATCATGTTTACTATTATTATTAAGTTTAAATTTACAGAAAATTCAAAATTTAAATTTTTACGAGAGAATATAAATAAGTCGTAGTTTCTTCGATATTCCTATTTTGTATGTATCCATGGCAATACGTGTCAATAAGAACAGCCATTTGTAAAATTTCTATAAAATTTTCTGTCAATATCAGTGCTTGTGTGATTCAAAGGTGTCGAATTTCATGTTCTTCGTAAAAATTTTCAAATCCCCTATTTCGTGTTATTCTTACTCATTAGCATGCAAGAGGCACAGATTTGCCAACCGCGTCGTTTTGGTGTTTTCATTTACCCGCTACGGCCGTTCAAAATCTGAAAAATCGATTTGTTTCTCAAATTTTACTGCCTAGTTTAATTTTTTTTACGATAATCGATTTCTGTTCTCCTGATGAATGAAACGTGTAATTTTATTGGTCTATGATGATTATTACAAAAGTTGATATTTCAGATTTTTTGCATTAAAGTACCACTTTTAACAAATAAATAGGGGCAGTTGTGTCGTAAAGTAGGATATTGGAGGGGTATAAGTGACTAAAGAGCTGCATTTAATCACTAGACGTTAAATGTTCAACTCTCTACTGATATATACTCTGTTCAAATTTTATTCTCGCCACAGACATTTTTGTTGATAGTAAAAAAGGTTACTAGGAATTGGTTATGTCATTACATTTTTACTTTCTCCGTTACAAAGTACGAGAAAGTATTGTGATCGTAATTTTTTTTTCAAAAATTTTTTTTACGGAAATATCCGTTTTGGGGTCCCTAGATGCGATTTCAACAATTTCTGGAAAAAAAAAAATTGTGTCTGTGTGTGTGTGTGTGTGTGTGTCTGTGTGTGTGTGTCTGTCTGTCTGTGTGCGCTGTATCTCAAAAACTAATGGAGCAATTGGTATTTTAACATACGTCTTATTTGATAATCTGAAGAACTGAAAAGCTTTTGGTAAAATTTCGTACACCGGAAGTGGGTGTTTACCTTAACCGTTTTTTGTTTTTTGCCAAAATTTTCTTAAATATGAAAAATATCACAAAAACATTTAAACAAACATTAAAGACAACAAAGAAATGAACATCTTTTGCTTGAAAATATTTTTCATAAAATCATTGCTATTCGAGAAAAAAAATTATTAATTTTTTTTTAATTTTTGGTTTATAATTATGAAACGATAATAGTTACAGCAAATTTGGTTGAATAATAATTGTAGAGAATGCCAAAATGAACAACTTCTAAAGAATAAGTTTTTTTCGAAATCTCGTTAGTTGTTGAGTAAACCGAGTTTTTGAATTTGAAGTATAATTTTTCCGTTTCATAATTTTGACGTTTTAAACGTCAGTTTCATCCGAGTTTACGCAACGCTCGATGTACATTTAAAATATGATTTCAATTGAAAATAAACCATGAAAACGTAAATTTAAATGGCTATGATACCATCAAGTCGGAGAAAGTAAGATGATGGCCACATCACCATTTTTTTGGTTATGTGTAATGCAATTTTGCATTTTATAATATCCCTTATTCCATGTAAACATATTGTTTGGCAGCGTTTTATTGAAATTATAGGTTAACAACATACTTCAATCATTACTATCAAAAATACAACATGCCAATGAAACCACAACTGCGACGAGAATAAAATGTAATCAGAGCATATAAATATGAATCGAGATAGGTAATCGTATAAACAAACCCAATATTTTATTGTCATTAAATATTCCCCCATCAGAACAACACCTACAGACCGGTTTCGACCTTACAGGTCTCATCAGTATAGTTAGTTGCTGATGGGGAAACGGGGATTACTATTGGAATATAAGTATTACAAACACCGTTAAAGGTAGAAACGCCAAAGTGGCGGAATCTATTGCCTGAATGCTGTACTGAGCCACCCGGATTTGGTTCAGTACAGCATTCAGGCAATAGATTCCGCCACTTTGGCGTTTCTACCTTTAATGTCAATGTGTTATCTGTCACTTATGTAAATATTATAAGAATTACAATTTTGGAAGTATGTCGAAAATGGAAAAAACAGGCTTATCACACCTGAGCAAAGTGTCTTAATCACTCGTCTAATTGGGGCCCTCACCGCTGCGCAGCTCGGGCGCCCAACTTTCAGACTCGTGATTAAATGATGCACACTTGTGTGTTATTTGTTTTCATTATCTTAAATATTTGTGGATATATTTTTGTGAAGAAAAATTATATTTAACAGAAAATCTGGCTAAATTCAAAAGAAACGCTTATGGTAAACGTCCGATTTACCAAATTGTACCAAACGTTTTTAGTTCTCAAGAGCTTAAGTTTGAAGTTTGATTTAAAAGTCTATATCTTCTAGTATTTTTTTTTATTTAATATCCATAGCAGACACACAGCTAGACAGGCATATACACATTTTTTTTTAAATAATCACTATAAAAATGGCAAGCTCTTAGGGGCTTTTAAGTTTCAAAGGTTGACAATACTGCATGAGCTAATGTTAGCTTCAAAACACTCTCTTTGCTCATTTTCTTATCGAATACTTCACTCTGCTCAACAGGAATTTCGAATAAACCCTTTTCTTTGCTCATCTGCTCATCATCAAGCTAATTTTTTGTTAATATTGATGCTGTAAAATTTTTAGGGATGCTCAAATGTATTAGTATCTAGAGCCCCTAAAAACCTTAAAACGATATTGATTATTTCGCTGTTCACTTACGGATCGTAATCAATCGCTTATATTTCGTCAGAATTAGTTTACTTAAGTTTTTACTTCAAAGAATTTCCTTGTTTGATTGTAAATAATTACAATTACAATAGGAAAATAAGATACTTATCACGAAACGCGTGTATACATGGACAATGACTTACCAATTTAGTTTATTTCGTTGAAATTCAAGTCTTTGTTTAAAGTTAGTGCTGAACTCAACTTTAAAGTTCATGTTCATTTAGTGCAGGCATAGGCAATCTAGGGCCCGCGGGCCACATGCGGCCCTAAGTAAGACTTATTCGGCCCGCCATTGAGTTTTGCATATTAACACGGCCCGCCAAATTTGTAAAGGTTTAATCCCTACATGTCGAATATTGCCCTTACGATAGCGACCGACGAGAAGGCGCTAGTAAATTCGGGAATATTCGAGAAGCTTAAGCAAATCTGTCTTAAGATCAGTTTGGAAAAACAAATGTTGGGTTAATGATTGTTTTGGAGCTCTTAAACAATGTATTCCTAAAATATGTCGGGATCTTTAAAGAGTACAATTTAAAAAGACATTATACCACCAATACCACTAAACATTTAAACAACTAAGAAGTGACATAATCGAGATCTTTGTAAAACGCAGTGAAGCAGCTGAAGGTATCGTTCGGGCGGTGGTGTTGTTAGTAAGAAAGTGGCGGAATATTCGAAGACGTTCTGAGAAGGATAATTTGTGAATGACTACTTAAGGGATCACGCCTAGACAGAAATTTCAAAAAATTGATGTTTGGGCTTTGACATTTTCAGTACTTGAAGAAAATTCTCTAAAAAGTTAGAATCAATCCGATTAAAATTGACGAAGTTACAGGCGTTCAAAGCAAGCTCCGTTCGCATAGTCGAACGGAGTATTGAAACTTTAAACTTAAAACCACACTTTTAATACGGTGACCACGATATCTCGAAAACGACAGCACCTATTTTTTTTAGAACTTGGCACGTTTATTTATGATATAATAGGCCAGTGATTGAACGAAGGAATTTTTATCGACGTATAGTTCCTTTTTTCTTGGCGAGAAACGTGCGATATTTTCATGAAAAAACAAAATTTTAACTTTGAAAATCCGCCATTTTGTCCGATCAATATATCGACAAACTATTCCTTCAATCGCCAGTTACTTTAATATATTAGAGAAATTTTCTTTTGTTTTTGATTTCTGATAATCTAAAACCTAGTAGCAGTGGTCACCGCGAAACCTGTTTCTTTCAACGGCCTTCAGGAGGATGACCGTATCTTTTTTATTACTGATATTTTTTCTTATGAAATTTAAGTTAAAATTAAGAAAATGCGTGCTACCACATAGATGCACTCAATTTTAAACAAGTTTTATATTTTATGCAAAAAAAAATCCCAAAAATCACCTAGTTTCCGGTTTCTTGACTAGGCATGACCCCTTAATAGAATTGGGAAATATCTAGGTCCAGAAAAAAAGGAAAAATTCGCAGAAGTTAGTTTATCCAGAAGAACAGTCACAAGACGCATAGATGATAAGACCGAAATCATAAAAGTCGCCCTGCGAGAAATGGTGGAAAAGTGTGTTGAATTTTCCATAGAATTAGAAGAAAGCGCAGATATTAGCAACTAGCAATTTTTATTAGCGCAGTCAAACAAAATTTGAAAATTACAGAAGATTTTCTCGCGATCCGAGCCATGAAAGACACTACAAAGACGTTTTCAATGTTTTTAGTGCTTTTAGATTGAACTGAGCAAAGTTAAGCGGTGTCACTTCAGATAGAGGTCATGATGGATGACAGGGAACGGTGATTGGTGACTAAAATAATAATAATAATAAATAGAGAATTTGTTAATAAGTAAACAAATTCTTTATTTGAGTCTTAAATAGTAGATAACAAAAAGTGTTTGTTCATGTCTCTCCTGTTTTGCAAAATTGCCGTAACTCAATAACAAAAGTCTAAGCCAAAAAAAAATTAGCAACAAATGAATTAGTTTTGCTGTTTCTAGATACCTTATCATATCAAACTCAGTTTCATTTCTGTTGGTTCCCGATATCCTGTTATTATTTTTTTGGGCGCGGAAGAAGATTTCTATTTTCGAAATGAACGAAAGATTTACCGAGGAAGTGTCGTTGCGTCAGGTTTTAACAAATCTGTGCTGTTCGTTCAATCGAGGGCGCGTCTGAATATCATTTGTTTAATTTATTAATGCAGCTGAGGTTATAAATGAGTGAAAAGTATAACATTTTCCAAACGGATCAAATTACGAAATAATCAGTTTATGGCAATTTAATCACGTATCCGTCGCATCATTAAAAATAAGAAAATCATTTTCGGAGCAACGATTGACAAAGTCGAGCAATGTTGGCCTGCTTTAAATAATTAATACGTGACATGAAATTCATTACTAAAATCTTATTAAATTTATTTAATGCTTCTCCATTATTTTTATTATACAAATAACTGATATAGACTGTTAATATCCAATCTATATTTCGTAAAATAAAAATTAATTATAAGCTATCTTTTTGAATAACACTGTATAATTAGTGACTATAGTTTCAATATAATTAAGAATCTCATTCTTAAACTAAAGTATTGCATCATAATTGTTTTGAATGTTTAGTCAATTACAAGTAGAGTGTGTGATGATAACAAAATTACTCATGTTTTTGATTTATAAGAATGTGTCAAAGTGAAAGCGTCCACAACTGCTTATTAAAGACCTAAAAGCCTAAAACTGATTTGTTAATTTGGTAATGAAGTGATTTACAAGGTGAGACTTTTACGACACAATGTTGACACCAAAAGTGCCAAATATTTTTATGGCTGCGGTAAAAGTGTCCTAATATTATCTCATTATCAAGGTGACGCCAGACTAAAATTTGTTTCGCTTTCTTTTCGAGCAAACAATGAACACTTCTTCAGGTTATACAATTCAGGCCCAAAAATTACGAGTACTTAAATCATATGTTTATACCTAATAGTGTAAGATTTTGTTGAAACAAAAACATTAGAGGTTGTAATAATTATTCGATCCTGAATATGCATGTTCTTGGTAAAAAATATTATAGAACGTAAGGGATTTCAAAGCGTTGAGATAATTTGGAAAATTATCAAGTGCTTGAAAATGATGGAAACGTGTCAAAACTTGAGTCGTGAATTTTTATTTACAATTTTACAATTGTCTTAACACATTACTGTCCGGATATGTTTTTCTGTACTGCTGTTAAACTGCCGGAGACATATAAATATGTTCACAAGGCATCTCGGAATAACGCTAAAGATTATTACCGGTAATCGAATGGACGGCCAAACAAGTGTAAACATATTTTAAATTTTATAATAAACTATTTATTATTACAAAAGTTGTGCCCTTTTTAATACGTGGTTATACAATCCCCTCAAACGTTGAAACCTTTAAATTTACCGGCTACAGGCATAAGCTCGCGCGCAATTAACGTGGACTGTAACGTCTCAATAACAATAATCATAATAATGAATTGCTTTATTAAAAAAAATTCAAACGCAAATTGACATTTGATAATAAGTTGAAAGCGTCACGCTATAAAAGAGAATGACAAGAAATACAATATTATTACTATAATCTAATACATAATTCTGCAGCTTCAAAGTAGCGGTCGCAACCGTTCAATTCTGTTGAAATTCCCCCAAGAAAATCTAATTTCCAACAATAATTCAATTTAATTCGCACTTGCTCGGATATAATAGGAGTAATAACGCTTTCATTGAAAACCGTCAATTTAAAGTAAACCCCTTCAGCTGCGTGCTTTGGCACCATCCAACACTGGAATTAATAGCCCCTTGGGCGTAGATAAATTTTACCCGAAACCCCTTTCCATTTCTTTTTGCCCTTTTTTTGTGGCCATCCTCGAATTCTGCAAGCTTTCATCATGCGGGGGGCAATTATAGGAAAATGACCTGGAATAGCGGATTCCGGTGTGTAATTTACGTACGTTTCGGTAGCGCAAAGGAGATGAAGAAAGACGGACGAACGCACGAGGAGGACGAGAAGAAGGGGGCCTCGTGGCTCACCCGTGCCGAGCAGGTGGATTCACCTGTCGAACCACGTGGGTTATCACCTGTACTAGATAGATGATTCCTTAGATAATCATAAACCGTCTCTCTTCGTGGAAAAACGGAAAAAGTAGACACACGACCATTCAAAGTTTGAATTATTCTCCCCAAAAATACATTAATATTAAAAAAACTATAACTCTTTTAGATACCAAATTGACAATTCCTAATAAATTTAATACAGCCTGAACGTATTTATATATACAATTTGTAAATAAACAACAGTTTTGATAGTAATTTCGATTATTATTACAACTTTTTATTCTCAGCACATACAAGTATCCTAAAAACTGGAGATGGGATTTATGTATTTTTTCACGAAATCATCATTTCGATTGCATTTTTAGTAATTTTGCTCAGTTTTGAGATTATTGCAATTTTTTATATTTTCTTCAACTCGCCAAATTTATTACAATTTTTCACAGCTTTGCGTTTTAATTAAATAACATTACTGCAAAATTCGGAGTGGTTCGGAGTGGAGCAATTGCAGATTGCCGCGAAATCACATCATAAATGTACTTTTAGTAATTTTAAACAGTTTCGAGTCTATGACAATCTTTTTACATTCTCCGTTACGAAGTACGAGAAAGTATTGTGATCGTGAATTTTTTTTCAAATCTTTTTTTTTACGGAAATATCCGTTTTTGGGTCCCTAGATGCCATTTTAACAATTTCTGGAAAAACATTTTTTGTGTCTGTTTTTTTTTTCTAATCGCTAAATGATAACAATTTCTCAAAACTTTACTCTCAGAGTGAAATTATCTTAAAATCATGGTACCCATATATGATTTCTAGAAAACATAATCTTCTCTGCATTTTTAGTAATTTTGGACAATTACGAGGGAATTGCAATTATTTTTCTATTTTATTTGAATCTTCAAAATTACAACAATTTTTCACAGCTTTATTCTGCATCCAGGGATAACAGTCTATCAATAATTTCACAAAATAATACCCTAGGATGTGTTTTTAATAATTTTGGAAAGATTCAAGACAATGGAAATTGGTTTTTCATTTAATTATAATCGTTAAAATAATTAGAGTTTTCGATCATATGTAATTATGACAGAGTTCTCACGTAATCACAATCTAGAATGCATTTTTCGTATTTTTTTTAAGATTCAAGTCGATGGTTGTTTTCTACTTTTTCTTAAATCGTTTAATGCAATATTTTCTCAACCTTTTTCGACCAAACGCCCACTTTGTCACATCCGCTTCTTCGTTCGCCCTCTTTAATTTTTAACCAATTTAAAGTTACACGACAATCCCTAAAATAATGCATGTTAGCCTTAGTAAGACCAGTGGTAAAATAATTACATAATCTTGCTCGATTTACGCTCTAATTTTTCGAATGTCTATTCTTCAAAACAAATTTCTTCCATTGATCAATTCTTCGAAAAGGAAATTTCAATTTCTCAGCCCACCGGCAAAATATTCTGTGACCCGGTGGCCTCATTCACATCTTTAGGTAACTTGTATAATTTCATAATTATATAAAAATATTTCTATTTTATTTTTTTTTCACAATTTTACACTCTGTCCACATAAAATTAATGTGAAATCTACTGGCATGCTACTTGTTAATGATGGGTGATATTTCACGTTTCTGTGATTTTTCATTGGTATTAAAAAATCACAGGTCATTACTGTTACTCATAGGCGAATTTCACTGCTACTTAAAATCACTGCTACTTAAAATCACAGCTACATAAAATCACTGCTACTTAAAATCACTGATACTTAAAAATCACTACTACTTAATATCACTGCTACCTAAAATCGCTGTTACTTAAAATCACTGCTACTTTAAATCACTGCTACTTTAAATCACTGCTACTTAAAATTACTGCTGTTTAAACTATGATAGCTACTTAAACTGTGACTGTTACTTAAAACATAATTGTAAGAAGACAGTACAACGTGGCATTTGAATAAGCGATACTTCGACCTTTGAAGATATTGTTTTAAGGAATTTTTTCTACGCGTTTTATATTTTTTTTCTGCGATGTTTTCATTCAAGTGCTCAAAAAATTAAAACAAAAATCTTCAAAAATACATATCTCTATTGAAAATTGTTTAATTTGCAAAAACCAAATTGATTTTGAATTATCTGTACTTCGGCCATTGAGGATGATTTTTATAGAATTTTGTCTGTGCGTTTTATATTTTTTTCTGCGATGTTTTCATTCAAGTGCTCAAAAAATTAAAACGGAAATCTTCAAAAATCCATATCTTTACTGAAAATTGTTGAATTTACAAAAACCAAAGAAATTTTGAATAAGCTATACTTCGGCCATTGAGGATGATTTTTTATAGAATTTTGTCTGCACGTTTTATATTTCTTCTGGGATGTTTTAATTCAAGCGCTCAAAAAAAATAAAACTCAAATTTTCAAAAATTCACATCTCCATTAAAAATGGTTGAATTTACGAAATGCAAATTTATTTTGAATAAGCGATACTTCGACCTTTGATGATATTGTTTAAAGGAATTTTTTCTACGCGCTTTATATTGTTTTTCTGCGATGTTTTCATTCAAGTGCTCAAAAAATTAAAACGAAAATCTTCAAAAACCCATATCTCTCTTGAAAATGTTGAATTTACAAAAACCAAATTGATTTTGAATTACCTATACTTCAGCCATTGAGGGTAATTTTTAATGAATTTTTGTCTGCGTGTTTTATATTTTTTCTGCGATGTTTTCATTCAAGTGCTCAAAAAAATAAAACTAAAATTTTCAAAAATTCACAACTCTTTTAAAAATTGTCGAATTTACAAAATACAAATTGATTTTAAATAAGCGATACTTCGACCATTGAGGATACTGTTTTAAGGAATTTTTCTACGCGTTTTATATTTTTTTCTGCGATATTTTCATTCAAGTGCTCAAAAAATTAAAACGAAAATCTTCAAAAATACATATCTCTATTGAAAATTGTTTAATTTGCAAAAACCAAATTGATTTTGAATTATCTATACTTCGGCCATTGAGGATGATTTTTTATATAATTTTGTCTGTGCGTTTTATATTTTTTTTCTGCGATGTTTTCATTCAAGTGCTCAAAAAAATAAAACTAACATTTTCAAAAATCCATATCTCCATTAAAAATTGTTGAATTTGCAAATACCAAATTAATTTTAAATAAGCGATACTTCGACCATTGAGGATATTGTTTTAAGGAATTTTTTCTACGCGCTTTATATTTTTTTTTCTGCGATGTTTTCATTCAAGTGCTTAAAAAATTAAAACGAAAATCTTCAAAAATCCATATCTCTATTGAAAATTGTTTAATTTACAAAAACCAAATTTATTTTGAATTAGCTATACTTCGGCCATTGAGGATGATTTTTTATGGAATTTTGTCTGCGCGCTTTTATATTTTTTCTGCGATGTTTTCATTCAAGTGCTCAAAAAATAAAACTAAAATTTTCAAAAATTTACATCTCCATTAAAAATTGTCGAATTTACAAAATCCAAATTGATTTTAAATAAGCGATACTTCGACCATTGAGGATACTGTTTTAAGGAATTTTTCTACGCGTTTTATATTTTTTTCTGCCATGTTTTCATTCAAGTGCTCAAAAAAAACTAAAATTTTCAAAAATTTACATCTCCATTAAAAATTGTTGAATTTACAAAATTCAAATTTATTTTGAATAAGCGATACTTAGACCTTTAAAGATATTGTTTTAAGGATTTTTTTCTAAGCGCTTTATATTTTTTCTGCGATGTTTTCATTCAAGTGGTTCAAAAAATTAAAACGAAAATCTTCAAAAATACATATCTCTATTGAAAATTGTTGAATTTGCAAAAACCAAATTGATTTTGAATTAGCTATACTTCGGCCATTGAGGATGATTTTTATGGTATTTTTTCTGCGAGATTTATTTTTTTTGCGATGTTTTCGTTCAAGTGCTCAAAAAAATAAAACGAAAATTTTCAAAAATCCATATCTCTTTTGGTTAAGGATTTCAACTGTATTTCTTTATTTTGAAAATGATCAACTTTACGCTCTTATCACATGAAATTAATTTATTTATGGGCCATTCTATGATGTTTCAACAAAAGGTTGTGCTGCATCATTTTTATTTTTGTTTTTATATTTTGCACAGATATTTATACATTTATACATGTTTCTAGAGTTCAAAACTAATTTTAGAAAAAAAAAATGTCTGCTGTGTGGCAGATTTGACCCCTAGATGGAGCTTAAAATATATACATTTTTGTGATTACAAGCATTTGCGCAAATAGTACTTTATTTTCAATTAAGTAAATTTAAAAATCTTTGGACCCAAATTAAAGTGCTGAATATTTTGTTTAACTTTCTTTCATTTAATATATTTTTTTCAAATTTAATGGCCGTCAAAGTTTACCACTGAGATTTGCATTTTTTCATTTTCCGGCCCTGTTTTCAATTGGGAAGAGGGCAATACACGCAAACCAAATTTAGTTTGCAAGTACAACAGTAATAATAGATTTTATCTGAGGCAAAAAAACTGTGTTTTAAATCCTTCCATTTTTTTTCACTGGAGAAAATTGACATTTTCAGCAAAATTCGTATTTTTCAAGCTGCATCTCCAGTGGGGTAAACAGTACAAATCTGAAATTTGTACTACCAATGCAGTAGCAACACCATTATAAAATATGGTAACTTTGTTTTTCGTAGTAACAAAAATATTTTAGTTCAAATTTGTAATAATTTTTATTCAATCGAATTTTAAATATTAGAAGTTGGCACGAAAATGGAACTCATTTCCATTTGTTATTCGACCTGTTTCACATTCAAATAGTTTACCAGTTCCTACTCCACCCCAAAGTTACGACCTTGAAGTAGAAGATGAAAACGGCATAGAATAAGAAGCCACCACATCTCACGATCCTGATTTTAATGTTATGAACCACATAGATTGAGCCAAGCGGAATTGAGTGATCTTATTCAAGACCTTTATTTGTTGAATGAGAAGGTAGGACATCCTAGGTTCTTGACTATAGCAATGGAATCTTCTCCAATGTGATGTCAGGTTCTCACAGTATAGCCTTAATCAGAGGGATCTACTTTTTTTGAGAAGAAAAACAATCTTGTTGCTTGCTGTGACAATAATATTTGAATTTGAACCATGATCAAGCTGAATGGAGGCTATTCATAGTCTCTTCTAAACTTAGTCTGAAAGCTGTATTGTTGCACAACGGTAACCGTCTTCGTTCTATTCCGGTTGGTCATGCAGTTCATGAGACTTACGCAAACCTCGACGCAATCAAATATGCTGAATACAAGTGGCGATCTGAAATCATCGCTATACTCTTAGGAATGCATCTGGGATACACAAAAGACTGCTATTTTTGTATGTATGTAGGTCAGTAGGGATAGGAAATCGCATTATATAAAACAGACTGGCCTGCAGGATATCTTAACCATAACGAAAAATTTTTGTCGGTGATGAGCCACTCGTGAATCCAAGAGATGTTCTTCTCCCACCCTTGCATACAAAGCAGAGATTGATGGAAATTTTTGTCAAAGCTATGAACCAAGAAGAATAAGCCGTTATGTACGTAAGACCGCATTTCCTGGATTAAATGACGCAAAAGTTAAGGATAGAATCTTCATTGGGCTACAAATTCAACCAATTGTATATGATTCTGCCTGACCAAGTTCTGAAGAGGAGAGAAAAGGAAGCTTGGGAAGGCTTTAAGGGGGATATCCATGGATTTTTACGCAATTACACTCAGGTTGAATATTTATATATTCAGGCGTCTTTATTACATTTATTTAATGTATCTGCAACAATTGAGATTGTCTCAAATTTATTAATTATACTCAATTATATACTTCAGCAAAAATACCGTCAACTTGGATGAAACATGTCCCTTAAGGTCCATTTTCTCCACTCCCACTTTTTTTTCTCAGAATTGTAGAGAGTTAATTGATGAGCACAGAGAAAGATTTTGTCAGGCAATTTCTTTGTTGGAACAACGATATCAGGGTCTTCAGAATGAAGCAATGCCTGCTAGTTTGTATGCAGGGTTGTCCCAGAACTGACTTAGAATAAAAAAGTCAAAATACAAGGATCCTAATAAGCAATCACATGATTTCCTTCAGACCCAACCACGTGCCAGGTGTTCTTTCTTCGATTCAGAATATTTAGAGTGACACTGCTATTAACAACAAATGTACTTTTGTATTTTTTGGTAATTAGTGTATCATTTTTATTTATTGTGTTTTATGTAAACTAAAGCTAGTGATACATAGTTGTATTCGTTTTCTCAATACAAAATTGGTAAAATTTAACTCATCAAGTGAAGAAAACGTTCACAAAATATGAATTCCTGTCAACCATCATTCCTTAAAAAAAAAATCATAGTTTCATTTAAAATGATAAAATCGTCGAATTAATGAAAAACGATCGGTTTTTTTCTTCACCGCAGACACACCCTTCCGAAGATTTATGTTAAACCTCATGCGGTGTGCATAATCTTCTCGAGATCCATTTGTCCGAAAAGTGGCACATTTAATCACAGCTCAAAAACGGAGTAACGTTACAAAATGAAAAATGACGTCGCCCAATTACCGCCAATTAAAACAATAATTACCGAATGGAAATTGAATACCGCATTTAATGTCGGAGAGGGCCGTGCTTCGAATGTCTGATTTTAATTAAATATTACTCGTAATCAATCAACGCGCTAAATATATCCTCCGTCTTTCATACTTCAACCAAAACAAATCCTTAATATTAATTATCGGTGTCTGGTTTCTTGCCTTCTTCAGTGTAACGCATTCATTTGCATCAATAATACAAAATAACATTTTATTACAAAAAATGGTGATGGGGCCATCATATTTATTTATATTTATACTTTAAATGATACTTCAAATATACATCTAGCGTTTGGATGACACTGACGTTAAAAACGGTAAAATTATGAAAGATGAAAATAACAAATTATACTTCAAATCTTTATCTTTAGTTTACTCAAAAACTAATGAGATTTCGAAGACGACGTATTCTTTATAAGTTGTTCATTTTGACATTATCTTTTTATACAGCAAGTATTAAAAAAATATATTTTTTTAATCCTTTATTTGTGTTTCCCTTAATTTGAACGGTGTTGGAGAAAATTATGCAAAAATTAATTTCAGGTGATTCATAAAATGCTTTATTTCTTTTATAACTATTGGTATTCTGGTCATTGTCAGATCCTGAATTAAGACAAACCCCTTGAGCATGGTTTATCGTGATCTTTACGAAAATGTCATGGTGCCATTGAGAAAATAAATGTTAATTTTGTGTCATTCAATTTTTCATTAAATCCTTTTGAATATTTGTTTCAAGTTTTAGAAACCGCCTCTACTTGATATTAACACAAAAAAAGTTCGAAAATTTAAAAACCGTGTATTGATTTTGGAAATTGCCGACTGCCAAACTCCTTTGATTTTGATGGTTCTAACGTCAAAATGTGGCCATTTGAGTGTAAGTTGAAAAGAGATTAAGAAATCCTACCTTGAAATCAGCGGAAAACGTCAAAATTGCTCGTTTTCAAATTTCGAAGATTGAAAATTAATATGTTGATTTTAGAAATTGCACAAACTGCCAAACGCTTTGTCCGATTTTAATGATTTTAACGTCAGAATGTGGCAAATTTAGTGACATTTAAGATCTGGCTTAAATTTTTTTTCATGAAATTAACGACATATGCCAAAATTACAGGTTTTTAAAGTTCGAAATTAGAAAATCACGATATTGTTTTTTTTTAAATTGCACAACTGCTGAACGAGATGTTCGTTAGATTTCGGTGATTGAAACGTAAAAATATGCCAAATTTGGTGTAATTTTAAAAGAATTCTCCAAATTTTCCCCGAAACTAGCACAAATTGCACTGTTTTAAAGATTTTAACATCATACTTTGATTTTTGTAATTGTACAATTCCCAAAGGCGTTATCCGATTCGGTTCATTATGACGTCAAAATGTGCAGAATTTAGTGCAATTTAAGAACTGCCCTAGAAATATTTTTGTGAAATCAAAACGTCCATACCCGGAGATTTTGATTTTTTAAATTGCACAACTGCCGAACAGATTGTTTGATTTTGATGATTCAAGCTTTAAAATGTGGCGAATTGAGTGTCATTTGAAAACTTGTTAAGAAATGTTTACGAGAAATAAACATAAAACGTCAAAATTGCACGTTTTCAAAGTTCGAAAAATTTAAATTTTGATTTTTGAAATTGCATAAGCTGCCAAACGCTTTGTCCGATTTTGGTGACGCTTGATCAATGGCTTAGGATATGGTTCCAAAATGATGGAGTACCACCCCATTATGCAAGAAAGGCCAAAAATTGGCTAAACATTAAATTTCCTAATAGCTGGATTGAACGAGCAGGACTTTCCAACTGCCCACCTCAATCTCCAGATCTTATACATACAGACTATTATTTCTGGGAAGACAAGAAACAAAAAGTTTACGTTCCTACAAATACAACGAAACTGTTACAAGAGCGGAAAATAAACTGTGCTCATTCAATTCATTACGAAATTGAATGTTTGGCCAATTTGGCTCCATCGTGTTGGAACCACATCCTAAGCCATTGTGGAAAATCATCTAAAATTGCTTCAAATTCATTTCGATGACGGTAAGAAATCGAACATGTGTTTATTTGAACTTTTTTGTTCAGAATAACATTATCCACTTCTTAGGTAATATTATGTAAGGAAAAAACTCTTCATTCTAATAATTTTGCTTTTTATTTTGTCTTAATATCTATAAAATTAACAGAGTTATGGAGCCAACTTAAAATGCCTGCCAAAAAAAAATTATGAGCCTAAAAATGTATCTTGGTATAGTTTTCAACTCACCTAGTATTGGGGATCAACTGGTAAAAAAATTAGGAAAATCAAAAATGTTGTTTTTTTCATAAAACATACATATTTGGTAGAATTTGGTCATCATTCTGTATGAATCTCTAAATATCTCAACCTTATATTTTAGGTGTACCGCATACGAACTATAAGCATAGATTCAAGAACATGTGTAAAACTTTTCTCCGTAGAAAAAAAAATAAAAACTTAAAACTTTTCAAATACACATAAAACACATTCGAGATTATGATTATGTAAAAATCCATTAGAGACACTAGCCCTATATTTTGAATTATTCTCAAACGAGCTTACATTAGAGTTGATATTTTTTTTTAAGAATGCTCATGCTTACATAAAATATAAAAAAACAATTTCCACCGAGTTGTAATTTTATAAATTTACTTAAAATACATTGATTTTTACCGTTTTACGTAAATACATAAACATCAAAAAAATCTTAGGGAAATTTCTAGAGTTTCTACACGTCCTTGTCAACACCAATAACGCGCACATGTTTCATTTAACCTCTGTGTCGCCATGTTTTTAATTGTGAATCGTCGAATAATTTTTAATCTGCGGACATCGACTTGTAGATTGGTTTTGAATGTGTTTTATTAAGTTTTACACATAATGCTATTAGTGTTTCTTGGCTTTTTTACTGAAATTTACTCAACTTCGAATTTCCCTGATGAAGCCTAGCGTGGCGGGCGAAATATTGGAACTTGAAACTAGAGTTTTATTGGATTGAAGTCCCATCCTTGCCGTGTTGCATAGCCCACATTCAATTTCTTCACACCTTAAATATATCAACCTCATATTTTAGGTTTACCTCATACGTACAGTCAAGAACATTTGTAAAACTTTTCGCGGTAGAAAAAAAATCAAAACTATTGCCATCGACTTAAAACTCAACCCCTCAAAATATATTCCAGATTATGATTTGAAAAATCTAATAAATACTCTAACCCTAAATTTTGGAATAAACGTAACGAACCGTGCTTGGTGTTAATGAACAGTTTAAGAAAGCTCGCGCTTGTAAAAAATATAAAAAGTTTTCAATCGACTTCAAACTTTACCAATTTTCTCAAAACACATTGCATATTACGATTCTGTATAAATCTCTAAGTATCTCAACCTTATATTTTGGGTTTACCTCATACGAACCAAGCGTAGAGACAAGAACATATGCAAAAATGTCTGTAGAAAAAAATATAAAAACAATTGCCATCGACTTGAAACTTTTCAGATACACTTGAAACACCTGCCAGATTATGGAAATGTAAAAATCCATTAAATACTCTAATCCTAGATTTTGAATTTTCGTAACGAACGGAGCTTAGAGTTAATAGAATTTTTAAGAAAGCTCGAGCTTTAAAAAAATGTGAAGACAATTTCCATCGATTTTTAACTTTACAAATTCACTCAAAACACGTTGCAGATTATGATTCTGTGCAAATCTCTTAATATCTCAACCTTATATTTTGGGTTTACCGCATACGAACTAAGCGTAGATTCAAGAACATATGCAAAACTTTTCGCGGTAGAAAAAAATATAAAAACAATTTCCATCGACTTAAAACTTTACAAACATACTTAAAACACATTGTAGATTATGATTCCGTATAAATCTATAAATATAAGGCTGAAAGACCTCTGGTCAATTGCCTGTTGAGGTCATTTGTAGAAGTGTCTCAATAAATGTATTGTCTCTCTGTCTATAAATATCTCTACCTCTTATTTTGGGATTATCTTGTACGAACTGAGCATATAGTCAAGGACATTAGTAAAACTTTTCGGGGGGAAAAAAATATAAAAACAATTTTTATTGGGGGATAATACCACAAGAGGTTTAATTTGGCCGGATAAATTTTATTTGTTTGCACGAGCCATTGAATCGATAAAAATTTCGAGAATGAATTGAGACAATATTTACCTCCCTGGCACATGGGTCGGAATGACAATTATGAACAATATTCCACGCAGAAGCGCGTCCGATACGGATTTCAATTATATTTCACCGCAGAGGTATTCAGAACTGACACGAACGGCCACTGTTCAACTGAAGTTAGCTGTTTACTAAAATTGTTAATACAGAGATCGTTGTCATGGTGAAGGTAAATAAATTTTTAACCATTTGCAAATTTTGTGTGTCCGCCGTTTTAAATGCACCTTTTTATACATGAGTTGAATTATCGAGTCAAAACATATTGCAGATTATGATTCTTTGTAAACATCCAAATTGCGTCACTTCCTCGATTATTGAGACTTAGAATAAGGGAAGTTTTTGGTCTTGAAAATGAACAAATGGCACCCTTATTTAGACGCTGTTCAACATGAGGATGACGAAAAAATAAAAAAAATCAAGTATGCGTTAAAAACCTGAGTGCAATCATTATGTTTGGGACATATAATACCTTTCTATGACAAAGCTGCGGAAATAGTTTAGGTTTTTATTAGAGGTGGTTAACTCATGAGCGAGTCGACTCAAAGAGACAATTTCTGTAAGTGACTTCTCTGGAAATTTGCAGCTCAATTTGAGTCACTAAAAGTTTTTTAAAAGTGCGGATCTTTTTTTACTCGTTAACTTATGTCAAGGGAAACATTTTGAAAAAGTTATGCCCTTATTTTTTGTGATTAAGCATGTTTACCGGCTCAATTCTTTCCGGTCTACTCTTTTTGGTGAGTTGCCTCGACCACCTCTAGTTTTTATAGTTACACAAATTCTATTTTGGGACATTTTATTTAAATGTGTAAGGATAGGTTTAATTGAAGACTCATTTTTTTATAATATCAATATTTTTTCACGTCTGGTCCAGAATTTTGCGCTACTACTGGGGTGTTAACGTTGCAAATTAATTTTCAACAAATATTGTTAAAACGTAGATGGCCAATAGTCATTTATTATACGAGTGTGGAATGTATGTAATCAGTCCTGCAAGAAAAAGTTTACCCGTGAGCTCGAAGAGTGAACTGGTAATTTTCTTAAGGGACTAATGAGTAATTCCACATGAGTATAATATAACATTTTATCCAAAATCGTATGTAATTACATTAAATTATGAAATATTGTTTAAAAAAATTGACAAGAAACTTTGACGTACGTGGTGTCAATTTTAATTATTTCAAAAATCTTATGAAGGATCTATGTATTTCGCGAGTCCGAGTTATTCTCTCACTCAGTGGGAAATGAACAACATTACATCTCTCAAATTATTACAGTAATTTGCTTCTTCACCCGATATTGGCTAAAATAATTTTATTGAGAACGTATACAAAATAAAATACACATGCCTATTTTACTGACTAAAACATATTGTTGTTTTTTTTACGATATTAAAACTTCATATAATTTTCTTAGTAATTCTGAAATCAGATGACGGTCTATCAGCTGATTGCTGAAGATATTTAAAGGGCGTACCTGAAGTAAATGCAACGGACCACCCGAAAGGGCGACGACGCCAGATAATCTAGATAATGTAATTTTTCAACAACTTTACCGTCTCGACCATAAATTCGTCAAAACTGATAGACGGAAAAAAACAAACTAATTGACACATTTCGAATATTTCGAAACGATAACTGCTACATTGAATTTTTACCTTAGTTATTTATTTATTTACCGCCACAGAACAATCCGAGAAGTGAAGAATGACTAAATAATCTGATTATATTTGGATGCAAACATAAAACCGGAATCAAAACGATTTTATTGCCTAAAATTATCAAATTATGTACAACTTGAAACAAAATTGTAATAAAGGGTATTTTAGCAATATCGCATGTTTATACTTTATAATTAAGCGAAATGGAAACTGAAAATTTAATCATAAAACATAACAAGATGTACCAATATTTAAATCTCAATATCTCATTAAAAATTCCTACTACGCGAACCGAATATTAAAATATTTTTCTAATATCCACGACTTCACCATTACCATCAAATTAATTTTTCAGTGCAATTTGCATATTAATGTATTTTTATTTTTTTTTATTATATGTAACTTTTCCTGTAATTGGATGTTTGTGTCTGTTGGGAGAATAAACGTATTATTATTATTATTATTTAAAATTGTAAAACCCTCACTTGTTACAAAAGCATTAAATAAAGACGAAAAGTAGACTAAATATATGAATATTCAACTTGTTTGTAACTCTACAATACACCCTGCATACACCCTGTAATAAGTGAAATTGTGCATGCAAGAATAATCATTGCATGAAATATTGCTAAATTGTGCATACAAGAATAATCATAGCATCAAACACTGGTAATTTGTGAAGCCAAATTATTAACGATTGAAGTATTATTGAATAGGTATTAATGAATACTTATAATTTAAAAGGTAACGTTTTAAGGATATCGACGTAAGAATCTTTAAAACCAATTTCACCATCTCATTTTACCGTTAACGACCATTTCTATTAATTAAGATAACTGATGATCATATCTTATCAATATACCTGGCAGCCCGAGGGTTTGCAGATGGGCTCGTTTTACTCCTCTCTTTCGGGACGTCAAAGGTGCCGAATGTTCTTATCAAGAAAATTCTGAAGATAGCGCGCGGAAAGCGTGATTTTTTTTTCTAACCGTAAAACGCTCATTGAAGGTAATGTCGTAAAAGGGAATTACTTTGGCGGCGTCGAACCTCACCAAATTTATCGAAGATTTTATCTCGAAATAGAGAGAATCGGATTCAATTGAGTGATTTCAAAATCGAGTTAAGATTATGTTAATTACTTAATCGCTACGATTAACGAAATTATCTACCTCATTCAACAAAAGTTTTGTAATTCAGTTTAATTATGGATTGTCGTGGTCAGTATTATTTTTAAAATTTATATTTATTTATTTATTTTTTTTATGAAGGATGATTGTCGGAAATTTGGGTTGGGGAATTAAAGATGATATGGGACATGGGCTAAGACAGCGTAGGTCATTCAGGCACAACCGATTATTTATAATATATTATTCATATTAAATGAAAATAGACATCCACAAACACCCATACGTCGGGATTCGAACCCAGGACCCTCCGCATTAGTTCTGGCGCGCTAACGCACGCGGCTAGTGGGCCGGCATTTATATTTATATTTATAATATTTAAAATAAAATAATGTTTTTTTAATCCTCGAGACTGCAATGTAATAACAATTTCCTGAACTCGCTGCACTTTTTTTTTTTGAATGTATAAATCCCCAACATATTATTATACGAGGGCGTGTACACTAATGTTATTCGTTTTTTTTTAATGTTACGAGGGCGTGCGGAATCCTTCCGTCATGCAATGTTTACTTAGAGGCCCTCGTTGCACCCAACACTCACCAATTAAACTATACTTAAGACAAACTGCATGATTAATTACTTTCTCGACCACACACATTGCGCAATCTCTCGAGATACACTTTTATATTTTTCCACGATCCTTAAACCATTAAGAATCCGAGATTCGAGAGATAGTGAATTTCGTTTTTATTTGCGAATTGCAATTCATTTATTAATGAAGCGTAAGTGTTCGGTGTTTGTAATTACAAGACACGTAACGGAGGACTTTACCGTTCCTCCTCCTCTTTTACTTACCGGATTGTAGATGGAAGTCGTGATGTATGTGGTTGTGGCCAATTGGGAGTAATTACCGATCGTGTTATGTTTTTTTGGTTTCTTTGATACTTTGTTGTTGATTAAAATTGTTAGCTTTGGTATACCACTATATTTATAATATAATAGTTTCCTCTGCGCTTCCTCTTCATAAGGAGTAATTAGTCGTTGTGGAAGATTTTATACTGTGATAACAGACGACATTAAATTGATGCCAGAAGAAGAAAAACTATAACACAAAATAAATAAACACGAAAAAAGTCATTAATATAGAAAAATTCAACCTGTTCGCAACTCAGCAATATTAAATCTTACAAATGCTAAACACAAATAACTTATTGGAATAGCCACTTCAATAAGTTATTTGCTTTTAGTTTTTGTAAGACTGGCAAATTAAATTTTGGAAATGTATATGTCGTAGGCTAATTGAAAAATTCGGCTTATTGCAAAGAGCCTTGTCATTTTGCAATGCGCCGGGCTAATTGGAAATTTGTGGAGCACTTTCCAATCAGCCTGATACTACTTTTTAGGCTTATTGCAATGAGCCTATGCATCTCTAGGCTACTTAGAAAATGAGCAATTGTTTGTTCAAACAGCCTGATTTTATCCGGGCTTATTGCAATAAGACTTATCTCATGACTGCTTATTGAAAACTACGGCTCGTTTAAGTCATTGCTTATACTTAGGTTAGTGTGAGGTTAAGGTCCCCCGCTCTTTGGACGGTTAGTGGTTTTACCCGTAGTAGCCGAAGTGACGGCGAAGCCATTGTAAATGTATAGGAAGTAGTGGTCGATGGCGATAGATCAGCGTTTCCCAAACTTTTTTGGCCGCGGTAAGAGGTTTTAACATTTTTCGCGACCCACCTTATGAAAAAAAAACATTTATTTACAAAAAAAAATATTTTTTAATATATATCAAGTTAATTGATTTTTTTATTTCATACACAAAAATTGGAAAATAATTATATAAGAAAAATATAAGTAATTAAAAAATTAACGATTACATAGATTTAAAACCTTAGTAAATGAAGTAAATATTTTGTCCTTAGCGTTAAGGATGGTGTTGTTTGTCATCACATAACAATTTCAAATTAGGAGGTAATGATGTTAATTTTATTCTCAAATTAGGTTCGACATCCAATCTGTTTCGATACTTATTTTTTAAGTACACCAAGGCAGCTTCACACGTATAAGTGGTGACAAAAGGCATTAAAAATTGTATTGCTTTTTCACTTACGCTTGGATACTCCTTTTGACATCACAAACAAAAATAAATCATTGATTCAGTTCCAAATATATTTTTTTTAATATCGGTGTCGCATGAAATTTCAATTAAATTATCAACTTCTTGTTCACTAAGATTAAATATTTCTTCCTTTTCAATTCCGACAGAAAAAGAATCTTTAATCCGCATTTAAATACTAAAAACTTACATGCAAATTCAAAGCAACTCGGCAAATATGCAAGTTTTTTTGATTTTAGCAAAGTTCAATATCATTTGGTACTCATTTTGAAAGACATAATTTTGATCAAATTTTTAGGCGATTTGAGCCATCTCTGTAGGCTAGTTGTCAAAATTCATTCGCCAATAACCATCGGCCCCCAAATACGGATTGTCAAATAAACACCCAATTTAGACGTCGATCGCCCACCAGGGGACGATATCGCCCACATTGAGAAACACTAATCCAGCCGAATGCGTATTTTCACTATAAAAAATGTTTGAGCTAAAATTTCAGTAAAACTAGCCCAAATTATTATTTTTTGATTATTTACTTGTTTTATTACTGGTAGTCTACAGAGTGTTCTTTTAAAGTTTGAAGATAATCCACTAAGGGACTTTCTTGGAAATTAAGAAAATATAGGTGAGTGCATAATTTTGCTCTTTCAAAAATGTTGAAATTTCGGACAAACTAGCTCAAATATTTTTTTTTGTTTTATTGCTATAAATCTATAGAATGTGTTCGTAAAATTTAAAGATATTCCACTAAGGTGCTTTCTAGAAAGCTAAAAAAAAATTGGCGAATGCATCATATTGCATTTTCAAAAATGTTTGAGTCAAAATTTCGGAAAAATTAGCCCAAATTACTTTTCGATTATTTACTTGTTTTATTGCCAGAAGTATACAGAGTGTGCTTTTAAAGTTTAAAGATAATCCACTAAGGGACTTTCTTGGAAATTAAGAAAATCTAGTCTAATGCATATTTTTCACATTCAAAAATGTTTGAGTTCAAATTTCAGAAAAATTTGCTTAAACTATTTTGGGATTATTTACTTGCTTTATTACTAGAAGTCTAGAGAGTGTGCTTTTACAATTTGAAGATAATCCACTTAGTTGTTTTCTAGGAAATTAAGAAAATCTAGGCGAATGCATAATATTGCATTTTTTAAAATGTTTGAGTTGAAACTTCGGAAAAACTTGAAACTGAAGATTCATATGTTTTGAGTAAATTTAAGCAAAAAAATGCGTTTTTATTGCACGTGTGATTATTTCAAAACTTGGGCCTAGGATGTTTGCCGATTTTATTATATAAATTAAAATTAATCCGTTTTGAGCAAATTTGAAAATTTTTTGCAACTAGTTTTTATTTTCAAGGCAACTTGGAAAATGTCCAACCTCAAAATTGAATTCAGTGTTTAAGGTTAAATATTTCAAAATTGAGGTTAAGAGCGTTGATAGATTTTAATAGAATCACGAAACGCAATCTATTTTGATTAAATTGGAAAAGGTTCAAGAATGCTGTAACTGTTTTTGTGTTTTCTTTTTGGGCTTGTAAAATGTTCGACCTCAGAATTGAACAAGAGTGTGATTATTTCGAAATCTAGGGCAGAAATTTTATAGGAAAATGAAGTGCAATGTATTTAGAGCGAATTTATAAATTTCAATTGGTTTTATATTCTTTTACGATTTAGAAAATGCTTGACTTCAGAAATGAAATGAGAGGTGTTACAGTGTGATTATTTCGAAATCTAGCGTAGTAAAGTATGCAATTTTTTACAGAAAAAATAAGTTTTTTTTAAATATATTTTCAGTGAATTTAAAAAAAAATGAGAGGTTGTTTCAAAGATTTGTTTTCATTTTTTGGCGGTTTGGAAAATATTCGACCTCGGGGATGTTGAAACGTGAATATTTTTAAATCTAAGGTAGGAATGTTTCCAAAATTTAGTAGATATTAAAAGTACAATCTATTTCAGAGGAATGTCAAAAGTTTAAGGTTTGTTTCAATTGTTTTTTTGCGGTTTGTAAAAAGTTTATCAGAATTGAACCGAGAGTTGTTCAAGTGTGATTATTTTAAAATCTAAGGTAGGAATGTTTTCCAATTTTCATAGAACTATAGAGTGGAATATACCGGGTGTGGCACTTAAGACGCCTCGGACCATAGCTCCTTTACGATAAAAGCTATCGAAAAAAATCTAAGAACAAAGTGGTGCATAGTTACCGTCGCTATGTTTCAAAAATATTTCTAATCATCAGTGGCGTGCCGTACTCCAGTGGTGTACCAAACTTATGTTTTTTTAAATGGAATGCCCTATTTTTTATTGCGGATTTGGAAAGTGCTCGACGAGTACTTATTTTTTTATCTAACATGTTATACCCTTCACTTTAGCGGTTTCGCTGTTATAACCCCTTCTTTCAAAATTGCGCCCCATTTTTGGGATTTTTTTGTAGAGAAACTAATTGACGCCGGCGCCTAAATTTTTGTACTTGGGAACGGAAAACGTTTCCCGACATTTGCGATGAAATTCCTTTTTTCTCCGAAATTTTGTTATGCAATGTGTAATTTTTTTTACACCAATGAAAAATTTAGAGTTTTGGCTGTACAACGCCGTAATTTTTTTAGGGGGGTGCCATTTGAAATTTTCGGAAAAAATGACAACATGCGAAGATCAATCAAAAATTATTTTTTTTCCATAAATTACCCGAAAAAAAATTATGTGAAGGTATACGAGGTCTTAACCTGTACCTCAATTCAAAATTTAGGCGCCGGCGTCAATTAGTTTCTCTACAAAAAAATCTCAAAAATGGGGCGCAATTTTGAAAGAAGGGGTTATAACAGCGAAACCGCTAAAGTAAAGGGTATAACATGTTAGATAAAAAAATAAGTACTCGTCGAGCACTTTCCAAATCTGCAATAAAAAATAGGGCATTCCATTTAAAAAAACAAAAGTTTGGTACGCCACTGGAGTACGGCACGCCATTGATGATTAGAAATATTTTTGAAACATAGCGACAGTAACTATGCACCACTTTGTTCTTAGATTTTTTTCGATAGCTTTTATCGTAAAAGAGCTATGGTCCGAGGCGTCTTAAGTGCCACACCCGGTATTTTAAGTGATTTTAATCTTCAGAATTTAACTTAAGTGTTTAATTGTGATTATTTTAAAATCTAGGGTAGGAATGTTTGGAAAATGCTCAATTTCTGAATTGAACCGGAGTGTTTAAAATGTAAGGAAGGAATGTTTGCAAATTTTAATAGAAAAATTAAGTGTAATCTATTTTAGGTTTATTTCAAGGATTTAATTGTGTTTTTTTTATTTTTTTGGCAATTTGGAAAATGCTCGATTTCAGATCTAAACTAGATAAATATTTTAAGTATTTAAAACTATTTATTAGCTCCGAAAGATGTTCTTAAATTGAAACTGATTGTGTTATATATGTAAATCTTCTTCATTATAGTTTACACGTGTTTCAGTAAATTTATATAATGTTTCAACGGATTTAAAACTTCTCTTAAATGTCATTGTTTCTACACAGTATTTTTTTAAATTATTGCAGCGACTTTATCCGATACTTTGAATTTATTTAATCCAAAGCCTTGCAACTTTAAATTCAATTAATTGAATGCAGCAAATATGTCGCACAAATTGTACTAACCACTCAAAATCGAGGAATCTATCCATACATGAAAAATGACATCTTTTTTTATATGGTGGTTGTTCAGAAATACCAAAGCTTCGTCTTTTAGCTCAGACGTTTTAAAACTTTCCTTTTGGAAGCCATCGAGAATTACAATACAAAAGGAGGTGTTTGTGATCACTCCCCATTTCCTTGCATAATCCTGTAAAGATTCTGCTATACGAAAAACTATAAACACACACTTTGCCACTGTTCCTAGGGACTAACTGTTATAAAAAAAATGTAGAAAAACATTTTTTTTGTGTTTTTTGCAATATTTTTTCGCGACCCGGCAAAATTCTTCTGCGACCCAGTGCCGGATCGCGACCCACACTTTGGGAAACGCTGCGATAGATAATGCTTATTACAATACGCCCCCAAAAAAACAGGCTGTTTGAGTAAATAAGTCCACATTTTCTAACTAGCTTAAAGGTTCATAGGCTCATTGCAATAAGCCTAAAAAATATCAGGCTTATTAAAAAGTGCTAGATAATTTTTCAATTATTTTTTATTTAGGTTACGTTTCGTCGTTATTTAATATATTTAATGCTTCTGCAGCAAGTGAGAGTTTCAAGTTTAAACTGGTATCACATGAAATTATTTTTTTCCGCCATCGACAACGTAAATAAGCATTGCATCCATAGTTACAGGTACCGTAAGTATCTGATAACATTCGTGGTGTTTGTTGTCCGTGGCGACGGAACTTAATTTTTACTTACGGACCTAGGAAAATAATATACATAAACGTAATGCTCCAACATATAGGCGAGCAACACATTTTCGTCTATACCTATAGCATCGGCATCCTTTTTACATAACCACTGGCACATACAGGGCACATACCTTTTTCTGTTTTGTCGATAACAGGTTCCAACACGCAATATTTGCAGCTTCGTTTGCATCCATGCCCGCAGAAAGTTTCACTGGATTGACACAAACAAACAAAATTCGACATTGTTTTCTCGGTTGCTGGGTTACCATAGGACGCATAGGTGACTATAAAAATTTTAATCCCAAATGTCACAAACCGTATTTTAGAATATTTTCTTATCTTTTTTGAGTATTATATTTCCACTAGCGGAAAAAAATTAATAAGGAACATGGAACGTAATGACAATTAACATTTTCGGAAGGCGACGAGCCTGCCTCAAATGTTAATACGTCCTTATCCTCCTTGTTGCTTAAATAACTATTTTTTTAAATTGAATTTAAGCTCTCGTCGTCTAATTTTTTATTAAATTAAACATTATATTTGCGTGTATGATACAAAACGTCGGAAGTTGTCCTACAAAACAAAAAATTGTAGTTTTCAATTTTAAACTGTTATCACATGGAATCCTTATTTTAATTGAATTCAAGCTCTTATCGTTTTATATTTACTACTTGAATTAATTCAATAAGAAACTACATCATCCATCATTACGTGAGCATTAAACGTTTCCACACCATTAAAAATTATTAACAATTCTTTGAATTAACAACCGAATCCAATAAACACCGGCGCGCCGATAAATTACATCAAATTACGACCGGAATATCTTAATAATAACCGAAAAATATTGATAACAAGCGTGGTAAATCGAAACTTTCACTTCGCATTAAGCTACTTGTCACTTAAAAATAAACTCGAAGAGCGCGCGACTCTTTCAATAACAATAAAGTGCACTTTTTGGCGAAATGCGTCCAATTTGTTCGAAGATTGATCATCAATTACCGTCGCGGAAAAGTAATTGAGGCTAACAAAAAAATAATAAATACCGAGTGGTCCATTAATAAGTGTTTTGACGTTGTAATATTCCGCTTTCACTCTCTTCTTCATTTATTTTTTTCCTTTTTCTCGCTGTACTCTCGAGAATTACATTGTTCGGACATTGGTAATTGCGCTTCTGCATTAACTTCTTGTTCTCACGGTTGGAAGGAGATATAGGAGTGCGAGATGCATTAAATTACTCATGTTTGAAAGAGATGGATTAAACGGGTTTCTAAAATAAGAGAAATTACTTGCGTTTACTAATTTTCAAACACGATTGAAACATACTTATCAAAAAAATGACACCATCAGTATTTTTTTATGATACAAATTAAACATTGTGTTTTTGTGTAAAATACAAACCGTCGAAAGTTGTCCTACAAAATAGAAAATTGTAGTTTTCATGAAGGCCACTAAACAATTACCAACTATAATGAATAATTCATATAATTTGACGTCGAAAAGATATACCAATTAAGGTTTTACTCGAATTTCACCAAGATCCGATATATCATTTTCATCTGTTCACTCAAAGTACGTTTCTCAAGAGCACTTAATTAATCGTAAATATTTGTAATCCCAGTTTGCGTTAATTGAACTCGAAAAACGCTCGCCACGGGCGACTCCGAAAAATTTACATACGTAATTCGAAACTGTAATTTATTTAACATTTCATTTCGCCAGGAGAGAAGCAGAAACAATAATGGTAGCTGTAATATGCGAAATTAGTACACGAAAAGCTTAACGAATTTGGAGGTGGTGTAACTGCATGAAATTTGAAACTATGAAAAGCTCCAGTGAAGTCAAGAATTATTTTTATAAATAATTTATCTGCATTGATACTGCGCCTTTTTATCTTCAAGTTTAGATTTGTTGACAGTAACATTTTATGATTAATTAATCTACAATTATACTGCCTCCTGATAAGTGAATATAATGAAAATATAAGCCAATCTTTTAGACGTATAGAAAACTTGTGATTTTCCATAAATATTATACAACAAATGTAGTATTCTTCTGAATTGTTAAACACTTGTTCCCCCGATGAGTTTTATCATCGGTGGCTTTTCACACCGAAGTGACACATTTATGACTCTTTTCAGTAAGTCATGACCGACTACCGTATTCTATTCGGTTGTGACTACCTCATTTCGGCGAGAAAAGCCACCGATGACAAAAGTCACCGGAAATAGAATTGACCCCGTAATTTTAAAAACCTCTTTTTTTTCGTTTTAAAGATAAACTACAAAGAGATTCACTACTGATAAAATACTTGTATTCCCCGACACCATATTGAGTTTATTTATTTAAATCATTCATATGAGTCATATGAGCCATAATACAACTTTTGTGCTGAGGTGTACATTATTTCTTTTATGAAATCCAACAATTAAATATTAATTAAAAATGTCTAATATTAGGCAACCAATAATGCACATATAGTGCTAATACACTACAAGAGTAAAGGCGGCTGTGCATATCGTATGTCAAATATATTTTCTGTTTTTTCAAATTTTATATTTTATTTATTATAACAAAATTACGCATCAATGGTAAAAGTTAAGTAACAAAGAGGCTTAAATTAATACTTTAAAAATACAAAAATACAAAATTATTTATTTGTATATCACAGGGTGTTTAAACATATGTTTGTAAGTATGAAAATTTAGGACTGTACAAGGAACGAAATAAAACACGAAATAACAAAATTAACCGCAATATTTAAAAAAACGAAAACGGAAACAAAAACGGAATTTTCATTTTTTGTTGAAGATAGAAAACGAAATAAATAAATTTTTATAATAAAACACGTATAACAAAAATTTTATTTTATTGTTGACTATAATTTCGGCAACTCAACTTGCCATTAACAAAACATAAAGTGATATAAATTTTAAATACCGGTTTTTGCCATTCTTGGTAATTTTTAAAAATGCCTCCTTTAAACACAAACACCTCGTAGTTTTTATCGGAAATTCACAGTAAACTATATAAAGTAGTAGCATCTATTCTAAGTCGTTACTAGCTTGTTGTCATTGTTTTTCAATTTTTTTAACGGAATTAAAAAAATACTTTGGAATGAACACAATGGCGTTGTAATTGATGAAATATTTCCAGTATTTTTTTTACCAGAATTTAAAAAATGTTACATTAAAATTGACGGAGGGAGGTATTTTGAGATTTTTCAAGAATCACGTACTAGCATCAATTTTAAGTAACTATAAAATCAAATGTTTTTCATTTTTCTTTAAACGAACTTCAAAAAATATAACTTTGAAATTAACACAAGGATGTTCCAGTAGGATTATCTTGTAATTAAGGGAAAAATATTTTACTATTTTTATGAAAACGCATCGTATGGCATCGTTTCTAATTGAAAATTTCATGCTTATGGCCTTTGTTTTTAATATTTTTTAACCGAATTTTAAAAATGTAACTACGGAATGAACACTATGCCGTTCAAGTGGGATTATCTTGCAATTGCGATCGGAAATATTTTAATTTTTTTACGTAATCACTTAGTAGTATCTATTTGAAGTAACTTCAAAAAAATTTATTCTTGTTGCAGATGATTTTCAATTTTTTTAGACCAACTTCGATAAATATAAGTTTAAAATTAACACAAGGATGTTCCAGTGGGATTATCTTGTAATTTAGGAATGGGATGTTTTGGGATTTTTATTAAATCGCATAATAGCATCTCTTCTAAGAATTTTCAAAAAAATTTACGTCGATGGCCACTGTTTTTAATATTTTTTGACCGAATTTAAAAAATGTAGCTACTGAATTAACACTATACCATTCAAGTGAGATTATCTTGCAATTGAGGGAGGAAGTATTTTGAGATTTTTATGTAGCATCTATTTGAAGTAACTAAAGTTTTATTCTCGTAGCAAATAGTTTACAATTTTTTTAGACGAACTTCAATAAATATAATTTTGAAATTATCACAAGGATGTTCCAGTGGGATTATCTTCTAATTAAGGGAAGGGATATTTTAGGGTTTTTATGAAATCACGTAGTAGCATCTATTCTAAGAAATATCAGAAAATCTCATTTTTATGGTAATTTTTATTAATATTTTGTGATTTTTATGTAATCACGTCGTAGCATCTATTTGAAGTACCTTCAGAAAGTTTTATTCTTGCAGCAAATAGTTTTCAATTTTTTAGACGAACTTCAATAAATATAACTTTGAAATTTACACAAGGATGTTCCAGTGGGATTATCTTGTAATTAAGACAAATATTATTTTAGGATTTTTAAAGAATCGCGTAGTACCATCTATTCTAGGAAATGCCAGAAAATTTCATGCTTATGGCCTTTGTTTTAATAATATTTTTTAACCAAATTTAAAAAAATTTAACTTTAATTAACACAAGGATGTTCTAGTGGGATTATCTTGTAATTAAGACAAAGAATATTTTAGGATTTTTATAAAATCGCGTAGTACCATTTATTCTAAGAAATGCCAGAAATTTTCATACTTATGGCCATTGTTTCAATAATATTTTTTAACAAAATTTCAAAAAATGTAACTTAAAAATTAAAACAAAGATGTTCCAGTGAGATTATCTTGTAATTAAAACAAATAATATTTTAGGATTTTCATGAAATCTATTCTAAGAAATGTCAGAAAATTGCATGTTTATGCTGACCATTGATTTATTAATATTTTTTAACCAAATTTAAAAAAATGTAACTTAAAAATTAACACAATAATGTTTCGGTAGGAGTATCTTGTAAATGAGGGAGAGGATATTTTGGAGTATTTATGAAATCACGTAGTAGCATCTATTCCTTATAATGTTAAAAAGTTTCAGGCTTGTAGTCATTCTTTTTAGTTTTTTGGCCGAATTAATTATTTCTTACATGAACACTATGACGTTTAAGTGGGATTATCTTGTATTTGACAGAGTGGATATTTGGGGATTTTTATGGAAACACGCAGTAGCATATATTTGAGGTAAGTTCAGAAAGCTGTATTCTTGTATCATTTTTTTATTAAATTTTCAATCGAATTAAAAAAAAAAGCTAAATACATTGATACTCCCGTGGGATTATTTTGTAATTAAGGCAACATATGTGTGGAGTTTATATGAAATCAGGTGGTAACATATATTTTAGGTAATTTTAGAAAGTTTCATGATTGTAGTTATAGTTCTTGAATCCATTTTAACCGAATTTTAAAAATTATAACTTTAGAATTTTCGCAAGGACATTCAAGTGGAAACATCTGGTAATTTAGGAATGGGATGTTTTGGGATTTTTATGGAATCGCGTAGTGGCATCTATTTGGCAAGTTTTATCTGTACAGCAAATGTTTTTCGATTTTTTTGAACCGAATTCCAATCAATGAAACTTAAAAATGGGATTATTTTCGAGTTGAGGGAAGATATATTGTAGGGTTTTTTTATGAAACCACGTAGTAACACCTATTGTAAGTGATTTTAGAAAGTTTTTTGCTTGTTTTTCAACTGTATTTAAACGAATTTAAAAAAAGTAACTTCGAATGAACACTACGGCGTTTAAGTAGGATTATGCAGTAATTGAGGGATGGGCTATTTTAGAATTTTTATGGAATCACATAATAACATTTATTTGAAGTTACTTCAGAAATTTTGATATTTGTAGCAAATGTTTTTTATTTTTTTTAAACAAATATCAAAAAATGTAACTTTGAAATTAACACCAGGGTGTTCCAGTGGGATTATCTTGTAATTAAGGGAAAATATATTTTGGGGATTTTATTAAACCAAGCAGAAGCATCTATTCTATGTAGTTTTAGAAAGTTTTTTGCTTGTTGGTATTGTTTTTAAATTTTAAATTGTCTTTAATCGGAATTAAGAAAAAACATGTGACTCAAATGAACACTATTAGCGTTTAAGTAGGATTATCTGGTAATTAAGGAAAGAGATATTTAATAATCATAATGGAATAAATCAGCAGCACCTGTTTAAAGTACTTCATAAAGTGCTATTTTTGTAGCAAATGTTTTTTAATTTCTTCAGCAAAATTTCAAAAATGCAATATTGACATTAACAGATGGGTATTCCAGCAGAATTATCTTGTAATTAAGAGAAAATATACTTTCGAGTTTTTATGAAACCATATGGTACGTAATTTTAGAAAGCTCTATGCTAGTTGCCAACGTTTTTCTTGTTTTTAACCGATTTAAAAAATATATTTCTTTCGTTCAAACCTTTGAAGGAGTTGAAAATCCTCCAGTCAAGGAACAGAAAAATTAGTAAATGGTGGGTGGGCCGTAATCCCCCTTGAATTTTATTAAACTCAAACAAGAACGAAAATCAATATATAAAATGCATGACTTATGATTAAATCATTTATTTGTAAAAACTCTGGCATATGTTCAACTGGTTGGATTGGTGGTTAGGGCCGTCCCACCATCCTCCAGTTATACTGTTATTTAATCTACAATATCCCGTTCGGGAGATTTTAAAGTTTGTAACTCCTCCAATGGACCGACAAAGACATTTCTTGAACTAAACAGGGTTTGTGAGTTGAATTAAAGTTTATTCGGTGGGTAAGCCCTATCCTACAAACCAACCAGTTTAATATACGCCAGGGTTTCTATAAATAACTTAGTTCATAATTTAACCATAAAGCCTTTAGTGCCTCTTTTTCGCTTACATATTGTACGTTTTATTAATTTTTGTTGCACACGTGGTAATATATTTTGAGTAAAGAAATGAGGATATAAATATTGTTATCATGATTTCATTACTTATATATTTATTTTCGAATGTGCATCTCTTGTTTGTGTTTAATGAATTTTAGAGTAGGATATGGTTTACCCTTTAGGGTAGGATATGGCCCAACCGCCACCCTCCAGTTTTACTGTTGCTTAAGCAATTATATCCGGTTGTGGAAGCTTTTTTAATTTTCTACTCCAATTGTGACAATTTCAAATTTTGACAGTCTGTCATTATTGGCTTTTGTTTCCTAAACCTAAATACAAAGGTGCATTGTGACTTGAAGGGGGGTGGGTCTAAAATCCAATTAAATACCTGTGACATCATTTGTGGAAGTGGTATAAAAACTTTAGACTAAAACCATTCTAACTTCTCTACATTGGACTCCCCTCTACTCCCCACAGTTAACAAATTGTCTTCAGATTGTCCTGTAAATGAAAGCTTTGATAGATAACTGAGCCTAATATTCAGTATGTTTATCCTAGTTATATTCATGAATAGTCAAAAGTTAGACATCTATCGAGATGGACTTTAAGGTACTTAGCTTTATCTGCTGAGGTGATTGTTGAGAGTTACTTAAAGACATCTGTTCTTTTTGTTGGTAAAAGTTACATGAACAGATTAACTTTTTTTCTGGCGTCGGCTACATGATCATCTGCTACTCTTACGTTTCGTGAACTTTGATTCACAATTTCTTCAACCACAGTTTGATATTGGACAGGTTTCTTTAGAGTATGAGGGATGCTACGTTAGGATCTGTATTGGAGGCTGCAAATATTGCAGTAAGGGTTTAGTTCAGGATTGGTAACGTAGGTAAATGACTGGGTCCAACGCACTCGCTTATGGAACTGCTTGTATTGCTTCTAGGGAGGAATATTCTTCTTGATATTTCACGTAGAAATATTTGTCACTAAGATAAAATATTAGTGTCACAACTTGTTAAATGTTTGATCAATATTCAGAAATGCCGCGAAAGGAGAACTTCGTCGTTGGTTGAGCTAAATTTTGTGGACAATTTTGTGAACAACTGTTGCATAATCCAAAATTGGTGGCCCGGCATCAACATTCTTTCTGTTAGAATTAGAATCAATCTGGCAAGTATAATCATTTCGTATAGTTTATAAATCGTTAATAGTAGACTAATCTAGTGACATGATGTCAGTATGCTCGCGTTTTGGAAACGATAATAGTTTGTGTTACCTTACACGGTTTCGAAAATGGTCCTAGACTTGGTGTTGCATTATAGAAGATTGCTAACATCTTCCAGTAGGGTTTAGATACAATAGATTGTATGATTAGATATTATATAATTTTAATGAATTACTTGTTTACTTTTTACTTAATTTTTGTCCTGCTATTGGTGAAATAAATGTATTATTATTATTCTAAAGGAATGTGCACTCGCTTGCAGAGCCCTTGCTTCAATTGCAGGTTTATAGATATATCATGTAGCAATATCTGTCATTAAGATAGGATTTTATTATATTTGATGGAACTAGTATTGGAGGTAACACTTTAGTTTCTATAGTAGACCGGGGTGCCACATCTTGACAACTTAACTTTTCGTTAATTTGGAACAAACTAACTTGACATTCGAGTTTTGAAAAATAGTACTTCACAGACTCTATTGGCAATTACACACTCGTCGAACTTTCTGAAAAATATTAATACTATACGCAGTATGCATTAAATTTATGAATAATTCCCAACAATCGTAAGATTTTAATTTTGTTTCATATCTCATTATTATTATTAGATTTTTTCATCTTTAATTAGGACTAGATTTTTCTCGTATTATTTTTAATTTCTGACATAACCGTGAATGTGGATTAATTCCATAATTTTCTGATTTTCAATAGAGACCGCAACATTATTTACACTCTCCTTCTCCCTTCAAGCCCTAATTAATTAAAACGTAATTTTTTTGACCCGCCTCTCCAGAAATAAATTAAAACAAGGGGACATTTCATTATTTTCATATTAGCTTTATTTGAATCAGCCTCCTTACATAAGACCACCCGTGTAGCTGCCAGTTTACATAACTGGAATGATCTGTTAATAAGTAATTAAGAAGCCACCGCCCGTTTTTCTTTTTTTTTCGCTGCTGGTGTTTTGGACGTTTCTTTTGGAAGGAAAAATTTGGCGCAGCGCCAAAAGCAATCCAATTAATTAAACGTTATGCAAAAAAGTTGAGTGATGAGGGAGGATTTTATTACATTAGCCGATTAGCGAGTGTATCGAGATATTTGGCGGCAGCGTGTAACTTGGTGGATGATCATTATTAATTATCTATGAGACTGTAGTCTTAGGCAGTGGCGCACCGACACAGCGTTTATAGTGTGCGGCATACACAGACATCAGGATACTAATAATAATAATAATTTATTGAGAAAACACTGGTCAGTACAATTAACAAACAGGTTAATTAATAATTTGGCCTATACTATTAAACGAGTTTATTTTCGTGCGGCCCGCGCTTGCTTCAAAAAGTCGGGTTACTTCCAGCGACGCGTTTCCGGGAGCAAGCTACGGTTCGCCGACTTCACTGGCGTACCAAATAACCCGGATTATTCGTTCTAGCTCTATAAACTTATCTGCGTCCCGCGACAGTTCTGAAGTTAAATATAATAATAATAATAATACGTTTATTACAACAGATGTAAGAGTATACATGTAAATGTCTATAAAAAGCAATACATACAAATACAATATATCAAATTATTGGAAAGGGTCAGCGGAAACAGAAGAGAAATATATAATACAGTGGAATCTCACTTGTACGAAGAGGAGCGGGAA